>VZRN01003031.1:596037-643803 GCA_013397935.1 Dasyornis broadbenti
CAGTAGTCAGTATTGACTGTAGTGGAGCAAATTACAATAAATTGCAGTGCTTAAAATTTGTGATGTCTCTTCTTCCTCTGGCCCAATAATACAGTTTTTTAAAAGATACTTTTAGGAGTATGCGAAAATGTATTTGAGAAAAAAAATTCCTTAAATAATTTCTAGCAAACAAAACTTACATTTAATCCTTAATTTTCATAATTTATTTTCTGAACATTTTCCAAAACTCTTTTAAGATATTTGTCAACAAGTCTTAATGATAGTCAACAGGCAACTTCCACCTGCTTTTATGGAAAAGTTGACAAAGCTTGCTGCTTTTGTGACTAAAGGTAAGCAGGTGTTTTGGTTGGTTAAAACTTGAACAATTTAATTCTAGGTCCCTTTGATCTTGTGCACTAGTAAATCCGTAATCCTGACTTTATTCCCATTTTTTCATACACAGGCAGAAGGAGAAGACAGCCTTAAAAAGATGCAGCTGATGGAGCTTGCAATTCTGAATGGCACCTACAGAGATGCCAACATCAAATCACGTAAGCATGTCATAAGCTCGAGGGTCAATGCCATAGAAATGTTTGCAGGTTTTGAATCTTAAAGCTACCTTTGGAAAATGTACAGTGGCAACCTTTGTTGGAGAATGGAAGGCAGTAAGAACCCAACAAAAGTGTAGATAGCTGTTGCAAAAGGTCTTTGGGGGATAAGTTATGTCAGTCTGTGGGTTTTTTTAGTTCGTTTCCCCACTCGTTATTCTTTTAACAGTATATATGGGTTGAAATACTTAAAAATATACAGGATAAAAAAACTCAACCCTTAAGCCAGATTTTCCTACTTCACGGTCATTTTTTCCTTAAAGCATATGAAGGACAATAGACTCCTTTGCATTTTTATTTTTAGAGATTTAATTTTAAAGTGTTAGAGACGTTCAAGATACTGTGAATACATTTTTCTGTATTATATTCCTTCCTTTCATCTTGCTTGCATGTGTACCCCCAATGTCACGTTTTACCAACGATTCATCAACTGATTTCACAGCTGAGTTCACAGGGATCAGTGATGTAATGAGCCATTTTTACAATTACTTCCATTACATTTGTGTGAAAATGCTTTTGCAAACGCATGTATGCACAAGTTTGCACTTGAAAATTAATTACACGCACCTACTAATGAAAGCATATACCTATTATGTGTGATACAAATTATTTTCTTCAGTTGAAAAGCTGATTTCTCCTCCTGAAAATGTAGTTGCTGATGCTGTTCAAAAGTAAATTTTTGCTGTAGCTGTGATATAGATGTTGAATGTAAGCACAGTTAAATCAGTCTTTTCACTTAGGGCCTACTGATATTTGCAAATTTGTGTTTCCACACAGTCCCGATTTCAGTATTGAATATGTTTAAAGGTTGGAATGCAGTTAGATCAATTTGAGAGTGCTTACAACAGTATAATTATTCTGATTTGAAAAGAGACATAAGCAAGGGCTTTTACCACTACAATGGTAATGGTAAATCTTTCAGCCCTAATAAACACTGTGATATTTAAAGCTATATCAGTTTTAAATATATGGTAGTCTCTAAACTATTGCAAATTTATGAGTAAAAGAGCTTTCAGAATAGCTTAAATTGATGCAAACTGTTGCACAGAAAACTTTTTATTAATTTGAGCAATTTCTTTGTCTGGTCTGTTCCCATTGGTCCATTGTATCAGTGTAAGTGGGAAGATGGAATTTTTATTTATTTTTTTACTAGAGATTGCCACAGTAATACTAATTTTTTGATAATAAGACAGTTTCACTCTTTGTGTTTTTATTTTACTGAAAAGTTGAAGATGTAGAAGCTGTACTGGTTTATTTTGATTTAAGAAAGGAAGTAAAAAACATTTGAGTGCCTTTTTTTCATTATCTGAGCATTTTTGTTTAAAAAATAAAATTAAAAAATGCATCAGTCTCAAATCTAAAAAACCTGGCCACATTTCTCTTTTCAGACTACCTGTAAGTTAATTAAATCAATGTAGATCAACAGCAGTGCATAGAAATACATACATCATAACCCTTTAAGATTGACTGTTACCAGCAGATGTGTTAGTGCTTAAGTTGTTCATCTGGTGTGCCAACAGGCTTCAAATAACACTTAATGAAATGTGCCAGCACCACTTCAAAAAACAAACAAAACCACCACAAGCAAATAAAAAACCAAACTGAAACAGAAAAAGCACCTATTTCCTTTAACTTAAGCAAGGCCGCAGTGAACTTCTAGTGCAAAGGAAGTATGTTATTTGATGAAACTTGATAAGGAAGTAAAATTTGAGTTTATTTCATTCATGTTAGAGTAGGGCGGGAGGGATTTGTGTTTCTAGGTGATCTTCAACTTCTCCGATCCTGGAAATTAGAATTGCGTATATGTTTAAATTCAGTTTTAAGACATACAAAAACTCTAGACTGATAGAGCAGCTCTGCATAACTGAGTGTCTGTGGACTCTATAGATGCACTAAATTTTGTACTCTGTATTTGATTGTGACAGTATTTTCCTTGTATCTCCTGCATGCATCTCAGTCTCATGCAGTCTTGATAGCATAAATGAAGAAATGTGGTCTAAATGGAGCTTTCGTGCTGTGTAACCTGAGAAATCTACCTCACTGTTTTACAATGGCTTTTTTATTTTGCATGTTCATACTTAATCACACTGGAAAGTGGAAAGCTGTTTGCATTTGAATGGTGTGCTTTGGCACTGTGTGATCAGCGCATGTACTAATGATTTCCTTTTATTTTTCTTCTTTCCTACTTTTTCCCTTTTTTCCCATTCTTTCCACATTTTGTACTGCTATCTCTATACTTTCCTCTGAATTTCTTTGCTTACTGTAGCAGCCCTTGCCTTTTCTCTTGCAGCAACAGCCCAGGCTCCAAGGATTATTACTGGGCCTGCGCCTGTTCTCCCACCAGCTGCCCTGCGTACTCCTACGCCAGCTGGCCCTACCATAATGCCTTTGATCAGACAAATACAAACCGCTGTCATGCCAAACGGAACTCCTCATCCCACCGCTGCAATAGTTCCACCCGGACCCGAGGCCGGTTTAATTTACACACCATATGAATACCCCTACACGCTGGCACCAGCTACATCAATCCTTGAGTACCCTATTGAACCTAGTGGTGTATTAGGTAAGATCTTCGTACGTGGATGACTGGAGAATGTATTGCTTGTTCTTCTGTTGTGTTTGCAAGGCAGATGTTCGTGGAGCTCAAAGTAAAAATCCTGAAGCAACAAACTTACCTCGGGTATTTCACAACCGCCTAGAAGAGGTGCTCTAATGGTGCAGCTCTTTTAAACATTTTAAATGTGTTTTGCATTCCTGAGTGTGTGTGCTTAGTTTATATCAGTAAGTTTACTGAAAATAAAATCTTCATGTTTGTATGATATTAGATGGTAGATACATAGGCACAGGGAAAAAATGCTAAATACAAGTTGACATCTATTACATGTCATCTGGGCTCCCATGAACAACAGATTAGTTTGTATTCTCTTTAACATAAATTAACATCCAGCAATTTTTGGAAGTGAGGGCTTCTTATTTTGCTATGTCATATTAGTAGCAAAACTGGAAGGAGTGGAAAGGTCTGTTCAGTTGGAGCTTCTGTTTCTTTATTTGGTATGCAACTGATGAATCTCTCCTCAGTGTCAGAAAGCTCTAAATCATACTGTGAGCAGAAAATTATTTCAGTGAATGAATATAAAGCAAACCAAAGGATGGTTTGCTTCCTTCTGACCAAAGGATGATGAAATTAGCAACTTTACTGATGGCTTCTTTTATATACATTGCATTGAAATGTCCATCATTCCTAATATTTCAGACCACTGATTTGGTGTTTGAAGGCAAGAATGATAAAGCAGCCGTGACAATTCAGTTAACTGGCTAATACGGAACAAGCAGTTCCAATAGTTGCTTCCTTCCCTACCCTCTACAGAGCCTAAATAATCTTTTCAGTTTGCTCTGAATTGTGTATGACCTTGGTGCTGCATGATGTTGATTTTATAGGACTTTGATCTTAGTTTGTTCAGTGGCAGTTATTGATTTACACAAATTTTAAACATCTGTAATGAACACTGGACAATAAGGTTCAAAGTCAATATTTTGGTGAAAGTATTGCAAAAATCCGTGTTTCACGTGACAAATACTTGGTGAGTTATCTGTGTGTGTGCATGTTTCCACATTATGTGCAGTAAAAAAGAAAATATATTTCAGATTTCTGTCTTGCAGGGTTAGTGAATCGATAACAAAAATTCTAGTAGGACAAAAGTATGCAGCACATCTGTCAGTTTATGGTTGTTGTCAGTTAATCCGTAGCCAAAATTCAGTGAACATACGATAACATTATCATTTATTAATTTCCCACAAATACGTAAATATTCTCCCTAGCTCCTCTACCCCCAGTCTGTGAGTCCACTTGTGGTACATCCTGGGTGAAGTCACAGTTAGAGAATTCGTCACAGTAGTTATGAGCTGTTAGTGTTTAGTGGCAAACCCCTCCCCTGAATTCAGCTAATAGCAACTAAAGAAATACATCATTCCAGAGTAATAGTTTATTACAATGCAGGGAACTTTGATTTTTCACAGGATTTTCTATAAAGAGATAGGAGGAAAAATTACGTCTAAAATGGCATCTGAAACCATTGCATACTCTTGGGCCTGGCTTTGTGAGGTGTATTGCCCAAAACACACCTCATCAAAAAAACGTTATTTAAAAAAACAGAAAAGGGAACAGGGAGAAAAACCCCACACTCCCATTTAAGCTGCCTAGAATCGATAACTCTTAATACATCTGCTCTATTATCTGAGCAATTGTATAGAGTTAATTGAATTAAATTTGGTTTTCATTGAGTTTTATTTTGTTATATACTCATTCTCATTTATAGTACTTTGTCCATTTTTGTGATGGACCTTTAAAATGTTTTAAAATTATTCTGTTAAAAATGGCAGAGTAATGCATCCCTAATAATATTTTGGGGGATGTTGATGTTGAGATCAAATTTTAGTTGGTGACTAACTTTTAATTCCCTTCCTTTTATCTTCAGGTATGGCTTTCCCAACGAAAGGCTAAGAATTCAAGAACGGTCTTAACTGATCCTTCATCAGATCTGAATTTTAACAAATGCTTAGTTTCAGCAGCCTTGAGAAAAGCTTGGCCTAGCAGTCAGTGACTTACTTGCACTTTTTTGCACATAGATTTAAAATAAAATAGTGCTATTAATTTGGAATAGGTCCTATTATTACAGAGTAGCTGTAATTTATGAGTGTATAGTAGTATACTGACTGCTAAGTGTTCTATATAGTGTTTGCTTTACTAATCACCTAATTCATTGCAGTTCATACTTATTGACTTAAAGTTTAAAAATCACAATCTGTAGGCTTGAAGAATTGCTTTAAAACTTTTTTTTTTGTGGTAGAACTGGAAGTGATCTTAAGGTTAGCAAATAATTGTCAGTATTAAAGATGGCATTATTTAAAATAGTCCTGCTGCAAGAAAGGCACTTCAGTGAATATGTGACTAGTAAAGCTTAAATGTGCTTGGGTCTAATAGATTTCATGAAATACTGTAATTTTGGGATTGTAAATGAATGGATTAAACAGGTTAAGGCCAGGATGTTTAAAATAAATGCAATATTAATCTGCACAGATAAACTTCTTTTTAAGATTAAGATTTGAAACTACTGTGCCTTAACTTGTTGCTTTTCTTAAAATGAACTTTTGTAGTTAATGATCATTTAAATCCATTTTGATAAACCTGCTGTTAATGTTTTCTGTGAATGTTTTCTAACTTTGTCTTGGTAATTGCAATTTAACTAGGTGCGGTGGCTACTAAAGTTCGAAGGCACGATATGCGTGTCCATCCTTACCAAAGGATTGTGACCGCAGACCGAGGTTAGTTTAGTTCTGCAGTTCTTGTTTGTAAGAAGTGCTTTGAGTGTACATGAGATTTGCAACACCACAGCTGGTTAACCAAATACCCTGTCTTGACCCATTCATGATTCTTCTCAAAAACCTGGACAGTTAATATTTTAAAGCTTTGGGAATGCTTGCAGTTTTAAAAAAATATTTCTTAACTTGGCTTTCCCAGCCCAATTAAATATATATACTCTGATAGATTTAACAGAAATTCTATAACTGATTCAGTTTTAAAAAGGAAACATCTATCTGCATCAGGAAACGCTATGAAATCAGTGCTGCAATAATTAATGTGGTGATGTTCCCCTCTTCCCCCCCCCCAAATTCGTTCTTTTAATTGGTGTGGAAATATCAGATTGGTGTTGCAAAATAAAATGAATGGATGGTTGCTTAATGAGAAAGAAGTAAAGGAATAAATGCCTCCTGTCTGTGTCTGGAGAAATCTGAAGATTTAGATTCCTTTTTTTCCAATAAACTTTTGAGCCACTGTACTGTATATTATGAGGAGGATGCATGTTCTCAGATACCTAACTGAATTCAGAAAGGTAAGGGCTGTGAAGATAATTTCAAAAGTTGTTTGAGTTTGAATTAGTATGGGTAGGAAAAGGGAGGGTATTTTGGTTGGTTAGTTGTTTTTTTGTTTTGTTTTGGTTTTTTTTGCCAAAATCTGTTTCTTAGTGTTTGCCTTTTGCTGCTAAAATGTGTAACCTGAAGGAGAAACAACTTTTGAAGACCTGTTGGTGAGATGACATCCAATATTTGGGCATCTCTCTTTAACCCTTGAATGGAAAGTAAATCTTCATTTTTCTCCTGTTCCTCAAGTGTCATGCCTTTGGACCCCTGAATGAAGTATTTAACCTTATTGAGAAAACTGATATTTTCGGTTTATTGACATTGACTAGGAAGCAGTGTGGGGGATGAATTCTTATCCCATCCCTGCTGCTGACTCACTGTGCGTTTCAGCAAGTCATTTAATCTCTCTGTGTATGGTTTTCCATTGGTCAAATAAGGATAATAATACTTCCCTACCTCACAGGGGTGTTGTGGGGGTTCTTGTTTTGTACAGGGCTTTGAGGATGCAAAGCATTATGTGCCAAGTATTATTATTCTGTTCTTATCCAAATCAATGTTGTGCAGGTTTCCATGATATTGTAATACTCAAAAGCCAAATTCCAGTGACAGATAGGACATCTCGTGACACTGACTACACTTCACTTCTCACAACTTTCCATAAATTAACTACAAGACAGAATACAGATTCTGGTCAATACAGTAGAAAGGGCCCTCCTGGATATTTGGTATATGTATGTAACACTTTTATCTTTAATATGACCTTAGGCTTTACAGAAAGTGTAAAGCTGATACAAGACACTACTTTAGTTTTCTGTAAGATTGTTTTATATCACTGCACACTATTTGCAGCCCATTGGCTTGTTCTCATTTCTTAAGAACTCTTCAATTGGGCAACAGGTTATAATCAATAGAAGGTCATAGCCCATGTTTACCAAAAAAGGAAATAGGTTTTAATCTTTTCTAATTTTTTTTTCTATCACAGTCAAGAGTAATAGGTGATAAGGATTTGGTTGTCTTTGAAAGTTTGACCTGATGTTGCAAAAATCAGGTTTTTGCTAGTGGTTTTTCGTGATCTGCAATGGTAGTTTGAGGTGATGGATGTGGCTACCTTTTTGTGTAATTAGATATTTACATGAGACAACTAGTTAATACACTGATAAAGTGGGGATAGGGGTGTTTTCATTAAGAAAATACCAATTTGTAGTTATCATTGTAATGTTTGCTCCATGTAGATTTTAAATATTTCTTTGATGGGCCTAGATGTTTCATCTGGGTCACTTAAAAGTAATTTAAATTAATTATTGGTATAATTTCACCTTCCTTTAAAATACAGCCATTTTCCGATAGAATAGCATTAATCTCTAGCAATATTGGAAACCCACTGTCTTAAGTAAATACACATCTTCTTCCTGTGGAATAAGTCATGCATACCTCTCTCTTAGGAAAACCATGCTGATATTTCAGGAGAACATTATTTTAAAGTCTTAGCTAAATAATCCCAGTGGGTATTATGAAACTCACACAAAGTTAATTTCACAACTGAACTTCATTGTCTTTTGAATTTTAAATCCTAGGTTATCAGTGCACAGATGTAAAAGTTTCGCAAAAGGTTTTGGAGAACTTTGTTCAGCAATAAAAATTTCTTTTAATGTACTAAAATTATATTGTAGAATTAAAATATTACCAGTATTTGCCATACTCACCTATTTGGTTGTTCCATCACCAAGATAATTCTACAGCTATGGCCATGAAAAGCAATGTCAGCAAACCGAAATACTTTTTTTCAATGTGGAAAATTTTTTTACATAGTTAAATGTCACTAAATCGATCACATTCATTGGGTCTAAAGTTGGTTTTGGTTTTTTTTGTTTTTTTCAAATTCTAAATTGACTTTCAGATGACCTTATAGTACTACTGCATTCAGTTTTTAAATAGTTTTTTATTCTTTGCATAGTTTTGGTTTTTTGTTGGGGTTTGCTTTTTTTCCAGAGATAAGCACTGCATTTAAAGCAAGAATCCCCAAATGTGTAAATGTTTCACAACTAAACATGTAGAATTGGTAAAGGGTTGGAAAATATAGCGCATTTTAACTCAGAATAAACCCCCAGTTTATAAATAATACAAAATTGAATTTGATTCATATAACAGAGAGACTGACTGATTTAATTATAATAAACTGTAAATGGTGTTGCACAGTTGACAAACCTGTGTGTACTGTAGAAGGCCAGAGACTTGGCAGAGGATGTATCACAGGTGTACTGGTATTTTTTAAAGGTAGCTTGCTTTGATTTTAAACTCCACAAGAAATATTAATGCTGAGAATTTTTTCGATTTTTTTGGTTTTTTATCCAAACCAATTTTCACATTATTTATATCTAAATTTTAATACCATTTAATCAAAATTGTAATGAGTATCAAAATGCTTTAAGAGTCTGTTTCTAGTATACCTGTAAAGTGGTAAGATTGTGCCACATAAAATATTTATTTTTATTTTTTCTTCTTTTTGAAACAGCCGTTTCAATTTAAACAAATCCCACTTAGCATGATTCTGAAAAAAAATTCAGGGAGCGTTTGGTCTCATTTATGTTACAGTAGTAATTTTTTGTAGTGTTATGAGCTGTATCCTAAATGATAGGCCATTTTTATTATGTGAAAGTAAATGAACCCACAAGAAAGATTGTTAAATCGATGGTATCTGTGAATATTACACCTACTGGACTTCCTTCTATGTAATGGCACAAATCTGACTTTGCACTGAATACCTTTCTCACTTTCATCTCCTCTGCCTTAGTCAAAATGGCAACAGTACAGAAACTTATATCAACCTCAGAATTTATTAGCTCTAATTAAGCTGTTGAATGAGTCTTAAAAAAAAAATAAAAAAAAATCATACTACTGTTAAGTGGACCAAGTTTGGTGAAGGAGAATGCAAGAGAATGATTAAAGAAGGAATAGCTCAAGAACATTGGGAATGATAACTTTCCACTTGAGAACTTTTTTATGTTTTACTGTAATTTGTTTGTGGTTTTGGGTTTTATTTTTTGTTTTATTTTGTTGGGTTTGTTTTTTTTTTCCTTTTATTTTTTTTTTTTGCAAAAGAAAATAGTATTTACAGGTGGCTTCTTTTAAAATATAAAAATATAAAGCAGGAATGTATATGAAATGTCAGATTTTATTGTATTTGCAGAGTATTAGCTTTGAAAATGAATAAAGAGAGCTGTTTGTAGTTTTAAAATGCCTTATTAGTATCAATTAGATATTTTCTCTATTTTTTCATGTACTTAGAGCTTTTTAAGTATAGATTTTAAAATGGCAGGACTTTTACAGTGTTTACATGCAAGTGCATTTTATAAGTGTCCTATATGTGTAAAATAGTATTTCGAACGGGAAAATGCTGGCTATAGTAGCAGGCTGAGCGTTTTCCTGGTTTCCACGATGATGCCTACATTGCTAGACTACAGTTTAGTATTGCTTTGTATCATGAGGCCAAGAAATTCCATGTTGTTTGTAAATAGAATAAATGAAAGGCAATAAAAATTTATTGAACAAAAACCCTTTGTTTGGCCCATAGTTTGTTGAACCAAATTGTTTCTCTAAGTCCAGAATTCCTTAGATGACTCCATTCTTTTAACAACCAGTTATTAATAATCACATCCATCATTAATAGTTGCTTTATTGCTTGCACCTGGGGAGGTACTAATGCTTAATAGCAGTCAGATACTGATGCTGTGCACTGACTGTTGTTCCAGAAATCTTCTACCCAGTTCAAAAACTGTTCATCGTGTTTTGTTTTCCAATTTCCTTCATCGACTGCTACTAACCATTAGTCGTTAGTCATATTTTATCTCTATTTCTCCTGTTAACCAGTTTTGTGGGAGTGGGCTTCTCCTTCACATGTCCAAATCATGATGGAGGGCTGTCATGATTTTATTGCATTCTGTAGATGGTGTCGATCAGTATGTCAGAATTAAACATGCTTGTTTTTTTTATTAGTTGTGATTAGTTTTCATGTTGTCATTAAGCCGTCACTAGCTGGAACTAATCTCTTCTCTATCTTTTCTTTCTTTTTTTTGTTTTGTTTTTTTTTTTGTTTCTAACCACCCAGCCGCCACCGGCAACTAACCTATGACCTTCTGACCTCTGAACTCTTCACCCAATGATGACCTGACCATGCCTGCCTGCTGATCAGTTAACTGGTAAACGCCTTTGCTTGCCTGTCTTCAGTGCAGCGAGCTGGGGCACTTGTCCGTTCGTCTTACCATCTAACAAAACAGACAAAGAAATTGTTGTCCTCCAACTCCGCTTTTTGTTGTTCTCCTGTTTGGGTGAAAGTGGTTCTAGAACCTGCACTGAATAGTAGTAAAGCAATAAGGTCCAACTCATCCCTCCGCACTGATCATCCTCTAGTGTCCTGCCCCAAGCGAACGGTAAGGAGGCCTCGCACGAGATGGAGACAGATGTCCCTTAACTACCCGATGACAGAGGCAGTTACTGTGAGAGACTTCTAGGAATATTTTTCTTCTCAGAAAAAAAAAAAAAAAGTCAAAGCTCTCTCTGAATGTACTGTGTGATGATGCATCATGCATGAACCTTTGGTCAGGGATGTCATTGGGGAAGGGATTCCAAAAAGTATTCAAAATTTGATACGCTGTTTAGTCACTACCAGTGCCCTCAAAGGGCAGATATTGCAGCCTTTTTTCTATTGCCTGCCAAATTGGACGTTTTAAAGGAAAGTGTGCCATGAAATGCAGATTATGATGACTTTTCAGAACTACATTAATGCAAGAACAAAACAGCAACACTATTAAAGCGAAATACAAGTTTAAATTGTTTTAACCATATTTTAATCTCCTTGGAAGATTACATGAGAACAAGGTACATGCATTATGTGTCACATTACTGGGCAAACTGTTCAAATATTTTTTTTAAAACCTCCCTGTATAGAAAAAAATTCATTAAGGATGTAAAAGCCATGCTTGCCTATTTGCTGTATACATGTAATGAAATTGTAGATAAAGTGTAGTGCATTGAAACAAAATGAACAAAAAAGTAGATACTTTTACTATACAAGGGTGCTGGTGCAGAAAAAAAAATATATTTTTGGAAATGTAGCATTTTATACTTTCAAGTGTTATAAAAAAAGAAAAAAAGAACAAAGAAACCCTTTATTTCATTAAATGATTTTTTCTGGTGGTTGTCAAGAAACAAAAGACCAAAAGAGCCTTTTAGTCTTTCTTTTTTATTTTTTAAGTATTGGAATAAGTCTAAAGAAAAGGAAGTGCCTTATTTTCTTCATGGTCATTTAGTCAAATGTCTTGTATAATCAGCTTCTCCCTCAGACAAGTTACTGCATGCCACTCAGTCGCCCAGTATGTGAAAGAAGCTGTGAGGGAAGACAAATGATGAGTTGACCATATTAATTACCTGATTTTTGCCATACTAGTGTGATGTGACTTTGCCAAAATCTCATTAAGTGAAGTATTTGCTAAGTTTTCATCAAACCAGCCCATTATTATTTCAACCACTCTACTTTTTAAATCATGGCAAATGCCGTACTTGTGCAACGTAAACCAAAGGGTTCTGTGATACAGACTGTCTCATGCTAAAAGAGATTATTAGCTGACAAATGTTTGTAGAGCTGGAAGTTATGTCATTTTCGTTCAGGGATGGAGAGGAGTTTCCTTGATTTTGGTTGAAATACATATACATTAGCTATAGTTGTCGTTGGCATCACCCAGGGAACGGATGTTCTGCTGATAATGAAACTGAAAGTGCTTAGCAAGTTTTCAGTCAGTTACTGAGCACATCCCCAGTTTTCACAAACGGCTCCTGCAGTGGCAAACAGTATGGAATTTACTTTTCAGCTCATCTTTTGACTATTGTTAGATCTGGCCCATTGCCTTTTCTTCAAAAGATAAGCAGGAGAGGGACTTCAGCTGTTTGAAGTCCAGCTGTACTTCGTTTTTAACCCTGGTTTCCACATGAGGTTTGAATAGCTGGGCAGTTGCAAGAGCTGAAGCAGTTGAACGCACAGTATTTAATTCTGAAAACATTAAGTATTACTTTGTGGGGCTCAGTACTAAACTTGGCAAATATCAGGTGATAACTTTATTCCCCTTTTGTCAACTTATTCTCCTCCTGCAAATCTTCACAGCTTCCAAATGAAAGGTCAATAGTAAGCTAAGAGGGCTTACATTTTTAAGCACCTGCATGGTGACCTCATCTAACATCTTGTCTCACCTGGAAATAATTATCAGTTTATTTACTATGCAATAGACATTCATCCTTTCGTATTCAGCTAGATTTTTGTTTATTGTGCCACCGGCTTTGTCTTCCTGTTACACATACAGTTGTGTTGATTTTATTTACAGTATATGCTGTGCCATTTTGATTTTATTTTGGTTGGTTGGTTGAATAAACTTGCGACACTCGAACATTTGAAGAGAGATTTGCTAAAACAATACCAGTATTTGATCCAGTTTCATCTCAACTATGATAAAACCTGGACATTTTAGACATTTATCAAAGGTATTTTACTGGGGGGGAGGGGAAGTGTATGGAATAGATGTGTGACATGTGAAAGTAATGTTTGCTCTGAACAAACTCCTGAAAACTTAGTTAACAAAATTTTGGATCAACTTAAAAAGCATGACTTTTGAAATCTCTGAATGCCTTGGTTCTCAGTATTATCATTCTTTAATGACTTTTTTCTTTATTAAAATAAGTAGTTTTAAGACTTCTTTCTGACAGTATTATGTAATTTTTTTAGAGTGGGTAGATGGGAGTGTCGCTTGTATGTAACCATACAGATGACATGTATTTGTCTATTCTTTATTATCTTAGTAGTTTCATGCTATGTATGTACCATAACCAACCTATTGCCTATGAGAAACATGTAAGATAATGTATTTACAGCCATTGTTACAAGTTTATAATGTATTTTTCTATCTTGTTTTATATGTATGTTATATAACATTCAAAAAAATTTTTTTCCTGATTGAAAAAAAAGGATACAAAATGCAAAACCCACAATTTTGATAACTGAAAAATTGCCAATTGTTTTGCAGTACTTTATTATATTGGGAGTGTTGTCTTTCTTGGGCTTTTAGTTAGCTACTGGATGAATACATTAGACATATTTGGGTTTTAGTTGGGTTTTTACATAGCTTGCATTTTAATTCTTTGGTTCTTTGCTGTTTCTATTAACCCATAGCATTATTTTAATAAATGTTATAATACCAACCTACTAACTCTGGACTATGTCTGTTTATTAACCATTACATGTTTAATTAAAATAAACAAATAAAGACGGAAGAATGTAAAGTCTTGAGTTACTGGACTAACCCTGAAGAACGTGACCACAGATAACACAACGTGACTTGTTTTTATGTTGTTTGTCAGCTGACATTCTGCACACTACTATTAAGTTGGCTTTGGTCATTCTGGCCTTTTACCTTGGGGAATAGGTGCCAGTAGAAATGGGAACAAAGTAGCATTTTTTGAGGCATTCTTGTAGAGTCTTGCCACTTGCCTTTCAGCATCTGCATTACTAATTCCACACTTTCTTTTTCTTTCTCTGAAATAATTACTGTCGGCTCACAGCAAAAGAGCAAAAGATGCCAGTGTATTGGTAAATCGTGACGGTGTGCAGAAACCAGTTTGATTCTTTGTTGAACCAGAGGTTGCAGTTAATCTCACAGTAATTTGTGTTTTGTTGGTTTTGGCACCTGATTCACTGTTGCATCATGTGATGTTTCTAAGCACAAAATATTTCTGGATAGAATTGCCATACATTGAAATACAAAATTTAGGGGTTTTTTTCTGTGGCAAAAGTGCCTTATTTTCTTCATGCCACACTATTTTCAAGTAACTTTTGTTTTTTTGTACTTCTGCTGTAGTCTGTCAGTATTGCCTAGCTCAGGGGAGTACAACTTCTGTAAGCCAAAGGTCAAACTGGATCTTTTCCTAATGACTGCAGAAAGTACAAAAATACACCCTTCACGAAATTACCAAGCAACAGCCATTTCAAGTTCCAGTGCTGCCTTTATGTGATCTTTATCCCTGTGGATGACTGGAGCAACATGATTGCAGGGAATTGAAATGGTGAAAATGCTGTTTTGAATGTACATCTATGCAAATATTTTCCCCCTTTCTTAGAAGTAAACTGTCTGAGACTCCTTTACATTTCCCAGGTAGTTCTCCTAGATTTGTAGTCTTAAGTGAGCAGTAATTACCTCTAATGTCAAGGAAGATCCTCAGTGTAGATAGCTTTTGAGATGTCAACAGTTTTCTTCATGAAAGCCCACTTTTTTTTCCTGTAGATAGTAAAAATTCAGATGAGGAGTCTGAATCTCTTCAAATGCCTCCTTTAATTTATGATGTTTCAAACTATTTATCTTGAAATCCATGCAATATAAAACTTCATAGAGTTCTCACAGTATTGCTAGTAATTAAAATGTTACGCATCTTTATTTTATGGAGAAAAGTAGTCTAGCTTTGATGATGTTTGTTTTCTAATGGCATGGAGTTCTTTGTTTTACAAAAATGTCAGGTAGAGCTGAAATATCAATACATTTTGAATAGTTTCACTTGTGCAGATTTTTTTTTTTCTTTTCATTTAACAGATCATGTTGCTATCCTACAACTCAACCACAGACAGATGATAACAATATTAGATATTTACAACAGATAATATCAGGACTTTTTAACTGGATAATGGAACAAGTGTCATTACCAAGCAAATAACTTTTATTCTTACAGAATTTTTAACAGAGGTGCACATTTAGTTTGGTGAAGTTCTCTGTCCAGTATAGGTGAAACTATTCAGATGGAACAAAACTTTAATATTTTATATTGAAGAATACTTCTGTTACCAGAACTACTGCTTTTCTGTAATATTTTTATTATTTTGTATTTTTATCAATAGATATTAACTACTGTCATACTTTGTCCACAGTGCATTTTCATCTCATTCTTCAATATATACAGTAGTGAAAGTTGCTGTAAATTTTGTAATACTTTAAAGCTGAAGGACAGAAAAAAATAGGAAAACTGTAAAATCAAAATAATGTACTCATTATTGTTATCCACCAAAGGCATTTCTCAGTTTACCTAAGTGCCTGTTTGAAAATGTAACTGTTTTATACTTTGCCTCCTTACAGGAAAGAAACAAAGTGTTCTTAGAATTTAATTTGAGAATGACTTCTCAAATCACTGAATTCAGGTTCAGTGATAAACCTGCTAAATCACTGAATTTAGGTTCTTTTTCTTTTTATTCTGAGGTTAAATTATCTTAACATTTGAAGGATCATACATTCAAGACAATTAGATAATTGCTCTTTCATCCAATAAAGTGGGATTTGTGTTAGGGTAATTTTTTTTTTTTTTGGTAGGTCAGAATATAAACAAAAATATCATCAAGCCTTTCAAAGTAAAATTTGAGCAGTGCTGTTCACATCTTAAGAGTGAATTGTTGTACCAAAGTACAACAAATTTGGTTTCTCCAAGAGTATTTTTGTGCATGTTACCAATCCACTTGATATATTTCATAAAGAACCATCAAGAACATCCTTCAGATATTTTTAATGAGCATATGTTCAGTGTACTGACAATACTGATACTTCATTTGAACATAGCTTTTAAAAGCGTGTCAAAAATCTACATGTAACAAAAGGTTTATTGCCAGATTGTACTCCATGAGGGGACCACTAAAAGGTTTTCTGCCCTGAAAATGCGGGGAAACATTGAAGTGTGTTACCATCCATTAAGAAATTACTTTAACCTGGGGAAACATGAGTATATGAAACTGAGTTCTTTGTGTCTGGATAAAAATACCAGTTATCAGAAATAGCACATTGTACAGAATGGAATCTGAGTAACACATTCCTAGGGCTTGGAAGTACATAATTGTTACTGGAATTTCTATTTTGTTTTAGTATATTTAAAATATTTTTGTTTAAAACACTGTTAATGGAATACTGTCCAAATAACACATGAACTATAACATTAACACGTAGTAATCAATGTTGAATCAAACTGGTTAATGAAACTACAGTGCTCTTCCTTTTCTGTGCCTGCGCACTAATTGCAGGTGGTGCATAGGGGCTGGGGCTTAGGCACAGCAGTTTGCAGTCCTAATTTCTTGGTGCCTGCAGTTCGGGTGTCTGTCTTTGACAACAGGCTAACTGGGAGGAACCTGCCTCCCAAGGCAAAGATTAACTGAGGTCTGAAACTCTTAGAAGAATTAATTGAGAATACAGCAACAATAAAGCGACATATATACATATATGCTTTGACTTGTATTATGGCAGTTTGTGTGAAGCATTTAAGGTTTTGTTTGTGCAAAATAATGTATTCTGAGGGGAAAAGCAAACATGGACATTGCCAAAACACATGTAAATAAACACCATTTATGACTGTACATTATGTGCAATAAAGTAACTGGAAAAAGTGCATGTACTTTATCCTCAAAAACAAACTGACAGCTCTCAAAGCTGTAGCTTTAGTTTTATTTTCTGAAAAGTTAAATTTTATTCTGTATCTAAACAGCAGAATAAAGAATGTACATTTTTCACAGTTAAATTTTCATTAATGCTTCTAGCAGTGTTACGAAAGATGTTAAATGTTGAAGAGGCTGAAATTTTCTTCGTCATCCGATTATCAGGGTATATTTTTCTTAACAGTTTCTTATTGCATATGCTCTTGTTTGTAACTGTAAATGAAGGAAAAGTATGCATTATATACCATAAACATGCAATACATTTTTTGCATATAGGTTCGTGAATGCAACAATTCTATAAATTTATCAAAGATGATCAAGTGATTTTGATGTTATTGTACTTTTGTAGGCGTAATTGTTACAATTGTTCAGAGCAAGTACGAAAGAGGAGTACTGCTTTACGATAACGTTAACATACTGGTTTGGGGCATGGTTTCTGGTTACTGTAGAAAATGAAGATGTCTGCCACCCTACCTCATGTGAACTTACTGAGAAACACACTTTGGAGAAGACCTAGATTATGGTGTTTTACATTTTCATTAATATTTATGTGATGGTGCCTGGTTTTAGTTTAGGACAGTTTCTTTACCAAGGTAGACTTTACTAAAAATTCCTTCTACTTCACACTGCTTAAATAAAAAACAATGTTTGCTTCAGAAGTAAGTGAAATAGATAAGAGTGGCATCTTTAGAAGTCTGGTAGACACTTTATCACCATCCTACCAGCACTGTCTATGTGTCTTGGTATGTTAATGGAGTATGGCCTGATGTTACTAGATGGCTCCTTGGTGTTTTTACTACAGTTACTGCAGTTCCTTTGAGGCAATACAAACTTAACTATTATCAGTGTCAAAATAATGAGAGACATTCATAGCAAAGAGTACAAAGTGCAGTGTCAGAAATTACTGTGTTTCACATCTACCAGCAAAAGTAGAAAGAGACTTTATCCAGCTGTTTTCACGGTGCCCCTGTGAAGTTCTCGGTTCAAAGTAGACAACTGATAGCCAGTTCCATTAGAGCTGAACTCTCTAAAAATTAACAATCACAAATAATCTGTAACTCCCAAAAAAAGGTGTTTTTCTGGTTTTTTTCCCACCACAAAGTAGCATACTGTATATTTGTCCTTTTTAATTTCTGTCAGAGCATTTTCAAAGTCTTCATCTTTGGCAATAAGTAAGGTTGGTACTTTGAAGAGTAAACTGGATAAACTCAGAGGTGAAGGTCAAGGAAAAGAGCCATCAAATAATGGCACATCTCAAGACTGCATCATTTCAGCAGCTTATCAGTCAATGAAGTTTTTTTCTCTAAAGTTCATGTATTTGTAAGCCCCTTATACAGACAAGAGGCTAAGCATAAAAGTTATTTTTGTTTGTGGGACCTTTTCAGAATGAGTTCTATAGATTTTTAGTTCACTGAGGGTGGCCTTTATTAAGCAGGTGGTACTTCCAGTGCCCAAAGGTTGGAAGTTCCCCGGTCCTCTTGCCATAGGTCAGTCATTAAGCAAACAAGTATTCAGTGTTAATTCTGGTTTGCTGTCATAGTCATGTGAAAATGAAGCCCCATCTTTTGTATTCAGGTCTTTTTAATACCATGACAGATGTATCAGTCTGAACCTTCTAGAACAGTGTTCTAAAGGGATTTTTTAAAATGGAGGCTATTTCAGTAAAAAGGCTGGTTGAGCGAGCAAGAATGGAACAGGAAATGTGTTAATACACGATAAAGATACCGGGATGCCTGTTTTAATTAGGAATGCACAGTGAAATAATCATGTAATATTTATCCTGTTAGTTGTCTACACCTTTTCCAGACTAGGTGGTTTTCATGGGACTAAGGATGTACCTTGTGCACTCCAGAGGAAGTGAAGTGACAGGATACTGCAGATCACTCGTACATATATGCGTTTTCATGTGGCACAGACTTTTTAAGGTCTTGACCTCGTACTGGATAAAACATTGTACATTTGTGATGCAGGGAGCACAGGTTATCTATTAACCTCTCTGCGAATCTCCAAAAGTTCAAACGTCGTTACCAATGCAGAGATGTTACTGCGTGTTAATTGCCATGGTAAATCCCATGTCTTGTTTTTAACATGGGTGCAATCTGGGTACCTTCACATGCATACTACTGTAGTAAATCTCAGGATTGTTTTCATGATCTTTCATGAAGAGTGGATCCAGTACTGCTGAGGGGGCCACAAGGCCATTACTTGCATGCCCTTGTGTGACTTTCCCTATAACCTTAGTGATGAGACAATTTTGATTCTTTCCCTGAAAGGCAATGAATGAAGCAGATCTTCAGCCTTTGTTTCTGAGAGAAAATAGGAAATGTATACCAGTATGGACTGAAAGAAGATAAAGAATAATGTTAGAGTTTTGAATCCCGTCCTGAACAGATGACTAAAAATTACTTTGGACTTGATATGATCCAGGAAGAGGTGACAACCCTAAACAAGAGCAGCATTGTCAAGCCCGTGCTGTGTTGACAAGAAGTTCATCAGAGACTGTAGGCTGGAATTTTAAGTGAAGAAAATTGAAATTATCTTGGTCCTTGAAGAACTGGTTTACCGTATCTCCCTGTTATCTTGAGCAGGCTTGTTAATTTCTCTGTTGGAAATTTTTCCCTTCTTCAGGCCTAATTTGAATTTCTTGTTCTTTTATTCTAAGGTTCTGCCCTGCCCCCCTTCTGTGCTGCCTTGCATTTCACAGACAAATTCTCCCTTCATTAGGATGGCGAGGTGACACAGGGCATTCTTGGCACAGAAGGACAACGAGCAAGACTTCAGGTCTAGATCAGGATGTTCAAGTGTGATATTATGTAGAAAGCCTGTTTTACATGCATGTGACTCTATTCAAGCAGATGAAAGAGAAATACCTCCATAGTGAGGGCACAAATCTAACATTTGGAACTCCTGGGTTTGAGATGCTTCTTTCATTGCTGATGATTTGTGCAGTTTTGGGCAAGACCCCTGCAGCTAAATCCACAAAATGCCACCATCACCTGAAGTGATGTGTCAAAATACGGAGTGTGGTCACCTAGGTTTTCATCAGAAGAATCTTTCTTACGGTCTTCCGGAAAAGAAAACACCGTTGCTTTACCTTCTTTTGCCGGTTTCAAGCAACAGCATCAGCAGAAAAAGAAAACCCCTGGTACCCAGAGACAATATACCTGCCTGAGTGCAGAGTGGAAAGCACTGGTCAGTAAATGCCCATCTTTCCACCACACCCACAGTAGCCAGCTGGGCAGCTTGGCTGCTTTGGTCCATCTCTCTCGGGCATGTTTCTCCCCATTTTCACATGCACAGTATGTATGGCCGTAACTTTGTCCTTTGCATGCCCCAGCTACCCGTAATGAAAGCTACTCTTTTTACTCAAGTACCTTTGGCGCTTTTGTTCTGAATCTTTGTCCCTCAGTTTCCTGTCAGTGAATTGAGGTTAACAGGAGAACCCCAGTGGAGTGTAAGCTGTGGATGGCCACATCTGAGACTGCAGAGTGCTCAAGCAGCACAATGCTGAGTGCACTCCAGTATCATCTCTATGTCCAAGTGTCTTACGGTCTTGAATGTACCTAAGAATAAAGGATGAAAGCAAAACAAAGTACCTTTGACTTCTTAGTCAAACCCATGAGATAAAGAGTTTGCAGAATCTCGTAGGCCAGTTGAGTCCTAGTCTCAGACCAGATCACCTCAGTGGGTACCTACCAGTAGTGCTGTCCCAAGGGATGGCCATCTCAAGAAATGATGGGCACAGGTTAGTTCTGGGGAGATTCTGGTTGGACTCAAGAGGAAATTTTTTTACAATGGGGACAGCAGCTATTGGAATAATCTTCCCAGAGACATGGTGCATTCTCCAATTTTGGACACCTTTAAGGTTCAGCTGGACAGCATACTAGCACATGTCTAGACCTTACTTTTACCAAGAAAGGTTGCACTAGATGGTCGTTACAATCCCTTTCAACCTGGTTTTCTATGATTATTGTGTTTATAACAATCTCAGTCCCGCAGGCTCACTGGGGATGCGCTGAGCTACATTCCAGTTATTCACAGTTGGCAAGTCTGAGGAGAGGAGAAGGGACAGAGATGCAGTTGAGGGAAGCAGCGCTGCTTTGTCTCCTCACCAGTGAAACGTGTAAGTGGGGATTGCTTGAGACCTGGGAGGACCTAGAAAAAATGGGATTATATTGAAAACCTGGTTGGCAGGAGTGAGATTTTCACTGCAATCATGCCAGATTCACATGGTTCAACTCTTGGTATAACATACAACTTTTGAAACTGAAATGCCTTAAAATAATTAACTTTGGAGCAAGAACAACAGTTTTTGCAGTTTCAGGCCTGTAGTTGTGAATGGTTACATTTGGGATGACAGTTTTTCAGTGAGCTTTTAATTTGCTTCGGAAGGATAGAGATACATGCCATTTGTGAGAGACAACTCTGGGTTTCTCAAGCAAGACCCAGGGTTAGCAGGTAGATATAGAACAAAATCACCTCATCAGCCATATCACTAATCTCAGCAAAATCCAACATGAACCAGTTTATCCCTGGTCACACTCAGCCACAAGACAGCTGGCAACCAAGCACTTAATGGCCAACATCAGTATAGTGGAAGGTGGAGAAGTGGGGATTTACCTCCTCAGTCAAGACTCGTCCAAAATTTTATCTTGGTGAAGTAAACAACTGCATTTTTTTAGTTGTCATGTACCTCACTGTGATAATAATAAATTATATTTATGAAGTAGGACTTTCACCTGCTCAGGATTTGTCTTCAGAGTTCCCTGTGTGAAGGAACCGTGAAATAAATTATTTCCACCCTGGCAAGCACCTGGTTTAAAACAAAGGTGAAGCCAATGAATGAAATAGTCAAACACCTGACTCCTTTTATGAGGGAGGGAAGCAGTAAATAATGTTGCCTTAGAGCAGTTTCTCCTTTGTCATGCCTTTCCTCTTGCAGTTTGCTGTCACTAATCACTGTGAGCCAGACTGTGCACGTGGAAGAATCCTTCAGATGGAGTCAGTGGGGCTGTTCATGTGAGTAATTTGCAAAGTACTCAAACAGGGCAATCAAACCCTGTGGTATTAGACTAATTTTGGCTATAAATTCCCCGGGCAAGGACTTACATTCTTGTCAGTAAAACACTGGATGCAGTTCTGGTGCTGTGATTTTTTTTTTCTTTTTTTTTTTTAATTCCTCCCCACAACTTCTGATTTCTTTCCGCCTTTTTCTTCACACACACAGAGCACTGAGAGACTCAGAGAAGCAGCAGCTTTGACAAGCAATGCTAACATGCCGCCCTGCTCTGAGCAATTCCTCTGGGCGATTTAGCAGTGTCACTCTGGCTCTCAGTGTTTCTTTCGAGTCAAGAGTCTCACTGCTTATAGCAGCTTGGGAAAGGGAGAGCCCAGGTGCAACGGCAGGAAAAAGGTTCCATCAGTGGCTGGCAGCAACAGGAGAGTCTGGTTGTGCCGGTGAGTCAGCTGAACCACTCGCTCCACTTGCTTATTCCAGCCACATACAGGCAAGTGCAGGCAGGGAAAATTCTTAGCTTTGATTGTGAGGAAAGGACCTGCTTATGCCACCACAATAAACTCTGTTATCCCAGAATGAAATCTCACCAGGCGTAATTGCTAAAATCCAGGGATGAAATACTTGTGCTTAACCCCTGACACATTTTGTTCTTTTCACTGGGAGAAAAGTAATCATTTATGGTTTGGGTTTTTTTTTTTTTTTTTAACATATTTCGTTACCAGCTTTGATGTGTCTAAAATGGGAATAATGGCAGAGAATACAATATCTGCTGTCTGCACTGCTACCTATACACTTGCATATAAATAGCACTTTTGTTTCATGGGTTGGAATAGAGGCTGTAGAGACATACAGACAGCGCAGCAGCTCTTTTCCTTTGTAGAGGATCTAATAGGCCTGCAGTATGAAAAACGCTACTTAGGCTTTGCTTTTAGGCTGAAACTCTGTGCAAAGGTCTAGTGAAGGGCAGAGGCCCCACTTAAATCCTGCTGAGCCCTCAGACAGGTTTTCCATGTTCCCCTACGGTAGGTACAAGTGTTCAGACAGTTTTGCATTCTGTTCATGAGTAAAGGCATGTAAATAATACCTTTATGACTCAGGTATGTCTTGAAATATGCAACCTGATGGCAGGCAGTTCTACTTTATTGTGCAGATAGTTGTTCTGAACCACATGGCTTGTAAGTCATGAAATATTAATGGCCATGCAAATCTTCTCTTCTGTATCACAAGCTTTTCTGTGTTCCTGACCCCTGACTTCCTTTAATCATCTCCTGGGTGTGTGGTCTGTTACTATTCTGAGATATCTTGTGAACAGGGGCAAAGTAATTACTTGATCCCTGCCTGCTGCAAGAATCTTTTTGAAAAGAAAATGGATAACTTCAGAGACGCTTGCTCCTTGCATTAAAATCAGCCCCACCTGCTTGCTTCACAAGATTTCTCTTTTGATGGCCTCAATGCAGACCTGCAGCGTTCAGTGCTATTTTCATGACTGTGAAAACAGCATTCTTGGATCTCCTGACTTGTCACCTGCTCCTCCATGGATTAATTACAATTTTTGGTCAGATGTTTTCTCCCCTTCTCTCTCCCTGCTACTGATTTATCTGAAGGCATCCTTATAAATATGCTGTTGTACTGTGACTTATTACAGGAAGGCCCAATGATCTTTCAATGAGCAGCTCTAGTGCCTGTTAGTTATAGGATTATTTTAGCCATCTCCCTAATAATTAGAGGCTAAATTAATGCCTGTTTTTTTGTTGGTTTTTTTTTTNTTTTTTTTTTTTTTTTTTTTTTTAGAACCAGGGCATATATTTTTGGCAGAAATCTCCTTTCTTTTCTCCACCTATTTCCCAACATCCCAAACCCTAAGAATAAGGATGTTACCAATGTGGGGAAATATGGAAATGCTTCTTAGCTCCCTGCCAAGCATAGGATAGGTCAGTGGTTTGGTGCCATGCGGGTCAGACAACCAAAAGAAAAGATGTTCAAGCAATATGGCTGGAGAGAGAGAAAACTGACCATGAAAGTACATTTCCCATGTGGGAGCTATTTTAGCAAACCAGTATGATGAAAGTGCAGACGTGAGTACGTATTTGTACAGGTGAGCTCGTGGTGTAGCACAAGGGCAATAATGACCACACAGTTTAATATAAGGTTAATAAATGTTGACCTACAAGTTTCTGATTTCTGGAGCAGTTTTGCCCAAGTTGCAGGAGTCAGCAATGCAGCACCAAAACCACTGCTTCTGAAATGGTGGGTTTACAGAGATTAGGAGGTTGGGAAGACTAGCTAAGGTCAAAACATTCATTATCAGAGCAGATAAAAAGGAGCTGGGATTGCCTCAGGTGTTTGTAACGTGCCACTTTGCAATACCTGAGATGACACATAAGAACCTTTCTGGGGCTTTGCCATTCAGTCCTCAGATAGTGTGTGCCATTTCTGAGGATCTGGTGCCAGCCTGGTTTTTAAACATCCTGGGTTTTAAAGGTGCAAATATTAACACACCTCACCCTTGATTTCATTCAGCAGCAGGTGCCTATGTGTCTTTGTGGAGATAGGGTTCTTTCTTCCACAGTTTTCTTGGAGTTTTCTTTCCCCTGAAATGACCATGGTGACTTACGGGCCCTGTGAGAAGGGCAGACCCACAGCTTGGCTCACACAAATGGCAGTTGTGGAGCAAAGTTATTCGGTGGCTTAAAGCCTGGCAGCCTCCAACCTGGGAACCACCCACACGGTGACTGTTCCCTGTGCAGGGAGCAGCAGTCCCTGCACAGGGTGGTGGAAGCTGATGTGCCGCCAGCTGGTGTGTGCTGTGGGAGTCAGAGAGAAAGCAGATGGAGCAGAGAAGCCAAAGCATCCCTCCCAGCCCTTCTTCAGCACTGTGGGTCCCACCACAGAACGACTTACAGGTGCCTAAATGATGGTAATGAGCCCTGCTGCAGGTCTGGCTCTCCCGTACTCTGCAGAGGTGACAATCGCTAACTCAGGTTTTGGAAGGAGGTGAGCTCTGATCAGCTGAAAGGAGCAGTGAGTAATGCTCATCTACCTGGCTTTGTCTCTCAGTTGTGAGTCATTCTAACGAGCAATACCAAAAGTGCTGACCTGCCCATCTCATGCTTCCTCACTTGAGACTCCCAAGCTAACCTGCAGCCTTGCAGTGCCTCGGGGCTGCCTTTAGGCAGAGGGGAACCTGGGACACTGGTTTCACTGCAAACCTTACCAGTGGAATAAATGCTGTTGTGGGATGTATGTGTGCCCAAACACTCAGCCTAAGTAATTAGGAAGCTTTCAGTGGTTTTTCTGTATTTGGCATTCCCTGCTACAACTGCAGAATTGTTTTTGATTTAAAGAACCCTTTCTTACCCCTTGCCATCAAGGTTTCAGTTGCACTTCACTGTGTCTTGTGCACACCAACCTGGCCAGCTACAGCTGGCTGGGCTGGTATGCAGAGACTGACTGGGTGGAGGGGAGTGTGTGGGATTATCGCTGGCTTGGTGCATGTCTCTGTGTTCCTGGGGACAGCATCAAGTATGCCAGCCTCTCCTGTCCTCCCTGCTCTACACTGTGCCCACACTGCAGGGCGGGATGGTGCCTGTCCTACCACTTCAAAAGGCTGCTCCTTTGAGTGCAAAGTCCTCCATGTCCTCGCTTGGCTTTAAGCTCTGTGTGTGGTACTGGTGTGTCGGGGATGGTGAAAGCTGTTTGCCTCTGGTTTGAATGCAAGGCATGGGCTGCCTTGGCTTCATGCAGAAAACTGCACTACTGGATGTTTCAGCAGCTTCCCCTGGGTGCATGGCACTATTTAAAGTGAACACGTTGATTTGGAAGAAGCAAGGATGAAGGTGAAGGCTAATAATGGAAGTTTATAAATGCAGCTGACATCCTAGCACCCTGTGTCTTTCGTGCCGTCCTTCATTTACTCTCCTGGTGCTCTTTCGTCTTTTAATGCTCTGTTGTGTTTCCCCCTGTGAGCAAAGTGCTGCTGAGAGTAACTGGGGTAGCTGAGTTTGATCCATTTACGTGCCTATGGGTATAGTGTGGGCTGTTATTTAACACTGCAAGTGAAATGATCCCTGAAACCTCTGGGGTGAGCTATGCTAAGGGACAGACTTTCATAATCTGTGGATTATACTCTATTTTATATATAGGTATTAATTTTATAGAGTGTATATATATATATAGCTCGTGACTAATCAGGAAACCCCTCTTACAGCTTTCAGCTTCTAGTAGAGACCCATCCATATAACATGCCTGTGTGGGTGGGTGGTTGTTGGCACCAGCAGTGGGGTGCCTGACTCTAGGCCTGATCTGAGCTTCTCAGCTAGGCTGCTTCCCTTGTCAGCTGCAGGACATAGACAGCAATAAGGGCAGTTCAGCCTAGGTTATGGGAAAAGTCTGATACAAACAAGGACTGTTCTCTCTTATCTGCCTGGGCTCTCCATGTGGGTGGCTTGGTTGGATGTGAGCCCTTCAGACGGCAAAACCTGTGTGAGGTGAATGTGACTCATGCTGAATGTCTCTCAAAACCCATGGCATGTGAGGTGGATGGTGAGATCCTGAGTCCTTCTCCACAGCCTTGAAATGAGACCATCCCTCTTCTTCTGTCTCTGAAACTTCTCTGTCCCTCCTGCCTCTGCTTTGCCAAGTGGAAGTCCATCTGGGAGGTGTACACTGTACACACACAGCCAGCTGGTTTACACTGAAACCTCATGTATTGCACAGATAGGCTGACCTTCCCCAGTGCGGTTCACTCATTGCCCTTCAGATTCCTAGGGCCTTCCGATCTCACAAGAACAGGGGAACTCCTCTGCTCCAAAATCCTCATCCAAAAGCACTTGCTCAGTGGTAGCAGAAGGCAAAACAGAGTGAGTTCTGCAGCTAAACTCATATTCAAGGCATTATGTCAAGCAGTCTGTACATTCCTTCTACTTATAATTTATTGTTAACAGTCTGAGAGGAAGAAAAATAATTCATTAAACAATCAGCAAGGCATTCATAAGACATTATTGAGATTGAGTCTCAGGGAAACACATGAGCCTTCACAAATATTAAGTTTTATCTACTCTGTTAAGTCACTTTACATAGGAAAGTGAAACTTAATCCAGCTGCTCTGTCTCTGTAGCTGCTGCTCAAGGGGAAACAAATTCAGATCCACCATAATCTGAGTAATAGGTTTAATATCAGCTCACTCTTATCAGAGGGAAAGGAGCAGTTTCATCTCAGTTTCTGCAGCCTGCCCCATGCTTATTCACTCCCTGGTGGCCAGATATCAGAGCAGACCAGTGAGAGGAGTCCCCTTCCAGGGGCTGGAAAACAAAATGCCTTGCTGACACCCTTCTCCCTTGCTGCAGGCAGTTTGCAGGTGCTTTCTTTTCCGGATGGGAGTGGCTCGTACTTGAGAAAAAAAGTTTGAAAAAGTTCAGTTTCTCCCACAACTCGAATCTGTATACTTGGTTTAGCCAGCATGGAAGCAGTAAGGCACTGCTCGGTCAAACAGCCGCTCAGGAAGCTCCCACTCTCCCTCCCCTAAGGGAGGTTTGGTACACTTGCCTCTAACCAATGCTGCTACATTGTGGTGGGATGATTTGGTTTTGTTGAGAAGCTGAAGCTCACGCACATCCTCACTTCTCACCCCTGTACATTGCTTTCTGAGCCTCTACCATTTGCTTGTGCTGTGCCGTGATGATGCTATATGGGAAATGACTTAAAAAACATCATAAAGACATTTCTGGGAGCAGTGGAGTCTTCAAAGGAAAATTCTTGGGAAGCTGGATATATGGTGGGAGGGAAAATATAATCTTTCTTTCATTTCAGATGAACTTCTGCCTTCCTTGAAATTCCTGTGAATTTCAAAGCCTTTGATAGTTATGAAACATCAGAGGAGCCTTTATGCTAAGCAAAACGTGTGTGAAAGCAGCGCTGCCTCTGATCCCGCCAGGACCTGCTGCACACCCCATTCCTTCTCCTTATGTTTGTCTTCCCTCAGCTGATGCAGTTGATCTGCAATTGTCTGGGTGGTTGTGGCTGTGCCCTTACTCTGCTGTGTTGGATGACATCGCAGCAAAACACGTTCCAGAACTTGCCTCCATGGCCAGTGGCCACCCCTGCTGCTCCCCAGGGATGGCTGCACTCTGAGCCCGGAGATGGCCTGCCTGCAGCAGAGTGCACTACACAGTTTGGTTTTGTCCCACACTCCCTTTACAAGGCCAGCATCAGGCAGCAAGGCCATGGCACGGGCTCTTTCCTGGAAGAGCCCTGATGGCACCAGGCACGGGTGGCAGATTTATAGGCAGACACAAATCACTGTGAGGGACAGCACAACCACCCGAGCTGGGGCAGCCATTCCTTGGAACAGGTACAGCCTGGGTACAGCCAGTGGGGTAGCGTGGGGAATTTCTTCCATGTAGCACATCCAGCCACAGGAGACTATGCAGCGGATGCCATAGAAATTGCAAGAGCAGCAGAGTTGGAATATGATCCTCACAAGCCACTCCTGAAGAGGGGCACACATCTCTGTGAGTGGGTACAGTCCCCTCAGTTCCCATACCTCACTTCCCAACCGCTTCCAGCAGCACTTGTGGGTGTTCTATCATGGACTCCTCCCAGAAATGATGCCAGCAGAGAATAGCATCTGGTCAAGCAAAGGGGGAGAGAGATGACCAGAGAGCAGGAGTCCCAAGGCTAATGGGACTTTACCTGTTTTTCTACCTGGGTGATGGTTATCCTGTGAAGACTGATGCATTCATGTCTTACTCATTCAGTGGGAGGGAAGAGGTTGCTGGGCAGTGACACGTCCAGGATGGTTCCATGGGGCACCCCCTGCTCTGGCTGGCTGTATGTGCCTCTGCGTCATGCTTCCCTTCCCTAGGTGACAGCTAAGTGGAGAAGGTGCAGCCTAAAGGGGCAGGACGTGGCACGGGCAATCCCAGTGGAAAAGTCTAGGGAAGCTGAGTTGGCAGAAGGCAGTGAGAGCACTGAGGCACTCCATGCCACCACAAGCAGGCTGCGGGTGAGCCATGGTGGGCAACATGAAGAGCTGTGGGTCTGCAGCAGTCATTGTTCAGTCCTTGTGAAGCCACTGCCAGGTGAGATTTACCTCATCTCTCACAACTCAGGGCTTATTTGCATGTGACCTGCCCTGGTCAAACTCACTTCCAGATGTATCTGATCCATATGGTATTGAGAGCCTACACAAGGGCTGTCCATGCTTCTCTCTTGACCATCACTGCATCTGTTTCCTGGCATTCTCTAGGCTTCCCATCTGAATTAATTTCCCCTGCCCCCTCTTGCTGCTGCTGTGCACCGTGCTGCTCCTCAGGACCCAGTTTTATCTCTGCCTTGCTCCAGCATGCTTCCTGCCTGGAGCTGTAGGTTTTCTCTCCAACAGGTAGCTTGGTTACTCTTAAATAAGCTGAAGAAGTAGCAGACTATTTTTGGAGTGATGTCATGTGCTCCACAGCAAGTGAAGCTTATGCTTTCTGCTGGAGCAGTGTTGAGAAGAAAATTCCTCTTGATGTGAACCAAATGTAGGTTTTTAACATGTGATTGGCACAAAGCGCATAGTCAGTGACTTTCTACAAGAACAAGCTGAACTAAGGAGTGGAACAAGTTGAACCTTTTTTTTTTTTTTTTTCCTTAAGCTACCTTGGCTGAGTTGCTGCCTTTGAACAAGGGTGGTGAGGTCCTGTGCAGGTGTGGGACACAGCTATATATGCATGCAGATACAGGTACGTAGGCAGAGCTGTGAAGCATGTCAATAGTTAAAGGCCTTGATGACTTTTTGTTAAGATAGGCCACAGAAGGACAATGTTATGACTGAAGTTATATGGACCAAGGTCAGCATTGTTCAGTTCTTCACATGACTAATGAAGCATCACTTGATAATGCTGACTGTCACTGCCAAACACAAATTTAAGCACAGCTCCTGTTCCCACCCTGCAGCGTTTATCAAGTTGGTCCCCTTCAAAATGGACTCACTTCTGCAGAGCCTGCAGACATGATTTAACAATTAGCCAAGGGCCATGCTGAAGAGAAAGAAGTATCACCTCAAATTACTCCCCACCCCTTCTGCGGACAACATGCTCTGATTTTTGACTGAACTCTGTTTGAAACCCTGGAGCTGAAATCAGTGTACTGATTCAGTGTACTGATTTCAACCTAGAGAACAGAAAGAGTACAGCTACCTAACACAGGTGCAGTTATAGCAGTAGACCTGCCTTCATGCTGCTTGTTACTAGAAGTTTTACTAAGTACAATATTTTAGTGTATGATAAAAGTGTCCAGTATCTGAGGCAAGTGTGCAGATGTGGCAAGAGGAGGAAAAATTATGCTGAGACCTGGCAGTATAGCAGAGTGGTTTGGAAGACAAATCCTCTAAAAGGCAAATAATTCAGGAAAGCTTTACTGTAAATGAAGAAATGAAAAACTGTGGGCTAGCCAGAAAGGCTCCAAGACAAATTAGAGGGCTGGGTCATCACCAACGGTATGAAGATTAACGAAGATAAGTGATGAATTCCACATCTAGGACGGGGCAAACTTGGATATATACACAGAATGGAAAATGAGAGGCTGGACAGCAGTGCCATGGAAAGGGCCCTGGGGGTCCTGGTTGATGGCAAGTTGAACATGAGCCAGCAGTGCCCTGGCAGCCAGGAGGGAAAACCCTGTCCTGGGGTGCATCAGGCACAGCATCACCAGCCGGGCAAGGGAGGGGATTGGTCTGCTCTGCCCTGCTCTGCTCTGCTCTGCACTGAGGCAGCCTTTCCTTGAGTGCTGGGGGCAGTTTTGGGTGCCATAATATAAAAATGACATTAAGCTATTGGGGAGTGTCCAAAGAAGGGCCAGGAGGATGATGAAGGGCCTTGAGGGGAAGAGATATGATCAACAGCTGAAGTCACTTGGTCTGTTCAGCCTGGAGGAGACTGAGGAGAGATCTCATTGCAATCAAAAGCTTCCTCATGAGGGGAAGAGGAGGGGCAGGCACTGATCTCTTTGCTGTGGTGACCAGAGACAGGACCCGAGGAATGACCTGAAGCTGTGTCAGGGGAGGTTTAGGTTGGATATTAGGAAAAGGTTCTTCACCCAGAGGGTGTCTCGGCACCGGAACAGGCTCCCCAGAGAAGTGGACAATGCTGTTAGGTACGTGGTGGAATTCTTGGGGTTGTCCTGTGCAGGGCCGGGAGTTGGTGTTTGATGATCCTTGTAGGTAACTTCCAACTCAGGATATTCTATGATTCCAGAGAAAGTCTTCTAAAGAATCTGAATGATTTTGGGACATTGGTCTAACTGCAGACTAAGACACAGAGCTGCAACCCCAAGCTGCTGTTAAGCAGTAAAAATCAAGGAATTATTATCACACCCAGACAACCACCCACCACCTGAATGCTGTCAGCTTCCCTATATGCAAGTTCATTGCCTTTTCACAAAAAGCTTCTCTGGGGCTTCTCATTTTTTCCTGACTCTCAAGCAGAGCTTGGTTGTCTGGTCAGTGTGGTAGCTTTCAGATGTTTTGGAACAGAGGTGTAAGTAAAATGTCAGGCATTTAGCAGATCTCTCTTGATGGAGATGGCTGGACTTGGTGCCTCTTGCAGAGCTCTGGGAAAGGGCGGGAACAGCCCCAGTACAGAGGTGCAGGCAGCTCCTCCAGGACCAGAAATAAGGAAAATCACAGAATGACATTTCAGTTGCAGGAAAAAATGAAGGTTTTTTTTTTTTTGTTTTTTTTTNNNTTTAATCTGATGTGGTTACTTTCCTTCTTCTGCCACACAAGAAAGGGGTTTCAAAAGCACATGGAGCTAACATGTCTGGGCACCCCTTGAAGCTGGCAGAAATAATTTCTTTACTTTTGTAGGGCGAAGTAAAGCATGGCTGCTGCTTGAAAGCAGAGCTGGTTGAAGATTGCACCCATCCTGCAGTACGCTTATAGGGGATTCTTTCCTTGCTAGACCAAACACGGGTTTTCAAGTCTTTTTACAGGAGAGAGATGTGCATTGTCAAAATCAAGTTTATTTTGATTTGCACCTTCTTCTCTACAGATGACAGCAGTACATCTCAGTTGGAAACATCATCAGACCATAAGGCCACATGGATATGTTTCAGCTCTGACAAGGGAGTAGATGCAAGCAATCTGCTCCCTTCCACCCCCACCCCCAAACAAAATTTGATCAGAAATAATCTGTTTAATTTCTAGTGCAGCCAGAAACTATCAGATGAGGGAAAAGCCTTCCCGTCACTGAAAACTTCAGTAACTTGATGTCAACCAGTAGAAAAAGAAGTGATTCTAGCTCTAGATTTCAAGGAAATTACCAAATCTCGTGGGTGGTACTTGGAGGAAATGTTGGGGTTTGCCTGTTTTTAAAATCCCTGTATAATACTCATTATGTACATGCTTCATAATCCCGGAGTAAATAACCGTAAATTCTCCATTTCACAAAGTTAACTGCCCATGTGCACACTTTCACATAGGGAAATTGATCAAGGTGCAGCCTGAGGAGTTTAGAAAGGTCATTTTCAAGACCAGAGAGAGATTGAAAATGCTGCTGTAATCGAAGAAGGGATATTTATTATCTTTTTGACAAGAAATGCAAATAACATTAGTTCCACTGCCATCCCTCTAGCCTAGAAGTGCTATTAAGACAGTTCTTGTACTTAACATAAATATTATCCACTGCAGTGTCCTCTGTTGTCCTGGCTGGGTTGTGCCACGTTTAGTGGTGCAAACTTCCCACTGCTGCTAGGGGTCACATCACCGCTGCAGGAGCTGCCTTTTTTGCACTTGTGCTTCTTTCCTGGGAAGCCAGCTGGAGTGACTGCAGGCACTCAGTCCCACCTTCTCCTCCCTCTTCCCTGTGTTTCTGAGCAAGCTCGTGTTACCTGCAGTCTCTGGATAGATCTCCCTCCCTGCTGTCCTGTAAAATCAACAGATTCCCCCACCTTCCCCATCCCAGTTCCCTTCCTCTGAATGCTAAAAGACCTGGGAGCTCGGCACTGCTAGTGGAATTTCAAAACCCAGCCCAGGCTCAAGTGCCAGATTTGGGCTAAACAGCTGCTCTGTACTGTCAGATCTACACATGACAATGATTTGTGCAGCCCATTGCTGAGCCAGTTAGAGCCATTTGTTTAAAAAATAAAGAGACAGATAAATGCAACTCTTTCCCTTCTCCTAGCAAGCTGGTATCATGTGCCTATCTTAAAAATGGCTTGCTCCAGAATGCATTAGAGCTAAATTATCATTTATGTTTGTCACAGGGATTGCTAATGTGTAATGAGATTTTAGAGTTAATGTTTTGTACAAAGCACTTAGCGGAGCTGGGATGAAATTGGTTCAGGATTCTGATGTGGTGTTTTAATTAAAGATATTTTCCAATCAGGGCTGAGCAAACGACTTGTCAGAAGATTTTGTACCCATCAGCCAATATACCAGTGCAATGTTGGTCTCGCTTTCTGCTTTTGGATTTTCTTCAGGGAATTAGAGGAGAGAGCCTCTCCAAATCTCACACAGAAGAGCCTTTCTCAGGTGCAACCCTTACAGGAGAAGAAATGTGTATTTGATTCTCTGAAATCTTTCACCTGGATGTCAGTGGTCTGGTTCACTGCAGCGTGACGCCAGCCTCAGGCTGCCTTGATTTTGTTGAACTTGTAGCTGTAGGCTGGTGCAGTGCACTCACACAGATGGAAAGCAATGGGAAGCCCAGTGCTGTGGGGTGAATCCTGAGGTCTCGTCTGCTGTAGCAGGGTCCTGAGCTCTGACTGCAGTTCCTTGTCTCTCTGCTTCTCTGCTGTTGGGCATGGTAGGAGGAGGCAGGAAAATGGGTGATGCAGATCCAAAAAAAAAGAAGAGGAAGGATTTCCAAAAATTGTACCAGCACAATAATGACTCAGATGTCTCTGGCTTAAACAAACAGGCTTCGGATGTATGATTCAATGTAAGCATCAAATTCATGCTAATAGGCACAGCTTTTATTAATTGCTTGTTAATAAGGATCATTATTACCAAACTAACAATTTTTTTTTCTTAGCTAGCACTGGTCCATGCAGGGAACTTCAGCCAATATCCGGTCTTAGACTGGGATGTCTGCTTAAAACAAAAGCACAAAGCTATAACCAGACACAAAGTGCAGCTCTCGGGGCTGGTGTTGGACACAGGCTATGCAAACTTCCGGCAGAAAACCAGCTGCCATCCTCAGTGTTGGCTTTGCCCATCCTCTAGCCATAAGAAATTCATCTGGGCAGAGCTGTGGGGCTGGGGGGATGCAGGGAAGTGGCTCCTGCTGGGAAGGGGCAAGAGGAAGGAGTTGCCTTACTCAGTGCTCCTCACACTTAAACCTTCTTCCTTTCTGTTCCACTTCTCCAGCTGTGACCAAGACTGCCCTTTTCCCTGCACTCCCTGGTTTTTGCCCCGTTCCCCCCTCCCCAGACAAGGAAGGACACCAGCCCCACAGCCTGGGGCAGCTCCTCTGGAGGCTGAGTCAGCTCCATGGATACGGGACAGCACTGCTGGAGTCCCAGCCTGCAGGAGTGTGCAGCCGTGACACCACAGCATCATTAACTTGGATAATAGGACTGAGCCATAGCAAACCACCCTGGACTTGTACAGCTCCATGCCATGTTTGTTTTTGCAGTGTTACTGTCATAAACCTCTTCAGAGCTGCTTAGCTGGGAACCTTTTGGTAGTATCCATGGCATCCTGCTTGCTACGATCATAGGAACAAATCCTTCTCTATATGCTCGTGATTTCGAATACATTTGGTTGGTCGGTTCGTCCGTTTGTTTTTCTAAGAAGAGCAAGGAGAAAGTTTTCATTTTAGAGACAGTGCTGATGTTTTAACGTATATATGGATGAGTTTTTTCTTGTATTTTTTATTTTTCAGGTTTTCCCATCTACAGGTTCCATGACTGTTTGGAAAGAGATGAGCAGTAAGTAGCGATTTTAATCCCAAAAGCAAATTTTAACATAATCTGTTCATTAGGTGAATTCTTTAGCTCAATATGGAAATTTGCCTGAGTGGTGCCAAAGGATGCTGTTGACTAGAATAGAGAGATGACGGTGAATTTTGCAGAAATAAATCTCTTATTCCTACCTCTGCTGTATGGTGAATATATGAATATGCTGGATATTGTAACATTTCATTGTAACATTTTTTTATTCTAACATTTTCTCTGTGTAAGCCTTGCTTCACGAGATCTCAGGAAATTACAAAGACAAAAGGAGACCAGGCTGCGTATTCAGGTCAACCCCTCCTCAGTGCAATAGCATCCTACTCCATAAAACATAATACACACTGCAGCTTCAATGTACAGCTCTTGGCCAGCTGTGCGGGTGCTTTATCCACGAGAACACCGAGACGCCACTTCATGAGTGATGTCGACCTTTTCAGAGACAGCGAGGTACAAACATGTATGGGGCATCTTTTCCTGCCAACCCCAAGCGTTCCAAAAGCTTGAGTCAGATCTCCCTGTCTCATAAATTTTAAGACTAGATGAAAAAATGTTAATGAAAATACCAAACAAATGTGTTGATGTTCTTCTCTGCCATGAATTTTATTGAGTCTGTGGATCTGAGCCCTCAGAGGTCACTCAGGTTAAATTTTAAGTCTTTTGTTCTCTATAAGTGATAGAAAATTCTGCTGATTCATTCAATTACAGGACTAAGTTACAGACACTGGGGAATTATGGTGAACTCTCTAAGAGAGGCACCTTTGTGGTGAACCTTCTGTTGCAAATCTCTGCCAACATGTGCTGAACTGTATGAATTAAATTCTGCACAAAGTGTTAGGAGATACAGAGAGTTGGACTCATGTCCACAGGGAGGGTGCTAAAGTTTCTGAGTTTCCTGCTCACTGCTGCCAGGATGCTGAACCACTTCATAGGTGTAGGTCCCTGTTGTCAGAGATCCCCTTTCCAGAATTGTGGGGTAGAGAGTAAAAGAAGGTCTGGGTTGGTGGAGAGCCAGGATAATGAGCCATGAAGGGAATCCCCATTCTTCTTAGCATCTGGGAAGAAGGAGTATGCTCTGTAGGAACTGAACACTCCGATGAAAGGCTGAGCTAGTATTTACTGGATTGTTTTGGTAATGCAGGTAATGCATGATAAGCACCCACTCCTTCTTCTCTTCAGAAAATGAGTTTTCCGGTGAAAAGGCCAGATTTTAGCACAGGGCAATGGCACCATCAGGTACACTGTGGTGATGGGTGATGGAGCAGGGGCTTAGGCACGTCTCTGTGTTGCAAGCACTGCCTTCACCCTGGCTTTAGGCATCAGCACTACCATAACAGATTAAAATCTTCTGCAGCAGTTCCAACACTTGGGTAATCAGGCTTGGTGTTTTTGAGAGGAATGATTTCACAGCAACACATGGGGGGTGTTTTATTTTATAGTCACACTTTCATCCTGCCTCTGTTACTGGAAGGTCAGTTCTCCTCTCCTCCTGCTGTCTGCTCCTGAGAGACCTGTCCCTGCCAACATGCCCCCGACACCATTGACAGCCCTGGTGTGAGTCAGGCAGCAGCAGCAGGGAGGTGAGTTAAAGCAGTGGGTGTAGAGATGCTTAGGAGCCAGTCTCTGAGCACAGCCTCCCACTGTCTGCAGTGGTATCCCTGTGCTTCCTGTGGTGTTGAAGCAGGAGGGCTTGAGAGGGAAGTAGCAGGGAGAGCTGACTACCAGGATTGTGCTTCCTTGGCACAGGAGAGGCTGAACATGAGGATGTGCTACAGGCACGCATGTGCGCATGAACCTTGAGCTGTGACTCCTGAGGAGGGGATTTCAAAGAGCAGCTTAAGGTGAGGATATTAGGCACTTACTAGGTCTGAAATATGGACTAAATTTTCAGTGAGAACCTGCTGGGTACTCAGGACTGCTTGAAATCAGGTCATTTTTTAAGCTGTGGGGTAGCCAGTATCATCCATGCACATTGCTGGGTTGTGGCTCTGCTGGACCCATTCAGGCAAGGAGATTCAATCATGTGCCCTCTTTTGAGCTCCCACATCTCATGATGCCTCTGTTTTCAAGGGCTCGTGTCTACTTTGACTTCATTTTCAGAGTCTTCATTTGCTGCTCCTTCCTATAAGGTGACGTTTTTCCCTCCTCTGCACTGGCTTGTTTTGTTCCAGAAGGCTTTGGTAGCCTCACTTTGAGATATATCTCTTTCATCTGCAGAGACAGGGCTTTTCGACCCTCCAGGTGTCTGGCCTTGAATCCTTGCCACATGTTGGGGTGCCAGAGCTGTTCTGGAGGCTGCTGCCATCAATTCCTCAGTGTCACACTGCTTTAGCACATTTGGCTGTGCCCTCTGGCAGCCTTCACTTGGTGCTTTGACACCAAAGTTTTGATACTGAAAGCGGTGTTTCCTGAGAGCACCACTTTGATTCTTCTCTCACTGGTACAAAACTTCTTATTTCATAAAGTGGTGAATTTCCCAAGCCTCTGTAGCAGGAGTGATCTTGCTCCAGCCACAGATTCATGGGCAGAAGACGCCAGTTGGGATGCCCTGGTTGCAGCAGCTGCTTGTGCCAGTGTGCCTGTTTAGCAAGTACAGATGGTAAATGCTGTTGTTTTCCCCTCATTGATCACTGTCCAAAGCATCTGAGACTCCAATAGAAGAGCCAGAAGAGAGCAAAGCTTCTTTTCCCACGGCTTTGGTACTTCCCACCACATCTCAATTTCTTTAAAACTTACCACACTGTACTTAGGCTTGGCACTGTAGCTGTTTTGGCCCCTCATGACAAGTCTGTTTTGGCACAGGGACCTGCAGCAAGCAGTTGAGCTCAGGTGTAGGGGGACACAGATTTCTCCAAGCCAAGGGGCTTGTTCATTCTTTAATTATGCCCTTTTTTCCCCTTTTCTTTCTTTCCTTGTTGCTGGTGCGGGTGGCTGGAGTACTCTGTGCAGCTCTTCTGTTTCAAGCAGATAAAGATATCTGTAACTGTCAGTATCTACCAGCCCTGTCCCTCTGCCATTTTTCTTTTGTTGTTTTACACAGACTTTTACAAGTGGTTCCCTCTCAAATTTCCAGTGAAATGAATAATATCAGCTGAGCCTGTAAATCTTTCCCTCTGAATACGGAGAAAGACACTATAGGCATGGGAATGCTGCTGGAGGGGCTGAGGAAGACAGAGTTGCAAATAGGCCGAACAAGTGCAGCAACTTCCTCCTATTCCCCCTTTCCTCCCCCAGCAAGGCACTCCTCTGCTGCCCACAAGGGGTTTCCGCTCCCAAATGTGGTTTTCCTCTACACTCTGCTCTTTCCAAAAGCAGTGAGCCCATAATGGGGTGTGACCCACACCTTGAGGGTCACCATCAGTCCCTGGCACCTCATCAGTCCAGGATCTCATTACTTCATTGCTTTATTTTGTTATCTACCCCGGTAAGGTTCCCTCTCCCGCACCTTTGCTGGTTTTGCCCGTACTAAAGCATCACTGGCAGGAGTGAAGCTGTGGTGTCACTTGTTCCACCATCAGCTTCAGCTGCAATGGTTGAAGGGGACATTGCTGCCAGCCAGCCCCCTCACTTGTTGGTCACAGCCTAGCATGCTGGAACAGGCTGATGCTCCCTCTGGAGATCTGCTGGACCCCAACCCCGTGCTGGGAGCACCGCCACATGTGTGAGGTGGCAGGGTCGGCTCTCCTGCTGCTGCTGGCTTCTGTGTAGGAAGCAATCACCTTCTTTATGGACACCTGCCCAAAGCTGCCTCCGAAACCTGTGCTGCGCCGGCCTCTGCTGCTGCCCTGACAGGCCACTGTGATGGGAACATCACAGCTCTGTGTAAGCAGGCACCGTGGCACAGCAGACAAGCCTCTTCCTTCCAAGGCCCCTGCTTGCCCTGGTGTGGGCTCTTCTTACAGGAGATGTAGGGTTGTTTTGTTTTTTTTTCTGGAGTGCAAAGCTCCTTCTTTTGAAAACCCATGAACTCCCGACTGCTCACGTGGCAGGCCCCAGCCTGGATGCGCAGCCAGGAGTGGTTTATTATGAGAAATGGTCTGTCGGCTGCTGCAGACTCGCAGCAACATAAATGTGTTGTCTGCAGAAACAACAGAGGAGTGGGGAGAGGCAGGGAGAGATTAGCTGTGAGTGGGAGGGTGAAGATATGGGGAGTCGAGGTCAAAAGAAGTGTGGGTTTGAAAACAAGACCAGAATGTAATGCCGATTGCCCTGTGATTTTTTTTAAGTAAAAAGGCAGATATCACTGGCAGTTTTTAACATTGGCAGATGTCCAGAAACTCCTTCCAACACTATTAACTTATCTGTATCAGTTCTGCAGCCCACCTCCTGTCAGCACTGCTCATGGGGCCATCGGGAGAATGCTGTGGTGGTGTGTTGGGTCACTTGTTTCTCAGCTGTCAGATCACAAAAAGAGGTTGCTATTTTTTGAGATCGAGAGTAAATTGGAGAAAAATCAGTGGGTCCATGTCTGACCACTGACCAAATCAAAGCCTCACTTCAGAGTGGGAAGCATCAAAGAGGGTTTTAAGTACTGCATATTTGTCACTGACTTTGCAGGCTCCATTGCTCTTACCCCTAATCTTCCTCACTTGCTCATGCTGTGCATGCAGAGGCAGGGAGAGATGATAATGGACTTGCAGTTGTACTTGCTGTTCCCATAACAAATGGCAGGATCTTCACATAAATTGTTTGAACATGTAACACTGCTCTTATTTCTTAACGATAAGGGTTTAGAAGCTGCCCTTTTCCAAAATGAAAGAAATGAACCAAACGTTATCTCTTTGTTTTAAAAAATGATCCCTGCAACTACAACAACAAAAAGCCATTATGATGATCCGTAAAGGTCTTGCAAGCTTTTACAGAAAAGATTTTCCACTCACCCAGTCTGGCTTTGCTCCCGTTCCCTCTCCCTATTCCCAACCCACGTGGTTCAAGCTTTCTAGGGCAGTTCAAGCTCCCAGAAAGAGCTAAGCTGAATGAACCTGCCCTGGAGGACATGTCAGAGGTCAGATCTGGGGGGAGAAGTATCTCCTCGGGATACTGTGCCTAAAGCCAAGTCCTCCAGATCTTGCTCTGGTCCCAAGTGCATCCATCATCAATTATATATTTATATTCACTGTTTACACAGGTTTCTTGTTTATCATGAAATATTTACTTCAAGGCTCTGCATCTGCTGTTAAGCCCAATAGAAATGTCTATTCCTTATGCTGAGGCAAAAATGACACCATAACTTTTTGATACTGTAGCACAGATCTATCAGGTGGCTGGTGCTGCACTCATGCCAAGCCATGGTGAGCTGCTTGCGGACTCTGGCCTGGACCAGTGGACACAGTAGGGGGTGTGTTTAAACTTGAAAATTTCAGACCTTAAAGAAATAAACCCTTCCTTTATCTTGCATGTCGTAGATCTATGTTTCTGTGGGTAGTGGGGAGAAATTAAAGAAATCGGTTTGAGCAGCATACACAGAGACACCTGTGTATGCACACACACATTAGAGTTTGCACTGATGAGTGAGGCAAAAAAGGTGATGATGTGAAGTTGCTTTGTGACCATTCCAAGACTGAGCTTGAGCCCCTGGAGTGGTTTCACGATCTCTGGAACAGCAGGCTTGGAAACGTAACCCCTTTGATTTCTGCAGAGCTCTCCTAGCTTCAACGTGCTTATGTAGGTTAATGCACACACCCACTAACTTTCCCACTGTCAGCTGCTGTCAGTGTAGCTGCTCAGCACCCTGCTGGGATGCATGGGCTCCTCCAGATGCTGTCTTGATGCTGCTTCTTTGAGTTCAGTCCCAGGAGATGCAGGTCCCTGATGGCTCTTCTTGAGCTGCGTGTGGCTGAGCAAAGCAGTGTATACACACGCTCTCTCACATTAGATTTCCTATTTAACAACACCCCAGGCTATTCTTAGGCCTATTAAGTAGAAATAATGTTTTTTTCCAAAGTGGATAAGCATAGCTGCTTCCCAGGTGAAGAAAAAAGAGCTGCTGAGAGCTTCAGAGGTATGGGCTGAGCCAGCTGCAGAGGCGTGAACTAGCTCCCCAGTTTAAGAGTTGCCAGTCAGCCTTGTACCTAACCCACTAGATCATGCCTGAAACCTGGAGTCAGTGTGGGGAAGGGCTGGGAGTGGAGGGGGACACAAAGCAAAAAGAGAGAGAGTGATATATGAGTGAGAAGAATGAGACATACAAAGGCAAAGTCTCATCCGTCTGCAGAGGCCTTATAACTATCTGAATAGCTGGTGATAAGAGCGACTTCCTTGCATGCATTGTGCATCAGGTATTTAGCATGGCTGTGTCTCAGCAATGTGTTCCACGGCACAAGACTATAAGGAGATGCTCAGCATCTGTATGCTGCATGTAGTAGAAAGCAGGTGGATTTACTTAGCTCTGTGGGTGGCAAAGAATGGGAGCATTTTGTATTGTCCAGGCAGGAGTTAATATTAATGTATTTTTCACTGTCTTCCTTTGGATGTATCACAAAATCAGTCTATGCAAGGAGAAGCCAGGGGAGGAGAGGGGAGGGAGAGACATCTAGAGCCAGAGCAGATGGGAAGCACGGCTGAGTGATGAAGAGTGAAAGATGCTAACCAGGCTCAGGCCACACACGAAGGGCTGACTGCCCTTCCTGACCCTCCCTAACCGTGGAGAAAGACAGACCTTGCAGGGCTGTGGCTGGAAGGGAGCACGCTCTTTTCCGCTCACGTCCACGTGCGAGTACCGTGAAACTGTGGGGTCAGTTCATCTTCCAGAAGAAATCCCCTATTGGCAAGAAAGAGAAAAGGGTTTTGTTTGGCCCTGTACAGAGTTGCTGGGAGTGTTGTTCTCACAACTGAGCTAGACAGTTGAGTGGAAAGTCTTCCAGCTGCTGGACACCTGCTGCTGGGGCAGCTTCACCTCCACTACTTAAGAAACCAGCCTGTATCGGAGGTACAACCTGTGGGTGGAGACAGGAGAAAATATTTCCAAATCCTAAGCAACTTCTGCTTTTCTGAGGTGTTGCTGCTTTGTACAATTAATTTCTGATCTCTTGTTGACAATTACCATAAATCAAAATGAATAGTCAGCTGGCTGCAGTGCAGGGGTGTGGGGTACAGCCAAGGGTGTTTCGGCAGTGGAAGGAGGGGAGGAAGGAGAAAGCTGCTGCATTCTGACCCAGAGCTCATTGCTGCTGCTTAACCTGTGTCTGTAGCAGGGAGCGGGGAGAGTAGCACTGCCCACCAGTGCTGCTTTGGATGGGTTCAGTGCCTCAGTGCAGTGCTGCCCTGTACCTTGTCCCTACACAGCCCAGGAGAGGACTTGCCATGGTGTGAGGCATCCACCCGTGCTAGCCAGAGCGGCTAAGGTGGCTTCTCCATGTGCTCAGTGGGGATCTAAACTCTTCCAAGGAGCTGCGGCAGGGTGGAGGGTTTGGCTGTTGGGGTGGTGGCTGGGCTGCTGTGCCTGATTTTCATCCACACAACCTTGGCTGTGCCTTGGTGCTGGCTGGCTTTGGCAAGTGGATATCGCAGGGATGAGAGAAGACCAGGGGGTCCGCTCCAGTGGGCCTCTCACCTGTGCTGGCTCACAGGACTCTGTGCTGGTGTCCATCGGGAGCCTGCTGTGGTTTAGGAAAGAGGTAGTCATCCTCACACAACCCACAGCTCCCCAGTATTTACCCAACTCCCTCTTCCCCACGCTGGGGAAAGCAAAGGCTGGACAAATGTGCCTGGAGTGAACTGTGGCATCCCAAATCCAGGGCTGTGCTCCCTGGGGAGAAGCTCCATGCTGTCCTATTCAGGCACTTTATACTGCCTAATTTGCGTTGCAGGGGATGGCATACATCGATCAGTGGAGCACCAAGTGACATGACAACAGCTGTCATGTGTCTCTGATTTTCCTTCTCCTCCCTGAAAGAAGCCTGGACAGAAGACTTCATGCCTTTGTCGCCCTACAGAAAAGCACGTGTGTGCCCTTGAGGACACGTCCCAGAGGCGACACAGTCCGAGCCATGCCCTTTGTGGGCAGCAGGAAAGGGACAAACCTGCAGCAGCCCCTCTCTATCCCTCTCAGGCTTGGAGGCAACTCTGACCCCATCCCATTCCCCTGTGCTCTGAAGCCAGTGAGCACAAACACGGGGGTGGCAGGACAGCCCAGCTTTTATTTGTTTTGCACGGTGGATTTTGCTGTTTTCTGAGCTCAGGAATGCCGCCTGCTCCTCCGCCTCCTCTAGTGCAGCTGCACCTCTCTGTCCCAGCCCCAGCTGCCACAGCTTAGCTTTTCCTCCAAACACATTCTTTTGCTGGGTGCAGTGCCTCTGTGCTCTTGGATTGAGATTGGCTTTGTAGCTGCCTCTGCCTGCATGGCATCTGCTTCTCTCTGCCTTCTTAATCCGCTGCATTTTCCATAACCTAACAGAAACGAGTAACAAATCTGGGATGCACTTCTCCAGCCAAGGGGACAGATCTGGGGCTGTGGCATTTTACACCTACTGTGATTTCTGCAGCAGTCTCTCTTTCTTTTTCTTTTCTCTCTTTTTTTTTTTTTCAATACACATCAGATTTGTGAGAAATGTATTCTTATGTCACTAATGTTCAAAGGCAAAAAGAAAAGCTGCCAGAAGAGAGCTTTAAAAGTCTGACATATTATCACTCAGAGCAGAATTTTCAGTACAATTATTCTGGAATTTTTCCAATAAATAAATTGTACAGATTTTAAGGGAGAGCTTTTAGGTTAATGGAAATATTACTTAAGTTAAAATACATCTCATTCAGCCATCAATTCCACTGTCAATGCAGCATGTGTTTAATGTTAATGACAAGCAAAAATAAAAAGGAAGACACTGATTTGTTTTATTGTGTCCAAAGCTGAGTATGATCTGCTGTGGAAAGTTAAATACAAGCCAGAGGGGGCACAAGGCAGCATCAATAAGAGGCATGGTTAAAATGTACTTGCAGAAGGTATATTGCACAGTACTGTGCATGGGAATGCTAAGAAACATGTTTGGTCTTGTATTTTCAATGACATGATTTTTACTCTTTTTGTCACTTGGTGACTTTAGAAGGAGGCCTTCTACAACTTACAGGCTCTGTCCCTTTGTTTTTTGGAACCTCACACAGGGGAGAGACGATCCCAGATTCCAGCTGGGGCAGATTCCAAGTTCGCTCTTGCTCCAAGGAAACAGTGGGCAGCTTGGAGGGGAGCTGCCAAATTCAAGTGATGTCTTGAACTCTCTGCAGTTTCCAGATGTGCTCTCACCAGACTAGGTTTCATGACACCTGCATTAGGCCCTTCTGCTTTCAACTGAGCTGGACAACCTGGGAGACAGCTCTGTGGGCCTCTGGAACCTGTGCTTTCCATTCTGGCAAGGGGACAAGGACAAGGGACAGGTGAGTCAACAAAGGGGAAAAGCTAACTGGCTTTTAATCTCTGTTGCCTTTTGATTTATGATTTATGCTGGATTGGGAGGGGGAAAGGCAGCAGAGAAGGTTTCTACATTTTTCTAGTGTGTCACTGAAGGTCTTAGGGCTGGAGGGCCAGTTCCAAGAGGAAGGCTACAGGCATTACAAGACCAGGCCTTAGCCATCCTTGAATCTGTGAAGATTTTACCTGGAGCTTGTTGTCCAAGCTTTCATGACTTCTCAGTTCATGCAGCAATGTGTTGGGAAGAGTACTGGATCCCTACTTCATGCCTCTATGGGGCTTGGGGAATGTTTGTAGCAAAGGGAGAAATTACTCACTTTGAAACTTGAAGTGGCTTTAAGAGACCAGAACTCCCAGGCAAGTCTCTAGCATACCCCTGGGTTTCTCGTGCTTACTTCTCAGGCTTTGCCATGCAAAATGAACAGTGCTCTTCTTGTGGAGACTAAGAATAACTTCCAGGCCAAGTTCCAAGGTCAATCCATCCATCTGACTTTTTCCATCCATATGAATTAACTGTCTTCAGCACAAACTTGAACAGTGCAAATGCATCACTGCTAGAGCATGTTTAGAGAACAGCTTCAGGATCACCGAACACATTGTTACTCGTGCAGAGGCAGGATTCCCGGACATTTCAATGCAATTGCTATTTGGGCTCAGTTACCACTGTGGCTTTCCAGTCTCTCTTTTCTTTCCAGGTTACTCTTTTGACACAGAATAAATATTTATTTTTCAACAGTAGCACAAGGTGTATTTTCCTTGGATTCCCTAGAGTGCTCCTTGCTTATGGCCAGTAGAAGAAACGTTTGGGAGTCTGACTGTTGTGTGTTGTCATGGCTACTTTTCTACCCTCTTAGGGTAGAGATAGGCTTTCACGCAGGGGCACTGTAGTTCATGTCCAGTGGGGTTTGTTCACATTTTTTGTCCTTCTCCATGTTCACATGAAATTGTTCTTGCTTTCATCATTCTCGCCTGTTCCTTCGTCTCAGATCCTCTGTCTTGGTTCAAAGGGTCCTTGTGCCAGCAGACTAATGCACACCTGGTGCAACCTAGGGACAATTCACTCCCAGGGAAACAATGGGCAGTTTGTGCATTCCCATCATCAGCAAGGGCTTCCTGCAATGGAAAATAGCTCAAGGTTTCTTCTTCCACATAAAATAAGCCTGTGAGCATACATAAAATCAACACATCTCTATTTGTTTTGGCCTTGAGCTCACCATAGCCAATATTGCCTTCTTTGGGAAGTGAATTCCTTTGTGTTACCCTATGCTTCCCTACGCTTGGGCTGTCTGCTGTGCAGGACCCAGTCTGCTTAGTGCAGTCCCAGGGTGAAATTGGTACTTTCCTTTTTATCAAAGTATTTTCTTCATATGACACTGCTTTTTCGGCTGTGGCTGCCATTCATCACACTTAGAGCAAAAGACCTGCTTGGTATTGGTACATACTGACTGCTTCTCTTTGGAGAAATGAGCACGGCAATTCTTCTGTCTCTCCTAGGGGCATTCTGAAGAAGCTATGTTAAATTACCATAGCCTCTGGTCTGTATGATTAGTGTATGTGATTACTGCCTGTCATCCAGGTAGATTTATGTAGACAGGCAGTGTAGGATGTAAGATGGAACTTCTAAAAATGGGACAACTCATTGTTAACAAGTGCTTGGTGGTCGCTTTGACCTGAGAGCAGGGGCAGACCTTGTGCTTTCCTGGTTTACCAGGAACACCCGTACTGCCTGAGAGCAGGAAAATATCTCTTGGGGGGATCCTGCAGTGGTGGGAGGCATACATGCCATGGAGGAAGAGTTTTGACTCCATCCAGTACATCTCTGCAGCAGTCACTTGATCCAATGAGAGTAGTAAGTAGTTATGGACTCCTGCACCGATTTATTGATCTGAGGTGATATCAAGCAGCAGAGATAAAGCCAAGAAATAAATGTTGCCGTTTATTGAAAACCTAGAGTGTGTGTTCACATCTGTTTTGAATGATTTTGTGAGAGGTACCTGAGAAGTCTCCATTATGGGTATATCTTCCAAGGGGTAATAAGTTTTTCTCTTAAACTAATATTCTAAAGGGATAGATTAAATTAAAGGTTCATTTAAAAACGGTTTCTTTTCCCTTGGGAGGTGAATAATATTTTTCTCTTATACTGCTGAAGTCCATCATAATGTTTTTATTTGCATGTGTAATTTGGTTATCTGGTGCTACTTCAAGCTCAATATTAATCATTTCTGATGAGTAAAGAACACTTTGGGCTCTGGACCTCTACACTAAATTAAAAATTAAAGCCATCAAATAAAATCTTGCCCTCACTGATGCTGACATTAAAAATGCTATGGATGTCATTGGGACTGGGGTTTTACCCAATGCTTTGCTACTTAAACTCTCACCTAAGTGTTTGCAGAATCCACATTTTAGTGACCATCTATGTGCCAGAGGCTCTTCTTGTGTTTAGCCAGCAACTGCTCCAGTGAAGACCTTAGGCTTCAAAGTCTTCTTGCAAAAATGCTGACCTGCTTTTGATATTCCAAGAGCAAAACAAGTTAAAGGAGAGAAATCTGCGCTGTCCACACCATCTGCGCATAGTGGTTACTCAGGGTCAGTGTTTACTTGTGCAGTCAGGCAGGGATAGATTTTTTTTTTTTTTGCCCAGGTCTATCTCACAGCAACAGAGAAAGACCTTATAAACATGGGAAAATTTGACATGATGCAGCTAGCAAGGGAAACTGTCCAGTGTTTTAGATCTAATATATATGCATGCGTTTAAGGAATGGTGTCTTATGTAGCTGAGACAAAATGTATTGAAACATACCAGAATTGTGAAGTGAAACAGTGGGCTATGGATGGATGCTGTTTCCTGACTAAATAAATATCCTTTGTGGTTGGCTAGGGTTTATTTTATCTCTTTATTTTTCACTCTCACTATTCAGTAGGGGGTTTTGGGTTCCTTGGATTCTGCAGAGGATCAGTCATTTTCTCCCTGTGGCATTCTCAGCAGAGCATCTTCGTCCTTTGTCTATTCACAGCTGACTGGGTGCATTGAAATGTTCTTATTCTTTTTGTTTCTTAAAAAACTTAGTTGTAGAGAAAAAAATCAAAAAAGAGGGTCGGCTAACTGGGCAGGTCCCCGTAGGGAACTCAAGGACCTTGCTTTTGTTGAAATTGCTTGGAGCTTCATGATGTTAACATTTTCCACCTGATAAGTTAGCCAGACACAAGAGGTCATGGTTAGTTTTTACTGAAATGATAGAAGTGTTTTGTTGGGGCTTGTTTGGTTTTGTGTTTTGTTTGTCTTAACACAAATCCTGACCAGAGCCAGAACCAAATGACGGTGTCTGCACCCAGCTTTCTGCCAGCACTAACACAAAGTGATAAAAGCCTGTTTGTTTTTGTTTGTTTGTTTATTTGTGTTTTGGTGCCTTTT
>VZRN01003031.1:643812-677646 GCA_013397935.1 Dasyornis broadbenti
GGTGCCTTTTTTTTTTTTTTTTTTTTGTCCTGGGCATAAATTCTCAGTTCTTGTTTCCCTTTTTCTATATTCTCTGCTTCCTTGGAGTATTGCCACTCTGCTGCAGACACAAGGCCATAACCAGATAAGCTCTTCCCTCGGCACATGTGTTTACTCGCCTGCATTTAGGATGGAAGCAGTGAAGAGCCCTTCACAAGGCCTACAGGTGTAGGACAGCAACTGCATCCAAACAGCAAGAGTCGCTGCACGTGAAACAGAGATCCTCTTCCCTATTTCCAACAGCACCTGCCTACCCTGTAAATTAATCCATGGGAGCCTGAAGATGAGCACCCAGAAAATGAGGTACTGACAGTGGCAGTGTGTGACAAATTTAGGTTAGGAGCGATCTTTCACAGCCAGAGTTGGTATTCATTTCTGAACTTTTGGGCAGCAAATACTCATTGACATCAGTGGCAGCACAGTTGGGGCTTGCCTTGCCCACAGTTACTATATTAAATGATCTATAACTCAAAAGGTCTTGGATGAAATTTATTATTCGACATGAAACACATCAGTTTACAGTGATCTTTAGCTCAAGACAAACCCTGAAGAAGTAATAAGCTAGTGGAAATCAGGAGAGCGGAAAAAAAAGAATAAATTAAAGCTAGGCTATTTTATTAATGATTTTTTAGTCTAAATACCTGTGGGTAATTTTGTTTCAATGCCACAGAAAGAATCCCTCTTTGCAGAAGAAATTTCAGATCTCACAGTTTCCAAAACAAACCACACGCTTGGAAGGTTTTATCACGGAAACTATGTTCATTGTCAAGTAAAGAGGAATTCCCTCTTATTTCTCATTATTGAAAAGGTCCTTAGCTGACCTTCTGGAGCTTCCTAGTAGCCTGTTGATGGTGCTAGTCAAGAATATTGCCACTACTGCTGTATCCAGGTATGTGTCTGTGTTGACATATGTATGAAATGGCTTCTTCAAACACTGTTCCTTTTCATTTTGGGAATTAAAATGGAAAGTGCATTCACTCCTTAATATAGAAAGAAAAATGGAAATTACATTTTAAAATATTTAAAGTGGTTAAAAGAATAATCAGCACAAAGTGAGTTTGGTCCATTTTTTAAAAGCAGCCTCCCAATAGCAGGCAAATTACAGGTCATCAGACTTAGATCCAGTCTCCCTTCTCATTCTGATGAGGGTTTGTGGCTCTTTCATTCATTTATAGTATTGCATCAAATTATGCTTAGAGAAAGATACTAATGAAGACAAGAAATGCTGCTTTTTAAAAAAATTTTTGCATAATACAACGACTTTGAATTTTGGGTAATGCCAAAGATTGATAATGCAGTCTAGAAGCAAATAAAATGCTGACATATCCTCTGCAAGCTTTTCTTCCATAGATAAATATCTCTGCTGCCACTGATGTGTGCATCTTTGTCCAGCTTTGTCTGGCTGTGTGCTGTCCTACAGAGCCATCATTTTATTCTTTGGACAGCTAAAAGTTCTGAAATGTATAGGCAAGCAATTTGTTATACTTAGTGGCCTGATAGAGGTTTCCAAATGTTATGTGGACGTATCAGAGCAAAGAGAAAATGTGATGATCAAAATCAACATGTACAGGAATACTTAACATGCAGTGTTTTAGTGGGTTTTATCAAGCCTGAAACTAGCTAAACCTTCAGACATGTATATTGGTACTAAGATATGCTTTCATAATTGCAAATGGCAACCCTGCAAGGATTGTACTGCACTTTGGTAAATGATGTTTCCTCCAAAACCAGTTGTTCAGAAAAATCATTAATTAATTGTGCTTCCAAGAACAAACACTTCAATTATTGTTTCCCCTTGTCATTTTGGTGTTTTGTTTAGAAGTCTGTTTTTTGTGATGTTCTTCCTTCTGACTCTATTTGGTAAGAGACCCAGCTAAGTGGGTTGGGAGGCTGGTGATCAGCGTTCATGGAGGTTGAGTGACCATGAACCGTTCAAGCGCTGCTGGTGAAGAAACGCTGCAGTATCTTGAGGTCGAGCAGTGACCTAGAATAAGCTGAAGGTCTTGATGTGCCATGGTAGGAGGCCAAAGAGCATGTCAGTGTTTAAAAGCAAGCGTTGCTTGTGGTAGCTCAGAAATACTATACTCGTCATCTTTCCCCCTCCTGGTAGACCCAGATACGAGGCAGGTTTGACTCCCATTTTAAATCTGCTACGTCTATGACTTGGAATCATAATATTTATGCAGGGTAGTTTTTCAAGAAGCTTAGTGAATGTGAAAACAAGTTCCTGGGTTCTCCCCTTTCATGGAAGAAAGCTGAAGGTCAGATTTACAACATTTCAAGCTACATTCTGTGCTCATTTACACAGCTGTAATCTTGAGTTATGCCACCGAGGACAAGCAATTGCTCCAGACTTACAGGATATAACTGACAGCAGAATTTAGCTTGGGGTTGCCAAAGCTTGACAGAAAAGGAGCTGCGAGGATGGAATTTGGTGCTCGTGAAGTAGCTCGTATATATTCAAGGAATGCATGAGCCCAAAGATTTATTAGTAGTGTTTCAGAGCATTATTGAAATTAGGCTTAATTATCTGTGTAATTTGCTGGAACCAGCATTTTAGCATTTTTGATCAAGTATATGCCATCAATTTTAAAAAGAGATGTAGCAGGCTGCTCTCAAAAAGCAAAATTAAAAAAAAAAAAAAAATTAAAAAGAAAGCCCCATCATTTCTAAACTGTGTGTTTCAAAAGTTTCAGAGGTTGCTGTTGGTTGAGTCCTTCTGCCCCTTTGCAAACAAACAGTCCATTTGCAGTCTAATTATATGGAAAAAGTTCACGTCACCCCTGCAGGTTATTCCAGCAAGCAGGGAAAAGAATTGTCTCCTTGTTTCCAGGCTTGCCTAGCTCTGCCATCCCTCTCCCTCCTGCCCTTGCTCCAGCCCCATTATGCCACTTGGAAATGGTGCTGGCTGTCCTTGGACGAAGGAGCGGAAGATGAAGCTGTGAGCAATAACCAACCTGCTCCTTTGCAATGAAGAAAGTGCAGGGCTCCTGTTCAGACCTGTGCCCTGTGCTCTCTGTTCAGACACATTCCACAGGTACTACTAGGTTCGAAGGTGTCATCTCCGTGCCCAAGCCACTGTTTCTGCAGTGGCTTCTTGCCAGCCTCCTGGTACCTGTGGTCACCTGAGCTCCCGGCGAAGAAGAATATTCTTGTGCTGAAAACAACAGCCACGCCAAGGTGCAGTGCACCTTGCTTTTCTGCTGGTTTCTGTGGAAACTTTGGGGAAGATCCTTTGCTGCTCTCTTTGTCATGTATTTAATAGCAATAATGATGCTTCCCTCTTTCTGAGTGTGCTTTAAGGATACAACCATTATTGTATACAAATAGTTTGAAGCTTACATGAACACTAAAGTTGAGGGCAAGAGGAATGGCAACACATCCAGGCTATTCGCTGTCATTTTTGCCAAACCTCTGCCCAAAGGAGCCTTTGGTTTGGGGCAGCTGCTGAGTGGTGCTTTTTTTGTGGTCAGCACTTCTCTAGTTCAGATTTTCACTCCCTTTTTTTCCTTTATACCTTCTCAAGCCCTGCCTCCATGTAGGTCTCCAGCAGCACTGACATGGTCAGCATGTCGTTTTGGGAGGCAAGCAGCAAACATGAAGGAGGGGATGCTGTTATTGAAATGTTCTACACACTAGCTCAAATGGTGGAGAAGCATCAGCTCAGGCTTTCCCAGTAAATGATTAACTTTTGTTTGCACAGAGGAGAGAGCCACAGTAAGAATGCAATTAATTACACTGGCAGCCCAGCCAGGCCAGCAGTCAGCAGTGCTCTCGCTTGCAGCTCCTGGCTCTGCAGGTCTGATTTGAGAGTAACTAATTAAACACAGGTGCAGGCTAGCAGACTTGTTGAATTAATGCACAGTGTCTTCTTTTCTGTGTTCCCAGGCATTTGTAGCTCACAAAAATAGAGCAGGCGCTTGGTGCTAGAAATAATAATAGAGTGCTGATGACGGAGGTAATTAATCCTTTATTATTGTGGTGTGATAGGCTGCTGCTAGGGCTGTCATTCAAGTACTTCTTATGCAAAAACATGTCTCAGAGGTGGAAGAACATGGAGTAGGAGAAAGACAGAAGAGCGTTCTAATGGACTTTCTTGTGTTATGGGCACAGATACATCTTCAGGGTTTTGGCAAGATTGTCAAGACCTGGTAGTCAAAACTCAAGACAAGAAAATCACAGCACTGTATTCTGGCTTCTGCCTTTGACTCACCAGGGCACTTTTAGCTGGCAGCAACTTAAAATAAAAATTCAGTTTCATTCAGATGATGCACAACCGTGAAAGAGAAATGCAAGGCCATAACTGTAGCTCACTGTGGCCTTTCTTTTCTCTTTTGTTGTTTCCTGAACATCTTCAGTGGACCATTGTCATTAACAGACTCCTGACTCCGGTGGGCCTTAGGTTAATCCCAGCACTGTTCTTTGTGATGGTGCAGGAGGTGATTGTCTTGCCTTAAGGGAGACTGGCTTTGAGTGGAGGTAATGCAGATGTCTAAGGAGCTGCAAAAATAACAAATACTGTTTAGGGTTATTTATTTCCAATAACAAATACTGTTCCCTTACTGGTTCAAATCAAACTCCAGGACTCAAATATCTTTTCCAGCTAAAATTAAGGGAGATTGCAAAAACATTGGCAACCTTCTCTCTCTGCTGTCTTTTTCTTGCTTGTAATACCCTTCTTTCCAGACTCAGGAATATTGAGATTTTATGAGATGTCAAGGAGGAAACAACCTTCTGTGGTACTAGCCCCAAGGAGTGCCAAACATTAAGATACTTCAGGCTCAACACAAGGAAAAACCCCAAAACATAATGTATGTGTTTACTTTAAAGACAAGGAGTGATTTCATGCTCTTCTCATTATTTCATGATGAAAATGGTCCAACGCTCTTAGGAATGTTTATAGTGGGAAAATAATGCCAAGTCTAATAAATGATCGGATAGGACAGACCATGTTTTATTCAGTGTGGGAACCAAACACTGCCATATTGTACAGATTTGCTGATCTGGAAGAATTGTTCTTGCCTTACAGAATGCAGCTCAAAAGCTGAGTGCATGAATATGACAGTTTTCTCTTTTTTAATGCAGAGAATTTTAAGATAGAAACATTGCTTGGAGAGTTTTCTAAGGGATTCTGATCAACTTACGTAAGTTCAGGAAATCAGCAATAATTCATTATCCTGCTATATTTTCCAGTGGCTTTTGTTTTCCTTGCATCATAATATTTATCCTATTAGAGGCAAATAGTATTCAACTATTGGATGAGGGCTAGTATTCTGCTACAAATTTTAATGCTAACTTCATGGTAGGAAAATAGCTGAGAGCAGTTCTTAGAGTAAGGATAGTTTCTGATTCTTTCCTTCCTCTTTGCTAGTTACCTGTGACCCTGTGGGAAATTTACATGGTGGAGTGTTTGTGCTCACAGGGCACATAAAAAGTTTGATAAAATGCTTTTCTACCACCATGCGTATTTTACAACAGCAAGAAACATTGAGGACTTTCTGGTTGTGGGTCTAGTTGGGAGAGAGCTGGGGAGGATGAGGCCCTAAATTACTGCTCAGCTCATGGAAAATTTAGTTGTTGAGCATATGTGTGTGTGTGTGTGCGCATAACCATGTGTTGTGCCTGCAACAAGCATGATTTTTTGTTTTCTGAATTCCATGCCTCTGAAATTTCCAGGAAGCTGCTCTTTGCTGCTGACAGTAGCTATAGGGGTGATGGCAGCAGTGAGGTGGTTTTTGTTCATGTCTTCTTGTATTCGTTAATTTCCAGTGTGTCATTTCAGCTGAAAATATGCAATTGCCATTAATGTGTTCAAAAGCATGATGTTGGCTAGGTGGTTATTTATGTCGCAGTAAATATTTGATGAGGAGGTGTGTTACTTTTAGCTAAAATCACAACATATTATTGAAACGTATAGGCCTGAAATAGGTCATCTCACACATGATCGTTTGTTACCTTTACAGTTTCCTGGGGGCTTTTTCCATCTTCCTTCACAATTTGAGCTGAAAAGGTGGTGATTCAGAGAGTGTTGGTATAAATTCTTGCACATAAGCTGCATAGTAGGGGCAAACATCAAGCCTCAAATCGCAGGACCCATGCCGATGGGGGATGCTGCAGCCACTGAAGCAATAAACCCAAAAAGGCTGTGCAAATACGTGAATGTACAAATGGATCTCAACGCTGTGATTTTCATATTCCAGCAATCACTGCCGTAGGAGTGCATGACTGACAGCACAAAGGACTTCGATTTAGTGTAGAGAGATGTAAATTGATAAGCCGGTAGACAGCCATCATTCTTCCTTTATTCTCTCTCTGTATCCCATGTCTTTCTCTGCTGGCATAATCAAAGCTGACACAGTGCATTCTATACCAAGTTATATTTTCCGTAATTATAAGACAGTACATGAGATCTGAAGTTATTATTCAGGAAATGGCACAAAGCTCACTGAAATACAGGTTTTCAGATTGATCCTCTGATAATATTGTTTTTCACATAGATTCTGGATACTCAGACTCTACATCTACGTCTTTAAGCTGTCTGGGTGCTTTAAGAAGGAATAAGTACAGAAGGAAAAAAAAAAAAAGATGAGGGAGCTTTTCCTTTTGTGCAGAAGAAAATATACAAAGTGTGAGGTACTGGCCTTCTTTCTCCTTACCAGCGGCTGACACTGAAGCATTTTGCCACATTATTTCTAAAAACATTTGTAGGGAGCTGACTTGGGGGGAAGAGTTACAAGAATTCAGGAAACCAGAACAGAGAGATCACCCACAAAGACCTAGATGAGCAATCAGCCTTCCCCTTAGCTGACTGACTGGTGTGGCACACCTCTCATGTCTTGAGGCGGAAGGGTCCTTTTCCCTGATCCATCTCATTAGACTCAGCTTCCTCTGCCTTGCATTGCAATGTTTTTATATCTAAAAAGAACAGACTATGAGATAAAATGGAGTTGCTATAATACAGATGCATTTGGAAATCTCATTTTTCCCCAGGTCTGAAAAAGTATAGTAAAATCTGAACGCTAATATTGCAGCCTTTTGACCTCAAATGAATACAGTGAAAATTCAGATCCCATCTGGACCCAGTGAATAGGCAATTTGAAAGAAGGCAAATGAATGAAGCCTTCCATGCTCTGGATCTCCAGCAGAGAGGTCTGCTGCAGATCACCTGGGAAAATCCCAGTGCTGTGAGTAGTTTTCCTTATACTTCCATTTTAAAATTCTCTAGTATTTTTATTGAATTAATATTGGATGTTTATGTGCAGCCTTGTCTCCTCACTGGGGTCCAGACTCACAATATCTCAAATCTTGCTTTGCCATACCAACTTACATTCACAAGCATCTTAAGGTAGAAAGCAAGATCTTTTTCTGCTTTTTCATCTTTAATACAGGAAACTTCTTACATCCAGTAACTCCTCTGCTTAGAGTTAGCTAACAGGTAGTTTCAAAAAGGCAGAATTTATTTTTTCTTTAAGCAATTAAGTCAAGTGCAAGAATTGGGAGCCTTTTTATGTTAAATTGCTTCTGTAGTTGAAGAAGAAAGGAAGATGCTTCTGATGGGAGATGTAGATCTTAGGTGCCCTTTGGAAGCACCTGGTTCTGGATGCAGATGGTACCTGATTTCAGCATCTCAATTTTAAATGCTTTCAATAGAGCAGGATGGACTAGTGCTCTTCATGCTGCTGGGAGCTTGCTGGGGACTTGCAAGGAAAAGCATTGCTTGTCATGCACTTCCTGTCAAAAGGCAGTTCCTTGTCTTATGGCAACTCAGGGAATTACAAAAGAAGGGAAAAAGTCCAAATATTTTTGGCTGTAACTCGTGAATAAGGCAGCATGTTGAACTCCTAATAACTTAAGTGAGAGTGCTTGTTTGTAATACTCTTAAAGATCAACCCCAGGTGACTCCCATCAGTCTGACTACTGTTTAAACCTTTTGCTTGTATGTATTGATCGATGCATTACTGCTCCTGTCAGTGTAGGACTTTTCACCAGAAACCTTCTTTTGGGGGGATTATAAGGAATACATTAGGAAAGAATTGGAATTTCTCTGTAATTCCTGCAGTGGATACACAGCTCTGTAAGAGCTGCCCAACTGGACACGAAATGATTTTGCATAGGTCACTGGAAAACTCTTTGGAATAGCTATGCCAGCTAGTTATGAGCACAGATTAGTTTCAAAGACAGAAAGAAAAATGCAAACTCATTACTAATCTCCTAGGCCATCCAATTCACAGGACATTAATGCAAAAAATGTTTTTACTGGACTATTTTCTTAACAGGGTCATTATGTTTTCTTCAAGGTAATTCTTTAAGAAAGGGTTTATTTCTCACTTTTTCACGTCTGTGTCTCTGGCAGGAATAGGCCTTTGGGAGCATCTTAGGAGTGAAAGTGTAAGAAACCAGAATGTGTGCTGCATGTTTGTTGCTGCATATTCCTTCAGAATTTGCTTTTAAAATGCATACTGGTTACAAAATAAACCCAAATGAGCCATTATACTCTGGTGTGTAATTATGTATTTAGGACACATACTACACACAGCTTTAAAAGAAATCTGTATGGAAACAAATTGCATTACATTTGCAAATAGCTGAAGGTAGCTGACAGCAACACCTCAAGCTTTTCAAAATAGTGAAGTCATTTACACCATTTTCTGAAGTAATTATCTCCCCAGCGGCAGATTCCAGTTTCCATGCCTTTGCTGCAGAGGAGCTGCAGAGGTCCCAGTAGAGCGTAAAAGACCTGGGCTCGAGTGTCTAACAGCCTTGATGCAGATTTAGTGCCTCAGCTGATGTACCAGCTCCAAGCAGGACTGCTGGCCATCGGGAGGGAGCGCTACTTGGGCCCAACGCCCCGCGCTGGGAGTGCAGACGTGTGCCAAGGAGAGAGGCACCCCCAGAGCCAAGGGTGAAACCCAACCTCCTGTCTCTCCAAAGATTAGCAAGGAGCAGGCATTGAACAGTTCTGTGACTTACTGGAGTGGTGGATTTACTTATATGGCCAGCCTAGAGGACGGAGAAGTCTCTGGCTTCTTATTTCAGGGTTTCGAGCTGCCACTAGAGCAAGACAGTGCATCTCCCCAGCTTTGACAGTGTTGTACCACTTATTTTTCCTCTTTAACTGGTACTTGGCAAAGTACCTGCCTCTCAGGGGGCCAATCCTTGGAAATAGCCGTGTGTAACAGAAATGGCAGCAGGCACCCGTAAGGAAGCTGTGTGCCTGCCTGGGTCGATGATATGGAACAACATCAAGCGTGCTTCCCTGCCTTGAGACAGCAGTTCCCGCATTAAATCTACAAAACGCCTTTCTGTGCACAGTGCAGTTGGAAATGTTAAGAGTCACGCTTATTAGCACTGGCACATACAAAGCAGAGCTGCAGTAAATGAGTTAAGTGTCCTGAGGATTTGAGGACTGGGGTGTTGTTTTTCCTTTTCTGGAGCTGAGCACTCGAGAGACTTTCATTAAACCTGGGACTTGGCAGATCCTCATGCTGATTCTGCCACTTATTTGTTTTTTGGCCTCAGGCTAGTCACTTAACCTCTTGCCGCCCTAATTTCCCCATCTGGAAAATTATATTTACTTACCTCTCCTGGGGATTGCACGGGGCTTAATGAATGCCTGTAAGGGATTTGAAGATCCTCAGATCTGAGATGATACAGGACTGCAAAAGATTCACTGCATGTGCAAGAAGGAGGGGATGTGTGCTCAGGCGGGAGAGCCTGCCTGCGCTCCTGGCCTGGAACCAAGCCCGAAAATCTAATCAGCAGGGGAGGATCGTACTCTCTGTTTTAGATTAAATCCTCTTCCTTGTGGCCTTTTCAGATTTGCTGGTAGAAAAAGGAGGCAAGTGACTGAATGGGGAGGAGGGCAGCTGAGGTTAACTGCTTTCTCCTGTTGGTCCCCTGGATCTTTTTGTCAGTGCAATAACAGCTGGATCTCCCAGGAAGGTAATGATCTTCCTGGATACTCCATCTCGCTGCAGGCTGTTAGAGAAGCCAGGCAGCCCCGTTGCTGCCCATTTCTTTAGCAGGAAAAAATGAACCTCTGACCAAAAAAATAGAAGTTCCTCCATATAATTAAGCAGCATTAGAATGAGGCCTGTGCCTTTGCTGATGAACTTCAGTGAAAGCAGATGGTCACAATGGTATTAAAAACTAAAGACTTCAGTCAAGCTTTTAATTGAAAACAATTGGACCCTGCTGGATGGTAATTACCTTGGCTGCTTGCAAATAATATCACAGCACTGCTACCTATGAAGGAAGAATGGAGACTGAGTTAATATGAACTGCTTGATCTGCATATAATAAACAAGGAGCATCCAAAACTATTTTCTCTGGTAGTTTCTCCCCTGTAAGAGGCTTTCAAGTGGTTAGCAGTGTGAAAAGGAACACAGAGTGGCAGAAATTGAAACGTGTGAAACGTTTGCTGGGTTTATAAAACAACTTCAAGAGCCCATCTTCCCCCATCTCCCTCCCTTTTTTTTAACAGCTGAAATTCCAGATGCATCGGAGAAAAAGAGCAAAATATAATAAAGTGGAAAAACTCCAGATTATCCAGCATTCCTCCTCTTCTGAATGGCAACAGTAATGACAGGCTGTATTTATCTTGTTTTATTCTCTTTCTTCTTCCCTTGCCTGATGGACTGGAAGGCTGGGGCCTTCTAAACACCCAGATTGTTTTTCACCACATTCTTAATTGGATTTTAATGATCATTAACTTAATATGCCTCAATCTCTAACAAAGCAAATGTAGTATGTGGCATATTTTCCCTGACAATCTTCTCATTCCTCTGCCTTGTGCTAGGATCACATAATGCTCAGAGGGCTAGACCACCTAAAAGGGTCCTAAGTCCTGGTGTGCTGTGTATTTGTTGACACAACATGACATTAATACTGCCTTACAGTGTCTTTCCTGCTGTGGAAAAGGGCCTGTATAGCTGTGGACGTGTGGGTGGAAAAACCAATCCTAATGTTTTCTCTTTTAAACATAGGTCCTAGATGTGTACAGAATGAACCAAATCTTGTCACCTTCCATGTAAACACAATTTTTCATGTGGCAGCTCTCTTGGGCATCGCTTTTTGTTCCCTTATGAGCAGGCAAGATGCCTTGCTGCCCCAGTAGACCTCAGAGAGCAGCAGCTACTGCAATTTTGCAAAATTAATGAGTAGCTGTGAACTGCTAGTAAAAGTGATGCAATGATTTTCCATAACATATCATTTTAGAAGCAGTGACTTGAACTGCTCTTTCTTTTCCTATCCAAATATTTGTCTTTTCAAGGCACCAGCCAAGAGTTTGTCTTGTCTTGTCTGGCAGTATGATGAAATGAACTTTTCCAGCGTGTTTCATCTGGATTTGATGATTTTATGCCTGGAGTTCAACTTTCATTCACTTAATGTGCCATGATTAACACGAAGAGTGAGGTCCTGAACTCGTGAAGATCAGTAGACATTTTCACACTGTCTTTGCTCGGATTTTGCTTATTTTTATGTAATCAAAATATGCTTAAATCTTTATTGCTGTAATTCTTCTGAAACTGCTTGCTGACACAGTCACATGACATAAGTGTATTTCACAGAATCATTAAAATTGATGGTTTGAGTTCCTGTTCTGCCATCTAAATTGAGGTATTCTCATTTGTGCTTAGGACTTTCCCTTGGCCTTTCCTCTGCTGCTGGGCTCCTGGAGAACAGGCCTATGGTTGATGGGGCTGGTGTCCTGCTCTGTCTCCTGGCTCTTTTGTTCAAGCTGGTGGCAGGGTCTGAGCAGAACTTTGCTCGCAGTCGTTCCAGCCCCTCCTTTATCAAAGAACTTGGGACAAATTCCAAACTAGGAACGGCCGTCTTTCAAAAGTGTCTTATGCTAGCGGCTGTGGTGATTTTGTCAATTTTATAACACATACTTCCTTTTAAATCTACAGAGTATGATCTGATTGTAATTACTGCTTGCAGCTTTAAGGGAGCTGGTGTGGAGCATACTATTTTAAAGGTATAAGCTCTATTGATCTAAAGTATTCTGAGCGATAAACAGCTGCTCAGGTTGATTAAAGCTTAAGGGAAGCCGAAGCATTTAATCAATCTCCAAAGCTGCTCCAAGTATATTACAAAGCAATTGTGATTATTGCTATTATATGACAAGCTATATCATAATAAAGAAAGAGGGATCATTTTTCTTGGAAGCTTTTAGAGGTGTTGTGGTGCTTCTTCTCAGCCTGCCTCATGCTGTCACCTCTGAAGCTTGGCTAAGTGACAGAGCATGCCAGCTCAAGCAGACTAATCTTGAAGGGAAAATACAAGAGCAGGGCCTTTCAGCTCCCCAGAGTCTTCTCTTCTCTGTGTCTATCTGTGGCCGACAGCAAGCGCTTGGGGAGGAAAAAGAAGAAAGAAGGCAAGAGTACAATAATGCTGGCCACATTGTAACCCACTCTGATGCTTGCATCCTGCATAGCTTGGGGTGTTCTGGGCTGTGGCATATATTTGTGCCTGTCCAAAAGTCCTGAAGGCACCTTTCTTTTATTAGTTTTTTTAATCACTTCTTGAACCCTTTTTTGGATGGTCTTGGGCTTTACACCATCCCATGGTGGTTCATCGCACAGTGCTCTCACATGGTTTTGTAAAATAGCACTTTTTTGTTCTTGTTTTTCAACATTCAGCCTGATGTTTTCTTTTAGTGCCTTCTTATTCTCGTGTTAAGAAAAGTGAAGGATAATAGCTATCTGTTTACCTTTTCCATTGCATAAACACAGAGATATCTGCCTTATCCTTCTCTCTTGTCTCCTTCTTTTGCAAGGCTTATTCAGTCTCCCTTTTCCAGAAGGTGACCCATTCCTCTGACCATCCCTTTCATGTCTGCATCTACCGCCTTTCTCATTTTCCTGCATGTTCTTTGGACGGGTGTAACCAGAATTTCCTATATTACTTTAATATTGCAATATTTTCTAAGGGCTTTTCTAAGTTTATTATTTCTTCCTTCTTCAGGTGTTCAAAGATCTGTACTTATCACATAAAGCATACATACCTCATGCAGTATTGAAGACATGCATATAAGAGAGATTTCTGAAAACTAAGGTGCTGCATGAAATAATCTTAGGTTTAAAATTCATCTTATCTTGCATTTAAAATGTAAAAATGGATACTCTATGAACAGAGTAGGATTTTTCCCTGTAGCAAATATAATACGAAAACAAATTAATAGATAAGTTTATTAAACAAATATTAATAAGTAAATAGACAAATTAATAGATAATTTTATTAAACCTTGCCCTTGCTGTAATTGCATGTACAAGTTCAAGATTCAAATTCACAAAGAAATTATATTACTTTAGCATTCTCTTTTGAAACTTTGAAACATTTGAAGCCTCTCATGATCTTCATGTGAAACCTTACGCATGGCCCTAGTGTGCTGGAGGCTGAGCCTGGTGCAGTTATCTTTGTTGGATAAGATTCCTATTGCAGCAACTGTTAAATCTTCTTTATAGTGGTTTCACATGGGAGTCACAAGTCTTCTGGGAAACTTCTCCTGAGTTTCACTTTATAATGGTATGAGAGTCTTGTGAGTCTTGTGAATGTAGGTTTTTAAGTGAGCGTTTAGACCGGTAAATAAGATTTTAATTGGGAAATCTTGAGGTCCTCCTTGGATGGAATGCTTGTCCTGTCAAAGGAAGTGGTGGGTCCTGGGCCTGTTCAGCTGGGAATTACAGGGAAGCCTAACAACAGCTCAAGTCCTTGACTTAGCTTGGCTAGGGCTAGCTTCAGTGTTCTGAATGGGGTGGACAGCTGAAACTAGAGACCTAGATGCCAGAGGTTTCCCACTGGAAAGTGGGCCATAGCACTCTACTGGCAATAGCTTTCCTTTCCTTAGGATGCAATTTAAGGAGCATTTCCTTTGCAATCCTCTGTTAATTTAGTGGTGCTAGCAAAGGGCTGGTACAGCCCCATGGCAAATCACCAGGGAAACCAGTTTGGGTTAAAAGTAATCCTTTTTCTGTTTGTTTGTTTTAACCACTTTTGAAATTGATTCCTCCCACAGGTCCATGAAAATTTGTCTTGGTGCCACTGAGGCACAGTGTAACAGTAGGAACAGACATCAGGGAGTTCTTCACCTGGTACTGGATTTCAAAGAGGCATTTTTCAGCCTGTGGCTTTCAAGTCAGTTTTTAAGAGCCCCCTGGAAATATCTCCCGATTCCACAGCTCCACGGATTGCCAGCTGAAGATGACCAATTGTGAAACTGGACTTCAAGCCAAGTCTGTGGCAAAAATAGACTGCAAAAATGATGAATCACAACTGAGCACTGCTGCACAATACTGCACTTATGCCGTTCTTCCATTTTTTGGGTTGCAATCTAAACGTCTGTTAATTGGCCCCATCACACATTGCTATGGGGCTCTGGGATTCATTGTAGGCCTATAGGATGGTCGGTGTCTCCTGGGTCATTCAGGATGGAGCCTTGCAGCCTTTCAGGTGCTGCTGCTGTTTCCATCAAGGGCACTAAGACTGGCTATGCCAGCTGCCATCCTCTGTCTGACTGCCTCAGCCTCGCTGCTAATTCATAACCAGAGATTGTGTCTGAGCAGAAGGATGTGAATGCATCACCTGCTTTCATGAAAATCTGTTTGTGCCAAGGAGGACAAGATTTTTAGGCATTGCAGCTGTCAGTTAACCTCACCTGGAAACAAATTGTGATGCTTTGCGTGGGGTGGGACTGATCCTGCGTCCCAGCACTCAACCTTGGCATTGCTTCCAAGGGGATCAGAATAATTCCTGGCCAAGCTGAGAGCCGCTTCTGTTTATGTTCCTTTCTAAAACTTTCTAAAACTAATCTCTCCTTTCTCCACTACACGTATTTTCACATTTGTGCTAATGAAAGCGCTGGATTGTTCCAGGGGATCTCATGGAAAATATCTGTGAGCTTTGGCCATCTCTCTGAAATACTACAGTCAATTTGGTGTTTGCTTTGGCGTGTTGCTGTGAAAGATTGTAGAGTGCTCGTGTTTATACGCGTACAGGGAAAGAGGGCTCCTGCTCATTGTGCCTTTGTGAGGCTGCCAGACTGTCTGGCCCCATCTATTCTGCTGTAAGTGAAAAGAGCCTCGCGAGCACTCGCTGCGTGCTTGGACCGGGCTCTGCTAGGTACTGCGCTTGGAAGCCATTCTGTCAGCTTGAAAAATATCTTTCTGCCTGGATCGTGTTTACTCTCTGTTGTCGCAAGTAACATGTAAGACTGCTAGTCAGTGAAGAAGTTTTTCCTTCTTCCCTTTGTTTCTTCTGTGTACTGGGCAACTTTGCATACAGTGCATTTTGGAGGCCCTCCTGTACCAGGCAATCAGCAGTCCTTTGGGAACAAGAGAGGATTTTCCGTACAGAAGAATGAGAAGTAATGTATGAAAATTGGTGGTAAGATGCAGCCCTGGTTGAAAGACTTGGACATTGCCCTTGACAGAGGACTTAGTTTCCTCCTGTAGCCCATTGCCTTCCGAAGTAAGATGAGACAGAGATTTTCAAGTGGAAAGCCTTTCTGTCCAAAGTGGGATTTCTCTGCTCTATGGAGAGATATTGTCCAGCTGAAAGCTCCTACAGCACCCTTTGAGAAGATGAAGGATGACTCCAGCAACCCCTCTGTTAATTTTCCTGTCTACAAGAAAGCTTGTTCTAAAATTTAGTGGTATCTCTGAGCTCCTGCTGAAAAGTCATGGACTGCAGGACCTGCACTTGACTAGTAATTATAAAGTGCTTTGATATTGAACTTGGAGTGTGAATAGCAGTTTGTTGAATTCAGGTCTCCTTTCCTTTTTCTAGTGACAACAAACATCTATCTCAGATTTCCTGTTCTGGAAGGAATAGCTGGAAAACAAATGAGCATTGATGGGAACTGCCAGGTACCTGGACCCAACCTGTAGCCCATCTGTCCTTCAGTCCTGTCTGTAGCCACACTGAGTATTTGAAGGAAGATGAATATTGCTGGAATGGGTGATTGTAACTAAACTGCAAACAAACTTGCCCACTGCTTCCTGAAGAGCTCTGTCTCAGCTTTTGTTTAAGGCAGCATCTCTGTTAATTTCAGCAGGGGAGATACAGTCACTGATGCTAAACAATTATTATTTTTTTTGTTTTCTTTCAACTGTCAAGCTTTGCTGGCCAGTTTTGCTTTACAAAATCTATAAGTAGGAAAGATAGGTGTTTTCTTTTGTACAACAGACATGACGGAATTAAAGGATTCAAGACTGTAAAGCCCTCATGAATAATTTAGGCTGTGTTTCCAACAAACGTTCATTCTGCTACGTACACACTGATACTGGGCTCAAACATTTTGGTATCAGCAACAGAGCCAAACCCCCACAAGCCAAAAGTAAATATACTTTTATTTAGTGTCAGCCATCAATCTGTTGCCAACTTTCAGGACATACTCTTGTCAATTAGGGGCTTCTGCTTGAGAAACCTGGCCTGTTAGCTTGCAGTGAAAATAGATAGGATCAGGTACATTATCTTCACAAGCTCCCCTGCAAGACTTTGTGCAGCCTGGCCAGCTTTGCTCCTCCTACTGCTGTGCTTCATGTTTCTCATCTGAATAAATAGTGCTGCACATGCTCAGACCAAAATACACAGACACGGCTTCTCACTAAAGCAGCTGAACCATCTGAGGGAGAAATGGCAAGAGCCTTCTCAAGAAAAACCAGTCAGTGATCTTCGCTAGGTCTAGGTCTGATGGTTTTGAGGGATACTCTTGATATTATAAAGATTGATGAAGGCCTGGAAATTTGCAGTTTACAGGTAGCCTATGTCAGATTCTCTTAGTCCTGCCACTAATGCAGTGTGAGACCTTCAGGCAAGGATTTTCCCTGTTGTAGCCATTTAGTTGTTTGGTTACGGCGTTTTGATTTTTTTTTTTTTTTTTTTGTCTAATATTTGGAAATACTGAAAGCAAACTCTAAGCAGGCTTGCTTCATCAAGAAAGCACCTTACAAAAGCTCTGCCTAGTACAAATGGATCAATCCTCCTGCTCAAGGGCTGTTTCATACTCTGTGCCTCAAAGCATTGACCACCCTAGCATCAACAACCAGCAGGGTGAGGAATGACCAGCAGGCCCCTGGATTTCACTAGTGCCAGGATTAAACGTTTGTTTCCACTTCTCAAACCACCATGTCTCAGGGTTCAAAACACTGCTGTGCCTGCTTGCATCCCCCCTGCCAGGGCACGGGCACATGCTTCTGTAAAACCTGTCAGAGGTAAGCTGCTGCTGAGAGCTATACAGCCCCGAGTACAGCCTTGTGCATTCGTGAAGATAAATGAATCTGGAGAAAGAGGCTTTTCCTGTGCTGCTGCTATTTCATTGTGAAAGTGGGACCCTGAAATGCTCTGTTCTACTTCAGTAGCTCTAAGATGAGCCTTTCTCCAGAGGTCTCTGGTACCCAGACTAATTGAAATAACTCCAAAGAGCTCTTCTAAATCTAATTCCTCCCCCATGTTTTCAGTGTCCCTTTTTTTTTTTCTTTTTTCTTTTTTTTTTTTTTTTTCCCTCCTGTCTACACCTTTTCTTGAACAAAAAGCTTTAAAATTCTTTTTTTGGAAAAGATTCAAATGTAATTCAGAGGAAGGTAATGTGAAGTCATGGTTGATTGCTCATCTCCCTGAAACCACCAGCAGTGGCTGAGTGCTGGCGAGTGTGAGACGGGAGTTCAAACATAGCTGGGAAACTTGTGACCGAGCTGAACAAAGGGTGGGCTGGAGGCTGGGGATGGCTGCTCCCCCTCCCCCCGTGTGAGTTTCCCAGCTCACGCTGAACCCTTTGATCACCGTCCAGCCGGGGTTATGCGGCAGCCTGGGCTGGGGCCAGGGATGTATACATGGGCGGAGGCTGCTGTAATCTTCGTATGCCCTTGATCCACCCTGTACCCTTATTTCCACAAACACTGTCGCATATCACAGTGGGGTGCATCACTGCCGGTGCTCCTTCAGCTGAAACATGGGACTGTCCCTGCCAAGCACAGCTCCCTTTTCCAGAAATCTCTCTGAGAGCAACATTTTGAAAAATGTGCCTGTATTTTGTAACCATTACTCTATTTTTGCCAAGCACATTTGTATTTGACACTGAAATATAACACTGTGAGTACAATAGTGCTATTCAGCACACGGAGTTCGTGTCTTTCAGAAGTGGCTGTTCTGGGAGAGCTGCACGGGTGAGCCTGGCTAGCTTGGGAAGGTGCTGCTCATGAAAAGAGCATTGCCAGAATCGTAACTCTGGAAGCACATTCTCCAGACCACCTGCTTTAGGGCAGTATCGTAGCTCCATATTCCTCTAATAAGGATTTTAGTGCTGTGCTTAGTGGCTATTAAGAACTCTCAAGTCCAAGATAAGTTCCTACAGATGTGCTACCATTATCATTCATAGTTAAATGTTGACAGTAATCTGCAAAATGAGCTGAAACTCTTGGAAGAAAAAGGCTAATTTTCTCTGAGGTAAAGTGGATGAGAATCAGTGGTGGAGAGGCAAGCTGTGGTCCCTAGTGCTTTTTAGTTACATTTGTTTGTGGCCATTCACCATCAGAAAGTGGGAAGAGGGAGCTGGTGCCTCCTGTCTTCTTCTGCCACTGTGTATTCGGGTAAGATGCCTTCAGCACAGTGGCGCAAGCAGAGTTTTGGTGTTTGAAGACTGCCAGCAACATGTGGCATGTCAGATCTTATAAAAACCTCTGTTTTCTATTAAATCCCACAACAAAACTGATATGGGTTCCGCTCTTCTGTATCATTTTTTCTCTATTTATTTTGGGATCATCAGAAGATCCTAGAGGAATTATACCATTCTCTATCAAAATCTCTTTGGCTAACTCCTGCAGTACAGTCATGTATTGCCCTCTTGTTAAGTGACACCAGGTTTTCCCAGGTGGTAGATCCACTACTCCTAGCAACTTCCACAAAGGATGTTGCAACCCTGCGATTATTTTTCTAGTGTAAATGCTGAAACTTGTTGAAGAAGATTTAGAAATCTACCCCATCTCTCTTCAGCTCCCCCCCACCAAATTGCTTCAAAGGTCAAAAAAATGCAGTTTTGCCCAGACAGATGAAAAGCAGTGTCATGGAGTTTCCTCATTCCCCTGTGTTTCAGCACAACAGGGCTAAAACAATACACAGGCACGTGCCTGGAGCATGAGACTGTGAAACTGCCATGAACCTGCCAGGGGTGCAGCTCAGAGTCCACCTGAAGCCACCAAGAGGGCCCAATATGTGTTGGGGCAATTGCCCGGGGTTTGGGCATGGGTAGCGGTCCATGCTGTGTGATGCTGGTGACACAGAAAAGCAGGTCTGACTTGGTGCTGCAGCTGCTGCCTGGCCCCCATGGGACTCCTGTCCTCCCTGTCCACTGCTTACAGGGGGCTGTAGCCAGGTGGGCTCAGCCCCTGCTCCAGCATAGCAGTGCTTGCTGCTCTGCTGGAGCATCCCCCATCCTGTTACTCTGGTGTAGTTACAGAGGTAAAAATCCGGTGTTGTAGATAAAGATAGACTATTTGATGCTCAACCAGAGAATAATCAATCTCTTTGTATTGGGTAAAAGATGAAGCTGAAGGAGCCTGAGGCACCTTCATGCCTCCTTACTTATTACTATACCCACACTGGGAACTGTGGTGCTGCATTAGGACACAGGACAAATGCCCAGGGCTGCTCCCTGTTGAGTGCCCTGGAGCTTGATGTTGCCCCTGGGGCAGCCCCCAGATTGCTCTGCAGCATCCATCAGCCCCAAAGACATGGATGAGGATTTGGCCCTTATCCTGGGCCTGAACTGCAGCTCAGCCCTGAGGTGAGATGCTGTGGTGAGCAAGGATTGAGGGAAAAATGAATCTGGTTTAGGAAAGCTACCTGTCTTTAAGATTATTTTGAATGTTCACATTTTTTATGCAGCATTTTAGAATGTTTCCGCTGCTCCCATTTGGAATTCAATTCTACTCCCTTTTAATCAATAGCAGGCCTTAACAAAACAATATCTCACAGGAGACACAAGCACACGGTGCTGAACAAAGCAAAAGTGCCACTGGCTTACAGCAACAATTGCTGCTACACAATGGGTTTTCAAAGCTCAGTACATATTTTGTCCCTGGTGGGAAAACTATAACAAGACTGAATTAATGGCTAGGCTTGCCAAAGGGAGAAATTAAAGTGTGTTGACTTCTCTGACACCTTGAAGTACCTTTATTTATTTTGGGGGAGACGACAGCATGGGGAAATAAGATGCCTATTAGGGAAAACTATTTTCTGTTGCTTTCCAAAGTGTACAGCAGATCTGCATGCCTAAGGGCTTAATTCAGGTCAGGGATCAGCAGTACCTTCTGGTGGCTCCTGAGAGGAGCTGACAAGCGTGGGGATACTGCCTGCAGATCTGGGGAGGCACAGGGGTGAATGTAGGTGTATGGCTTTCAAGGGCAGGATGGTCGCTGCCAAGGGCAGACTTGGGGTTGGTTTGCAGGTGACTGTTTGGTGAGGGAGAGAGAAGAGGGAGATACTGTGCGAGAGCAAAGCAAATTCCCTTCCCTGTATGTGGCTGGTCACCCCTGAGCTTGCAAACTTAGCTTCTCATCTGTGAATCTTGACAGCTCCTTGCTCTGGCACTAATGGGTTTCAAGAGCTCCCAGTGAGCTGTAATCACCTTGGTTCAGGGCTCAGCTTGCACCTTTACAAGCACCTTCACCCCTTGCTGTTAACCTGTGGTCTCCTCTATTCGGCAGCTAAGCTTGTAAATTCATGTAACCAAATAGCTGTGCTGTTAACTGCCTGCATGAAAGTGAACAACACATCCATCTTCCAGTGCCCAGCCAGCAGCCTAATGACACTGCTCACCGTGCTTGTGGGCAGCCTTTCAGACATAACTAGCTCTGGCACTGCAAAAACAATTGTTTCGGTGCTCACACAGGCCACACGGCTCGTCTGGGCAGAGGAGGGAGGTGGCGCGGGCAGAGGGCTTCCCACGGACTGTGCCTGTGCACCAGTGTCCTGTGCCACCGTCATCACATTCCATGCTCTGATGGATGGCTAGGGAGAACTTCACCCTGCTGGTAATTTGTACCTCACACCCAGAGCAGCAGCCTGCTTGCAGTGGTTTTATTTTGGGTTGTGATTGATGTCTGATGAGTGTTTTTTAAAAGGTGTGCCTCAGGTTTGCTGTCTGTAACCTGAGTGTAATTTTCTAAAGTAAAATGCCACCAGGAGGACAGCTGCTAATGAAACATTAAATGGTGCTGAGGTTTTCTGGCCTCTCTAGGTCTTGCTAAAGTCTGTGGCTTGAATCCTCTAGTCTTGAAATTGATCTTGTCACGCAGATTGTCTGAATGTAGACCTGGTTTCTTATGACTGAGGCATGCGATTGCTGTGTGTATGTGTGTGTGTGTGTGTGTGTGTGTGTGTGTGTGTGTGTGCAGATGTGTCAGACCCCTTCCAAGTTGTCTCCATGACCTAATTTCAGCCCAGTGAGGCAGAGAGATGCAGCATTCAAGGACAGTAAATCCTATAAGCTCTGAGGAAATCATCAGTGCAAGCTCTTTCTCCTGCTTCTGCTGAGGAGGAGGCTGGGCTTCAAGTTCACCCTTGGCTAGAGACCCCACAAAGGAGCTCAGCTGGGGACACCGCTGAGGGAAACAAGGCTTGGCTGCTTCCACTGTTGCTTGTGTTACTACTTGTTATTGAAGGAGAAAAAGTGCAGCTTTCTGTCTGCAAATAACTCAGATCTGCCATTGGCAGAGATCTGATATGTTACCTTCCTCTCCCCAAAGCAATCACAAGCAATCAAAGTTGGGAGCACACGAGCTGTCAGGGGTTGAATGGTCATTGCTTTTCTTTATTTGCTGGCTGCTTACCTGGCACAACAGGCACTACAAGAGAATTTCTTAATTAACCGGGCTCTGTCCTGGGCGGCACATGTCCACCGCCAATGGGCATTATAAAAGCATGGTTATTGCACTTTGGCTTGGGAAAAGCCCCGGCGCAGTTGTATTGTTAAGGAAACAGTCTTGGAGGAAGGGAGAGAAGGAGACTGGTCTCCACTCCAAAGGCTGTTTGTTGTCTTAAACATCGCTGGATCTTACCTCGGGGGAGATGGAGGGTTAATTTCAGCTGCCTTTGAAAACAACTTTGGCAATGCACAGCAAGATCTCAGGGAAACCATGTTTATAATCTGTATCCTGCTTCAAATTGTGTCAGCAACGCACTTCTGCCCCACTGCTAAAATTAGCTGCAGTCACCAGGAAGCAGCTGGTGTCCCAAGCATGAGCCCCTATGCTCAGCCATCACTTGGTAGCTTTTATGCTGTTATGAAGAGAGAGTTTTTCCTGGCTATTAAGCATCACCCACTCTTTGCCTTTGCAGCAGCAGCAGGAAGCTGCTCATATGTGGAGTCTGATCCCGTGTTTTTAATCATGCACAGTTCCTGCTGATTTTAGCAGAAGAATTGTTTCATGGTGCACGGTAGAAACGTGTCCCTCAAGAAGTGGACTGTCTACTGTCCTCTCTGAAGGAGGGTGGGGAATGCATTGGTTTGCCAGCTCTCTGCTGTGCGTCATCAAAAGCGTACAGGCTCTGATACGCAGTCCTTAGATTTAAACAGTACTGGGGATTTGGTCAAGCTAGGTAATGCTGAATCCAGAGTGTTTGTCGATTGGCTCTGCTATCCATTACATCCAGGGTGCTTTCTCCTTTTAATTCACTCTGCATAAGTTAGTGCACTCCTTTCCTTCGTCCTTTCAAAAATGAATAGCTGCTTCTTCCTCCAGTCTGGACTATGGAATATTTGAAAAATGGCAGTACATTCATTTTTGCCCCAGTGGAGCTTTGCAGGAGAAACAGCTCTTTAGGTTATTCTGTGACTGCAATACATTTGAGAGAATTGGTGTCAGAGGTTTTTTGTAATCATTTAAAATATTAAGTAATGCAAACTAACAGAAAAAATTGAAAATAATTGGGAAGGTGAGGAATTCCTCTGCTGTCTCTCTGCTGTTGCAAGTTTTACTCTGACAGACCAGCTTTGCATTCCCCAAGGTAGAGACTTTTATCCTGTCTTTGTGACTGTTTTACTTCCCTTTTCTCTGGGGGAGGGGTAAATGAATAATTTCTGCCTTCCTCTTGTTTCTTCACCTTCATCAGGAAAGAGGAGATGAACAATGCCAGGACCTTGATCACTCATTACTCCTTCCCCTTTTCTTTCTCATCACCAAAAGACAGAAGAGGGAAATGACAGCATGCACTCAATATCCACTCATCAATCCAGCTCTTTAACTGCTTTTGTTATTCAGTGGCATGATGGTCTTTGGCTTGTTATTTACCGGCTGTTTAATTTAAATATATCCCTATCAGGAAGCCAAAAGATCCAGTCTTAGAGCTCTTTCGCAGGATTTGTCTAACCAAGCTCTAAATTATTTAACGTGCCTCTGAACTGTTTGGAGATTATTTTTTTCCCCCCTTTTAAGCACTATGATTTGATTCAAAACATCTGTAAAAAATCACAGATGACCTTCCATCTGGGCAACAGCTCAGCTCTGTCTTGAACCTGGCTAGGGTCAAGTGTGCGAGCTGTTTCAAAAGCCTAAAATTCCTGACATAGTGAAATTCTTTTCCTTCTTGTTTGTTGACAGAATATGGGAAGGGAAGGCAAGGCAAGGCTAGGCAAAGCAAGATCAAGATGCTGTGCCGCTGGGCCAGAAGTGAGTAGAACATCTTGTTACGGAAATAGCTACGAGAATGCTCCTCCCTGCATTAGAAAATCAGCTATTTAAAGCAGGATCGATTGCTAGTCCTCTTTGCTGCTGTTGTCATTTGGATGTGGCATGTGCAAATAATATTTCCTCATGAAAGAAAACTTCCAGCAATGACAGCACTCCTCTGGCATATCCTCTCCCAAAGGGGAGAAATCAGCTCATCCCTGGAAATGGCATCTCCCTCTGAAAAGAAACGCCAGGATCTGTGAGTTTTTTTTCCTCTAAGACTTTAGGCAAGTGAATTTCGGCCCACAAATGCCATCAGGGTGGTGCAAATGGGGCACAGTTTCTTAGATGCCTTTTGGCACTGGAGTTCTATAGGACAGTGCTCTTGTTAAAGTTAAAATACATGGAGAAAATGAACAAACCTATGTGACTTAGAGCAAAGCCCGCTTTCCCCAACGATATGCACAATAAAACTGGCAATACATGTCTTCAAAACAGATTGCTTTACCTTTAATGATGTCAGCAAGCAAAAATCCTTTTATTCTTGGCTAATCACAGTGGGGTGATATCTTTCAAAAACTGGAATTATCAAAGATAGATTTTCCAGGGAGGTGAACCCATGTGTGGCTTAAGCACCCTCAAACTTTTCTCAAGTTGAGATTCACATCTGTATCCCAGCTCCACAGCTCAAGCCTGCTGCTGTTTGTTATTGTTTGCATTACTTCAGGGCCCACTTAGGGATTGTACAAAATGTTCTTTTAAAAAAAATAAATATTGAAGTGTCCGTACAGCATTTGAGAGAAGCACATTCCTTTTGTAAGGTGCTATCATCTGATCATTACAGAAGTACAGAAAAGAAATCTTGGGGGCACGTTGAGAGCGCAGAGGTTTGGGGAATAAATGTTTTTACAGTTTTAGGGGCTAGGAGCTGTCCTCAAATCCATGTAAGCCCCTGTACCAAGGCAAGGGAGAGCATGAGACCTTTCAGGAGCATTCATATGTCCTATGTAAGTGAACTTAAAGAACTCATGGGCACGGGGTTTGGAAGAGATTTAGGCCACCTGATCCTGGATTTTAGAGGTAAGGATCTCTTCTTGTGCTAACAAGTCCTAGAAAAGAAAGAAAGGATTGTTGAGAAACCCTGTTGCTGAGCCCTGAAGGCTGTGAAGATACAGCAGAGTTGATGGAGATGCCAGAGATACAGATCATCGTCTTATCTCTCCTATACTTATCTCCTTTCCTCCAAACTCCTTGTTTTATTTTTATTGGGATTTTCTTCAGATGAACCCTATTAAACGCATCACTAGCGTTGAAATTTGCCGATGCCAATAAACCCATCTGTTTTATTAACTAACCACAGTCTCTGGAGTGTTTCTCACTGGCTGAGACACGAGCAGCCCTTTCTGCTGTCTCCAGCGCTGTGTGTCAGCCCAGGGAACAATGGGAGGGGACCCAGGAGGTCGCTGGCAGGAAGCGCTGCTTCCCCTGGATAATTAACCGGCTGGGAGACTGAGGAATGAAGATAGCACATAAGACACACACAGTACAAACTGCTAAAACAATAAACAAACAAACCAACGACCATCACTTCCTTTTCTTATTTTGTTAAGGCTGCTTCCTTAACTCAGGTTGCCCCAAACCCACCCCTCAAAAAGCAGCCTTTTAGGCTCACTAATTCTTAACCTCTTCACTGCCAGTTCTTGCTGAAGGTATAAGTTAGTTTTTGGCAAGGTGATGGCCAGCACAAGGTCTATGTCTCCTCCTTGGGGCTTGCTGGATAAACTGGAGATTCTTGTTTCTGAAAGTGATAAAGGCACTTTTACCAAAAATTCAATGAAGAGAGACTTAGCTTGGCCATAAAGCTTTATGGTGTTGTGCCACCCTGATACTAGGGCTGCTCCTCATGTAGGTACTAGCTTCCAGATCAGCAGGTGACACAGTCTAGCTCTGAAGAGGTTCATTTCCAGAGAAGCTGGCCTCAGAGCCAAGACCTGGAGGAGACCTGGGTGAGGCCTTTGTGTTTCAAGCCCAGCTGTCATATGGAGCCATCCTCCCATGTGCCATTGTTTCACCATCTCTGTTAGAGGGAGGCCAGCTGCACCACCAGTGCTTGTTATAATCTACGCCGGTGAGCATCCAACTGCACACTTCCACTGAGATCCTCTCCTCTGACTCCAGGTGGACTTATTTGCATGGTTTTCTTCCCATCCAAATCACTTTTTGGAGGAGTTGCTGTTTTGTTTTTTCTGACCTGCTAACACCAGAATTATGAAAGCGGAAATCAGGCAGTGGCAACGCCAGTCCCCGCCTCCCTTCAGCTAATTTTTCCAGATGTCTCATTGAAGAGCAGTCAGAGATTGTTTTTGTGCACAGAGCATCATGTGTGTATTTATCGCATGGAGACCAGTGCTAGTGGCACCCAAGAGCTGAGATTATGTAGCCCATATCCATCACACATTGATACCAATCTGTGGATCACGTTTCACCATGTCCTCAGCAAAACACTGCCAGGGAGAAGGTGTGGCCAAGGATTGGTGGGGACAATTAGGCTGATCCTGCTGGAGCTGGGAAATTTGATGTGCTAAAGAGATGCTGATGTTTCTCCTGATCAGCCTGCAGATTCAGAGCTAGGTGGGAGCAGCAGTAATTGGGACAGGGCGTTGGACCCATCCCTGCACTGGCCCCCTCCTGGCAGCACTGGCAAAGGCTGTCCTGGGGCAGGTCCTGCCTGCTACTGAGTGCTCCCAGCTGGCAGCTTATTTGTTATTACTTTAAATACACACTGTTTGTGTTAGGCACAGCAAGAAACCTAGTAAACTGAAAAGGTGACATTTAAAAAATAAAGTCTCTCAAGTAGATGTTTAATCTTTCTAATAAGGAAGTAATCTGCTAAATATCATGTTTAACAGTTATGCAGTTAAGTCCATAACACAGAAACATAGAATTATAGACTCAGAGAACCATATAATCACAGAATGGTTTGGGTTGGAAGGGACCTTAAAGATCATCTAGTTCCAAGGCTCCTGTCATGGGCAGGGTCACCTTTCACTAGACCAGGTAACTCAAAGCCCCATCCAACCTAGCCTTGAACACTTCCAGGGATGGGGCATTCACAGCTCTGGCCAAGCTGTATCAGTGTCTCACCACCCTCGCAGTGAAGAATTTCTTCCTGATATCTGATCCAACTCTGCTCTCTTTCAGTTTAAAGCCATTCGTCCTTGTCCTGTCACTACAGATCCTTGTTAAAAGGCACTCTCCAGCTCTGCTGTAGCCCCCCTTTAGGAACTGGAAGCCTGCTGTAAGGTCACCCTGGAGCCTTCTCTTCTCTAGGCTGAGCAATGCCAGCTCTTTCAGCCCGTCTTCATAGAAGATATGTTCCAGCCTTTTGGTCATCTTCATGGCCCTCCTCTGGGCTTGCTCCAGCAGGTCACATCCTTCTTGTGTTGGAGGCCCCAGAGCTGGATGCAGAACTTCAGGTGGGGTCTCACAAAGACAGAGTAGAAGGTTGGTATCCTCTTCTTTGCCCTGCCTGCGGTGCTGGAAATTTTGCCAGTAAAACCATTGCTTTAAGTGCTGTGGCACCTGAGGCTCTGGGGTGGCCAGGAAAATGAGGGTGACTTTGTGCATCAGGGTGCTGCTCACAAACCTCTCAAGCTGAGTTGAGGCCTCCCTTCTCCCTTCTCCCTTCTCCCTTCTCCCTTCTCCCTTCTCCCTTCTCCCTTCTCCCTTCTCCCTTCTCCCTTCTCCCTTCTCCCTTCTCCCCTGCCCCTCCCACTAGATGAGCTGTGGCTGCTGTTATCCTTCCTGCCACCTCCTCAGATGTCCTCCCTGGTGGCTTTGTACCCTCACTGGAGCATAGTTACAACATATGCTGCTGCCAGCTCTAGCATACCATCATATAGACAAAATAACGCATACAGGGAAAATTTTCAACGCTTCTTGTGTCTCTAGCTGAATAAATGAGGACAGACATCGGACACCACATGGAGAAATAATGAAAACCAGTTACAGAGATTAGGCAGCATGATAGGAAACCTGCCACAATTGTGGATTATCACAAAAATGAAAAAGACCCACTTTCCTCTGCCGTAGATACTGCTGAATGCCCTTCAGCTCCGCTCAGAGCTGGAGCTCCAGCAACGTTCAGCACGCTGTCAGCCATGGCAGGCCACCCCAGATCAGGCCCTCTGCTGCCACACAGGAACTGGGGGCCTGGAGAAACGGTGGGTGGTGTGGAAGAGAGGAGGAACAGTGGATCCTGCTGCTCTGCTGTGACTGACATCTGCTGTGGGCTCATGACACGCCTTGTTGAGACGGGTGGGAGGAGTACTGGGGGAACACCTCTCTTCCTCTTGGGGAGATCAGCCTTCCTCTCACAAGGAAATGCCTTTCCTTGACAGGTTTCCATCCTTAATTCCTGGTATATATTGGCACGTTTAAGGACTCAGTGTTTTTGAGGCTTTTCTTTTCTACTGCCAAAACCCCTGCGTCACACTGTGTGTCTCCAATGGCATGGAGTCAAGTGGAGAAGTGATGGATTTGCACATTGAAACTTCAGTGGAAAGGAAGAAATATGGAACAAACTCTTCCTGAGCACAAGTCCTTCAATTTCAGAGAACTTCCAGCAGCCAATGTCACTTCCATGGTGCTGGTCCCCTGAATTCTGCAAAATGATGCTATGTTCAAGCAACTGCAGAAGCAAGAGGTGGAAGAGTGGAGAGCTATTTCCACTGCTGTGGGAATAGCTTTGAAAGGAGCAGGGAAGGGACAGGTGTGCTGCTATGTCAGGCAGGGGCTGTAAAAAGCCCAGTTCCTGTTTTCATGTCATGAATCAATGCTTCCACCTAAATCTCATTGCTAACTGATTCATTGCTGTATGTCATGCTAACAGCAGGCTTCTGCTGTATGCCTCTTTTCACAGTGTTATACAAAAAACCCCGGATTTTACAGTGAAATAACTAACAGTTTACAATTTAAATAAAATAGCTTTATGTTTTTGTGGGAAAGGTAGGATGTGTGCTGTTTAGTACTTTACATAAGGCATGGATGGATCATCCAGAATATTATGGAAACTCATTTTTTAGGCAGCAGCAGTCCTCCTTTTCTCTCTTTGTAAATGCTCAGTGATTCTGTACGGTGAAGTTGCTCTGTGAGTCGTAAGGAACACCACAAACAGACATGGAAACTAGCTCCCTGTTCTCAGAGGAAAAAAACATAACCCCTGCCTGGCTGTGGCACTAAACATAATATAAAACCATCTTCATCAGGAGCCCAAAGATTCTCAAAATCCTCTGTCTGATGTGCTCCAGAGGCTCCTAAGGATAGAGACTTTACTTGCAGTCACTGGACTGGAAAGGCAGGTGTTTGTCTTCCTTTCTTCCTCTGTCTGCTGTGTAGTCCTTGTCAGTTTACTTAACATCCTGAGACCATGTGAGACAGCAAATATCACTTGGGGAATTGCTAGGTTAAGAGGAGCATGCGTGTTCTGCTGCTGTATTTTCCATCCCTTGCACCTCTTACTGGAGAGTGGAAAAGGCATCCAGCTTCAGATGTTGAAACACACAATAACACACACTAGGCCAGTGGGGAGCTTGGCTTGCATACCAGCTCTGGCTGTAAACCTGGTGGGATGGCTGACCGGGGGGAAGAATGAAAATTGGAAAATACAGCTGGGAGATGTGTGTGGTAACTTGCTTCCTTTATAGTTTTGGGCAATGAGACTACCCGGAACACTCCACCTTGTTCTTGTGCTGAGTAAAAGAGAAAAAGGGAGCGCTCAGATCTCACTTCCAAAGAGACCAGATCTCTAGGTGGGCAGGCTGCAGGGCACTGGCACTATTAGAAAATGTTTGGGAGTACTATACAGTCCCAGCCACTTGAAAATTAAAAGTAAACATCAACTCATGTGTGGCATACCAGAGTATTTTGACACAGGTAGAGAGAACATCATAACATACTTCTTGATTTATCTACTCTGTTTAAGGTCAATCTGGCCTTTTAATTACATGTCTGCAGAGGGAGAAACTCATCCATAAGTGTAGAAACTACATTGTCCTGAACTGCAATAAGTCTGATAAAGTTGGGGTAAACTGAGACCCCAAAAAATCCTGTTGTAAATGATGGGACTGTCCTTGTTCAGAAGAGATTAACCTCCTTTTGTGAAACTTCTCACATAAAGAAAACATTGTCCATAAAATGCCCCCAAACTAAATTTTACTAGCTGTAAGGCCTTGGACATCTGCATTTCGTGTTTGGTGGAGTCAGGCAAAAAATAAAGGACCTGGTTTTGCAGCCCGTACACTTCTGTGAAGGAACCTTCAGGACCAATATTCAGGTCCTACATTCCATTGTGTGAAGGCCACTACTCAAAAAACAAAACAGCAGCTAAACAGCAGTGGAAAAGGTGTGCCACAGTTGCATTGGTAGCGGATGGAGGCAGTGACGTCCCCCAACTCTTCCCTGTATCTGCACCAGCAGGATGCCTGGGATGCTCAAGTGATTCTGAAGCTCTTTGGCTTTCCCTTTGTTCCCCCAGGGCAGGGCTTGCAGTGCTGGGTGGGCAGCCGGTGTTGGTGTTTGCAGGTGCTGAGTAACTGTTATATAATTGAATGGGATGAGCCTGGAGGAGCCTGGAGATGCTTCCCCATCCTGTGCTCCAGTGAGGACCAAGATCACCATGCTCACACCAGGCTCGGGGCACATGGGGTTTTGTGCTCCTGAGAAAAATGGCTCTGCCCTGCTGCTCCTGGCTTCTTCCTAAGCAGGGGCAGGGAGGTCTGCTGCAGAATTCTCAAGTAGCTCTGCCACCAAGCTAAGGACTACGTGAGTTCAGAGGAATATGCAGGCACATGTAGAATTTGCCAGAGCTAGTATGCCTGCAGATTGTGATGCAGAAGAGTTGTCAGAGCCATGAGTGCTGGCAGATGATTTCAGCTGCTTTCTGCAGTGTGTGACCACAGCAGGGTGGTGGGCAGCAGAGAGGAGACAGAAGCGGAAGATGAGCACTGCAACTTTCTTGTATTCTCCCCCATGGAGACACAGCTTGATTCAACTAATGGCAGTAATTAGAGATAATACTTTGCTGAGAGTTCCATATTTCCTTTATAATTAACCCTGGGGAGCTTATATATTTTTTTTACCTACAGCAACCTGCCATGTGTGTGGTGAGAATTTGTTGTCTTCGTGTTTTCTTTTTCACCATTCTTTTTCGCCTGCATGCCCCACCTCCCGCTCTGCTCCAATTCCAGGACAAAATTTGGCTTTCTCAATTCATAGATGAATGGAACATCACTGATGGAAATTGCCAACCCTTATATCTGTGAGCTGATAAAGAGGAAGGGTGTTTTGGGCTCATGGCCAAGAGTGGCACCTATAAAATCACTATTAATAGCTGCTGTTCTAAAGACGTAAGCCAAAGGTGGCATGGACGTGTTAAGTGACTTGGTGATACCGGCTGCTGGAATTAGAAACACTTCAGGATCTTGGTGTGGCTGGTCCTCAAAACACATCTGAGAAGAAAGTTTTTATAGTTCCTGTTTTCCTGGTAGGGAGATTAGCTAGGACAGCTAAAGCAGAATTTAGGTTTAGATTTGGGTGTTTATGCCAATTAATCATTTGCTCACATTACTAGTTCCTTACCTGAAGAAGCATTAATACACCCAGAGCTGAAATCAGGACCCAGTCAGGGCCTTGCTTTTCTTCTGCCATCTGTCTCTGACCCCAACTAGTTCACCCCATCTGCATCCAGTGAGAAGGAGATACACACTGGTAGCAGATGTAGGTGGATGTCTGCTCAGTGTCTGTACCTGTCCTTCTCCTAGGATATCCCTGGATAAGGATAAGCTCATGAATTTTTAGGTTAGGTCCACTTCAATTTCTGTTTCTTTCCTATGAAGTTTTATAATTAGCACCTGAATCTGCTTGTGCATTTGGTCTTTGCACTATCCGTTGGCAATGAATTCCACAGTTTAACTTGGTGCTGTATGAAAATGTACTTTTGCTCCTTTTTCCCTTGCAGCCTGATGATTACTATGACAACTCCCACTTTTTGCATTGCAGTGATTAGTGAGTAATACTCCCTGCTGAGTTTTTAGAAGCACTTCTGATAATCATTCTTGACATTATGCATGATTTCGCTCAATCACATAGCTCCTTTTTCAAGCTAAGGAGTCCTATGCTGTTTAATCTTTTCTTATATACCAGTTATATCGCTGATGATAATTCCATAGTAAAAAATCTGGGTACTACCAAGAGCTAATAAATTACCTGAACAAACAGGGGGAAAAGTTTTGTTTTCCAGTCTTGTTCCACAGAAACCTCATTCAAGAGAGGAGGAGGTGCAATGTAAAATGCCACTGAAGATTCTTCTAAAAATGGCTGCCTTAGCATAGTATGATGTATTGCGCTTTTTGGAAAACCACAGTTTTCACTACCAGCTCAACAGCACAGAAATATAAGCAACTGCCCTAAAATTATAGCCAAATTAATTATTTTTGAGCATTGTCCTTTCCCTGTAAGATCTGAAATGAGAATTAGTGTTTTTCAAATGTTTTATATACTACATGCTCATGAGGACAAATTACACGTGTTGTACCTACAAATACCCATGCCATGTATTTTTAATTTAACTCAGATACTGATGTCAGTAACCAGAGAGACAACACAGATGCTTTGGGTCTCAGACCCAGATGTTTTGGTCGCTGTGACAACACCTGTGCTGACTCTGTTGGCAGCACAAGCAGCCCCAACACAACTGCTGTTGCTGCACAGTCCTCAGAGGAGCAAACAAGCCCAGTCCTCTTGTGGCAGGGCCCTGGGCAGCAGCCTGAGCATGATGCAGAAGTTTATCTTCATTGCAAAGTTACCTCAGAAGCTCAAGGGAAAGCATGAGTGAAGTTGTTAATATTTTACTTGCTTTGTTCTCTGAAGAGCAGAGGGAGGCACGACATAGCTTGTTGTTGCTTAGAACAAACCAAGTGGGGTTTTTTCCCTATTCATATTAGAATGTGCAACATCGGAAGGGACAGCGATGGGGACATCCCAGTCAGGCACCTGTGCCAAAGTGGGGAAGAAATAGCAATAGCTCAGATATTTTGGCAACATACGATATGGGGAATTCATCTGAACTGGGACTTAATGAGTGGGCTACGCTGTGTAACCAAATCTTTCACAGGGTCACTGGAGTGATTTAATGGTTTCATTTCACACTTGTTAATAAGGTTAATAAGTTAGTCTTTCTTTCAATGGCTTTGCAAGCACACCTTAAGAAAGGCAGGATAGAGGTGGAGAAGTGCTTAGAATAACTAGGTATAACCCAATTATTTTTTTTGTGTGTTCGTAAACATTTTATTTCAGTCTTGATGCATTTTATCTGCATGAACACGGATACCAGACAGTGATGCTCATACATATCTTCCAGAGAGGAGCAGTGCTTGATGATTTGGTGAGATGTCGGTGCTTTGTTAAAATTCTCCAGGTATAATTGGTGACTTTCCTGTAATCAAATGAGTAGGTAGAGGATACAGGGTTTTGTTTTCAGTTTGTTTTTGTTTTTTTTTTTTCACAGCAGGCTGTTATTACTGCTGAGAAGATGGGACATATAATGCAAATGACAAAATCTAGATGATGGCTATATTACCAAGAAGCAGGAAACAATCAAATGGAAAGGAGAGGCTCTAGGACAAGTCTTGACAAGGTCACACTGCATGCCAAACGAGCTGCATGACCAGAAAGATGTATCACACCTAACCCAATTAACAAGGCTATTTAAATGTGAAAAAATCATGTTTCAGTCAACATTTGACTGAAAGCATTTGAAGAAAGGTAGCCATCAAAGATTTGCAACAGAGAGCAGGGAGGCATACATATATATTTTCTCCTTGTCAGTAAAGTATTTTCCAGTCATAAGAGTGTCTTGTGCCGCATGCTGATCTCACAGATGGTGCAGTAAATCAAGGCTAACTCTGAAAGTGTCAGTGGAATTATCTGTGTGTAAATGGTATCTGAATTGGTCCCTAGCTGTGAAAGACAGGGATTGCCTTGGGGCAGAAGCACAGACAGGAGAACTAAAGGGTTTGTTTTCCCCTCCTTTGCCCCCCCACCCTGCTTTTTTTTTTTTTTTTTTTTT
>VZRN01003031.1:677683-755111 GCA_013397935.1 Dasyornis broadbenti
CCTTGGAGTCTGACTCACTTTGTGATTTTGAGCATTTTGCATAATTCTTTTGCCTTGGTTTCCTCCCTGCAAAGTCAGCTGATAGTTCCAGAGGAGATCTTGAGTGGAAAGGTTTGATTATGGAGATTGCTATAGAAATGCTTGTTTATTACTGTTAATGGAAGCAATATAATACATTAGAAAATTTTAGCTCAGTCGAGGGACTTTGAGGGCAAAGGGCTCCACAGATTCACCAGTAGCTGGTTTTTGAAGTACCAGCTATTATTCCATATGATGAAGAAAACTTTCAGTTTTGAGGGAAAAACACCACCCAAGAGTAAAGCAAAGAATAAAATCCTGTGACTGCATGGGTCAGACTTCAAAACTCAGTACAAGTTCCTTGTGACTCACATGTGAATTCAATGTCAGGCAGTATCGACCGCAAGCCCTTCTTCTTTGATGTCTGTTCAGCTTATATTGAATTTGAGGGTGTTCTGCAATATTTCTGTAGATGCATAGGATTTTAGAGGTCTTCTACCTTAAGGAGAGACAGTGGGCTTCTCCAGCCTGTTGCACTCTTTCCCTACCCTTCCTTGCTCTTCCAAAGGACACACCTAACTTTTGGTTAAAGATTGTGAAGGGTGGGGCCTGTGTTGGTTGTCTAAGCAGCGTCAGGAATATTCATTAAAGCATGCAGGCATATTACCACAATAATCTTATTTAAATTTGAGGCAAGGGATGCTCACATGTCATAAATCCTGCCTGTGTACTACATAGGGGCTGACATACTGCCAGAAGAGAGCAAGCTGATAATGTAGTAGCAGTGAGTGATGTTATCCTAATGTCTCAAAAAGATTATCAAGTGCTAAGTAAAGGAAAAGAGATCTTCTGAAATTAGTGAATTTAGTTCCTGGAAAGAAATATTCAGAAGCCTGCTCACTGTGAACACATCCTTCCTCTTTCTAATAGAGGAGGATATGATGGGCTAGCTAGAAGTTTTCTAGCCTTTACTATGGCTCTGGACATGAAAATGGGATTAATTTTGCCTAAATGTGGCTGGGTGTCTGGCCTCCTTCCACCATCAGCGGAGAAAACAGAGGGGATTTTTCCAAGCTGTCTCTGTCCCTGAGCTGTAAAAGGAACCTCGTTAGACTGGACAGTAACTTATGGACAGATAAAATTAGCAAGATTAATTGCTCTTTTACTATTTCATATGTTTAACAAATTTCACACTTTCCCCACAGTTGTGTATAAGGTCTCTGTTTTACACAGAGACAGGAAAGCGAGGCTGAGATGAACTGACTTCCCCAAAGGACAGATAGCAACACAGCAGAGGTTCAAACACAGATGTATCCGAGTCCAGCCCCTACCCTTCTTCTTCTTCCCCTGCCTCCACCCTGCTGCCTTTTAGCTTGTACTAGAACAAGAACAACTCCCAAGAACAACAAATAACTACTCTCTCTGCAGGAAACCATTTCCACTTCATGGGCATAAAGAAGGGTCAAAAAACATGGCTGAGTGGACAAACACAGCTAGCTCCATCAGCCAGGTTTTGAGATTTAGGATTGCCTGTGGGACTTACGGGGCTTATTACCAAACTCGGCCAATTTCGGTTTCCTAAAGCAAAGTGGAAAGTTTCAGAAAATTGGTTTTGTGAAGAATTATGCAGTGATTTACCTGCCTTGCCTGACAACACCATTGCATCGTTGCTGTTGCTCTTTTTGCCGAGCATATGGGAGCTGAGTGCTCCCTGGCTAGTATCCAGACATCCAAAAGTTAAATTGATGGCAATTGCCATGAGGATTCTAGCTAATGGGAGACATAAAAAATGAAGCCTGTTTTATTTTTGCTTGTTTCTTTTCTTATGAGGGTTTTCTTCACAGAACAAACCTAAATGTGACTGTGTGCAGCATATTTCTTCTGTGTTGTCCCCCTGGGGATGACTTACACCAAGTTGTGATCGGTTCTGCTGTTCCAGCCCATTGGGCTCATCAGTTTAAGTCAACTGACTTTTTAAATGACCCTATTCTTCCTGACTTTGGAAAAAGTGGCAGGAATCTAATTGCACTTCCAGTCATGGGATGTAATGCCAAGGTGGTGGGATGAAGGAAGAGAAGGACTCTGCTTCTCAGAAGGAGAAGAGGTCGCTGGCCAAACCTCCTGAGGTGGCTTGGGTGATTTGCAAGTCAGTCTTTGGTACACAGGATACGCTTTAAGCCACGTAGCTGGTGTCTGCACAATCCAGTGTAGGATGCTTAGTGGTTTCTTATCCGCAGAGCCAGATGTTACAGAGAAGCTTAGATATGCACCTGTAGCTAGATTAAAGGTTTGAGGGCCTATCTTCTTCAAACCATTAAAGCCTGGGGTCCCTCTTCACAGACTGCTGTAGATGAACTCTCCGGACCAAGCTGCAGATTAATAGCTCTGCAGATGGAGAAATTTTTTTTCCCCTAAATCGCAGTTCTGTTTCCCTTTATGTTGCTTGCTAGATTAAGTTTTAGAGCTTTCTGAGGTTTTTTTTTGTATGCAAAATGAGACCTGAAATTTTTACTCTTGTACAGTTTGAAAGCTTTTTTTTCCTTTTTGCCGTAAGCAAAGCCCAGGAAATCGAAGGTGATTCATCTTTACGCAGCAAGTGATTTAAACCAAACAATGTTTTTTGATTTATGATAATGAAAAAGATTGCAAAGTGATGACAGGTCAGATGAAAACTCACACTGCACTGATTTTTATGATAAGTATCATTACATTCATGCACTCAATGAATGCTCCACTATCAGATTTATTTGTGGGTTTTATTTATATTAAAAGTTTTTATTTTGAGAATTTATTGCCAGGGTGTGATTGACAGCCTTGGAAAAGGCAGTGTGCTATTTAGAGGATGGATATAAAATTTCCTCATGCAGCTCTGCCAGTGTGCCGCAGCCCATCAGGGCAACAACAAAAGAGAAAAAGAACACGAGACCACCTTTCTGTGGTCAGATAAAAAGTATAGCCTGGTTTTTTGTCTTCTGCAGTGACCCATAAGAACTGCCTCAGGGCTGCCATGAAAGAAGGGGAAACTCAGGGTGGTATTTTCTCCCACATATTTTCATAGTCACCAAGAATTTGTGGCTCAGTTTTCGCCTGCTGCAGTCTCACATACACAGACATGCTCACAGCATAGCCACACACACACAGAAAGGATACAGAGCATCCTGTGGCAAGATGTTCTACTTTCCTAAGTGCATTCTTTTGTGACAACAATTTTTTTTTTTTTTTTGCCTTGGAGGTTTCTTTGAATACTTCCCAGTTTTGAACTGAAAAGGGGGTTCCCATATCCCTGTCTCTATACCACTGTCTCAGAGTGCCACTTGGTTTCTGAATCTTTCCTTAAACACCAGAATTTTCTTTTGTGCTAACTTCATGCCTAGACTTGACTTAGAGGATGGCTATTAAAAACATGAAATGTTAATGAGCACTAATGATGGAGTCAGTCCCAATCATAACATTTTCTTTTATATCGACTGAATTTTAAGCTAAATAATGTATTTTACTTCTCTTGTGGATTTATAGCTGCTGGAGGTTACTTCTCTGTCATGCTTTTAATCAGTTTATTTTTTTTTTCCCCCTGCACCTTAAATTTAGACAGCATTTTGCATATTTAAACTTAGCTTTCATGAATCTGCTTGTCTCCAGAAGCCTGAGTTTTAAGAAATGGATCAAGTACAGTAAAACTGAAGACAAAGCCATAAAAGCTTTCAGCAGTAGGATATTTTCAGTGTTGTAGTTATTTTCTTTTCAGAAAACTCATTCAGGAAACATCTAAACCATGCTGTACTTAACAGGCTGCTCCAGAGAGTCACAGCTGGATTTCATGTTTAGGAAAGAGAATCAGGGAAAAGTAGGTCTGGAAAGGGCCTGTGAATATCATTTGGCTCATCCCCCTTTCTGAGACAGTGTTTCTGTGCCATTTGTTTATCCAAGCTGGACTTATATATTCTTCTGGGGCACAGAGATTGCAGCCTTGCATCTATCCTAATGCTTGACTATCCTTATCGCCAGAAAGTTTTCCTAATGTCTAAAAGAAGTCTCTCTTTCAGCTGCCTAAGCTTATTATTTCTTATCCCACCCTCCACAGAGATGAAAAACATTTATTTGCTGGTTCTTAGCAGCAGCCTCTAGAAAAGCATTATCGTGTCCTTCCTAGGTCATCTGTTCCCTGCACTAAACAAACACCATTCTCCTCTTTCTTCTCACAGGCCATTGTTTCTAGTCCAGTGACTGTTCACCTGATCATATTTCAATTTCCTTGTTTTGGCACGTGTCTTTATTGAGGCATGAAAGTGGACTCAACTGTTTCTTTGGGGAGGACATCATGCCTGGAGCAGTGCTGTGGGGAGGAGATGACCATTTCTCACATGCTACTAACACAGCCTTTCTGCTCACCCCACAACAACGTTTTGTTTTACCCACCGCAGCACCGCATCCTGTGCCCGAGCCATGCCCGAGTGCTCTTTTTTCCTCTTTGCTCATCCCTTTGTGCATTGGTGCTGCCCTCTCAGCCAGTCCCTCCCACGTTCTCCCACCTAAGGGCAGCATTTGGCGCTTAGCCCATCCCCCTGCCACTGATGCCTTTGTGTGGATCAAGGCCCCACACCTGGGTGCACAGCTGTCTCACACCTCCACTGGGAGACCTTTGGACTTCAACGTGACCCGCTGGCGATGACACAGTGCAGAAGACAGGTGTTGCAGGGATCTGTCTGGCCACAAACACTTCATTACTAAAAGCCCTTGAAAAATGCTGGAGGCCTTGACTTCTCCCTGTACCTTTTATTTCTTGCACCTGGTCAGTGCTACAGGATAAAATGTCTTGCTTCTCTCCCGCAAGACATGATTCCAGATAATGTTCAGAACTTGTTTTTCTTACAACTAGGTGTAGCTGGGACTTGTGACTCTTTGGCCATGTCTTCAGGTGTGAGGTTACAGCTCTCATTCCAGCCAAATTTGTTCCACCTCCGCAGAGGGACTCAGCTGATAGTTAAGAGCACTGTACTTGATGTCTTTGGGCTGGTGTTCTACCACTCTTTAGGGATAATCCTCTAATGTACCCTGGCATTTTTTGTGGTCCAGCCTGTCTGGAGCGCACTATAATCACAGTTCTTTCATGTCCTGGACATGGGTCCAGTATACCATAAGAGCTGGAGTTCATCTATGAATACCAACATATTGCACTCTGCACAATAATTCAATATTCTTGTAATTTTTTTTCACTTCATGCACAGTAGCTTTAAAGATGTGTTGAAACAGCATTTATGTTATCTTAGTGATGGTGTTGGCAATATTATAAATCTATATTTCCTTCTTTTCTGCACTGGTCAAATCTGCCCAGTCCACTGTGTCTAACACATTTTGCAGCTTAAAAAAGCAAGGCACTAAAAAGATTAACTCACGTCTCCTTTAAATGAGGTAAGCTGGTTTTGGCAGTCAGTGGTTTTCACCTCTGTCTGACCAGCTTTCATGAGTAACTGCTCCGTGCTTGTCTCACACCGTGGAGCACACGTTGTACTCGGCACTCCTTGCTACTGTACAATGCAGATCTCCCTGGACAGTCAATGAGTCACTTTGGTACTGCTTCTCCATGCTCCTGCAGCTCCCAGATGTCTGCAGAGCCTCCCAGTAGAATGTTATTTGGAGTTTCTAACAAATCTGAAGGAATTAAGTGGGGACCTGTTATTACTCTCCGTTGCCAGGACATCATCAAACTGACATGATCTTATTCCTACACAAGCGCAGAGCCTGCAACCTAATGCCCAGGATTAAAGGAAATCCTGGAAAATTTGTGTGCTAGTACTGTCTTGCCATTTTCTTCTTGTTACTCCCTACGGCCCTTTCTCCTCAGCCCTCTCCCACTCCTTCCTCAAAGAGGGCAGGGCAGAGATGAGGAAGATCTGATCAAGGGAATGAAATGGCCCTTTGCAAGGCACCTGATAAGTTTTATTCAGTTAAGTAGATAGACCTATCACCCATGGAAGGTGCGTTAATGAGATCCATCTATGTGCTGCTCTTTATGATTAATTGTTTATTTGTTTGGTTTGTTTGTTTTGATTATTGCCAGGAAGATCATAGATCCACTGCATGGGTCATAGGCCAAAACAGAAGGAGAAAGGAGGGTGGAGGACATATTTGGGTTTAAATAAGACTGCCCAGAGCATACAGGTTACAAGTTTCATGATTTTCTGCAGAGATTGAGACTGAGCTGGCTGAGATAGCAGCTGGGTTACCTTGAACTAAAACCATCTCATCAACAGTTGTATTCTGCAGGCCTGTCAGTCGCTCAGGCTTGTCAAATTACACCATGTCATTTTTATTAGCTTGATGTCTGGAGAGCTATCTCAGCTATTAGAAAAGATGGTTAAAACTGCATCAGATTATTTGTATGCAACATAACATTGCTGTTGGGTTGCCAGCCACTGAAAAACTTTCTGACATCGCCTCCAGTGTATCACTTCCCGCCGAGCAGCAGCTTTTAATATAAAATAAAAGCCATTAGCAATGCTATATGGAAAAGTGCTCAGAAACTGGCCTTACTCATATTTTGTTTGGCTGCCAATAGCTTTAATCAGTTACCTTTTCTGAGTCATCACTGTGACTAACACCCTTGTGAGGCCACCAGGAACAGACCTTTACTGAAACTGCTTGTCCTCTTCCCATAGAGCCACCTCTGATCCATAAAGGCAACTTTGGCAAATCCCTTTGGTTTTCCACTGTATAACGGTCTACACTGCAGAATTAAACCAAATAAGTAAAAGCATTGGTGTGTTTCCTTGGGGACATCATTAAGTGTTCTGCTGAAAGGAGAAGTGCTTGTCATTTCTGATGCAAAATAAAATTAGTAAAGTGACTTGCCCAAACTCCAGTTTTGAAGCAGTGTCAGAGTTAGGATTAGGATCAATCACCTGAATCCCAATAACAAGATTTATTCACTAAAAATAAAAAAATTCCAGCTTCTCTAAACCCGTCACATTGGATTTTTAGATTCATCTAATTGGGAATATTGACATATCATTCTAAATATTCCATTTATTTATACCTTCCTCTGCCAGTACACTTCAATTACTGCATTTGTGCATGTATGGACCATGTGCTAATTGTCAAAAATCTTTTAATTTGGCAGAATTACAGCTTGTTGGTAGGTATGACAAAGAGAAGAAGTGTAATGTATTACCAGATACAGACCTTTTCTTCAGAGTCGAGAAGATTATTCAGAATCAGAATCATGATCCTTTCTGTCCTTGGTGCAGAAGGCAGTAGAAGCCTGTCCCCGCAAGTAGGTTATTTGAAACTCAAGGATATTTTAGGGAACATTATTTCCCATGGGGTTCAGTTTTTCTGGGAGGTGAGTTTTATATGTTAAACACATGGCAGTCCAGCAGATCTTGTTCTAGGTAGTCAAAGTATTTGTGTACTATGAGTGGTTTGATAATTTGTGATAGCAACCTGGGGATTTTATTTTTAATCTTTTTATTGGTAATGGTGAAAAACTATCAATGAGCACTGTGGCCTCACATGTCCAGTTGCCTTGATAAAATATTTGCTCACATCTCTGTGTGCAGGGGTGGGTTACTACAGCCTTAGAAGACCCATTCTTGTGTGTGTAGCAGCGTTGTTTCACAAGCATCAGTCTCAGTGGGAATTTTGTGTTAAGTGTCTTTCTCCACATCTTCGTGCAGGTGCCAGCCAGTGCAGCCTTGGGATTACTAAGGCTAAAATCAGTTTACTTGTGTCCTGCTGTTAATCTAGCACAGTGATGAGGATTTGTGTTGCATTGACACATGGCCTTAAAAACCCAGCTACAGGAGAGTGAGGACCAGGAGGAAGTGGGAGAGGGGGACAGTCACAAGGGGAAGGGACTTCTGCACTTGCAGTGGTTAAAGATTCCCCATTCTGTCGCCTTTTGGACACACACTAGAGCAGTTTCTTCTTACTTTGTTTCAATATTCAAGTGAAGCAGGCACTGGATACCTTGGGTGGCATTGGTCATGGGTAAGCAGTGTAGCCTGAGAGGCCTCTGTGGCACTTCTGTCATGTAATCTAACATAGCATGGTCAGCATTCTTTCATTTAAATACTTATTAAAGGATTCCTTAATATTGTCTGGTATAAATGCACATACAAGTGCGTATATGCATGTGTGTATATATAGATGCCACTTAAAGAAGCTGTAGGTCTTCTGCCTTCAACAATGCTTCACAATCCAAGAGCAAACTGTAGACATGTTTGACTATAAATAGTTTCTGATCTAGGATTACCTATTTTGAACTTCTATTTAATGAGAGTCCTCTAGCAAGATCTGGGAAATAGCTTTTTTTCTTTTTTCCTTTGTGTTTTAAGTAACATTTAGGCTTCTGTATGGATTACATGACTCAGAGTTATCATTTATAGATTACAAAGTTACAATTAAAGACCTAGATAAGACTAACAACTTGAGCATGGCAGACAGAAGCACTGTTTTCTCAAATTAAATTCTAACTAACTTTTAAATATGCAAAGAAGGCATAAATTCACAGTGCAATATTGATTACGAATGGTTAATTTGTCTAATGAGTCAATTCTGAGAAATTCTGCAATGCCTAAAATTTAAGATTGCCTGGCTTGGTGCGGTCATGTCTTTCTGCACCCTCTGCTCCATCATGCCACGAAAACTGCGGTATTCTGGTTAGAGATGCTAAATGATTTTTGTAAGGACTCATTCTTTAAAGCAGAAGATTTTTTGTCTGCAATTTACCCTGGATCCTTATACACTGTCTATAAAGTTGTCATACAGCAGTTTTGTATTTTCTGCTCTTGGTAGGTAATGTTCACCCAACTCTGATTTATTATTATTTGTCATTAAAATTTTCCATTCTCCAGTAGAAGACTATATTTTCACAATAATCATCTAAGACATGCTTTTCTCTTTTATCTTGAACTTTCAGTACTTGAGGTCCAGTAATCCTGCCCAGGTGGTTACCCTTCAGTGCAGAATGAAAGGAGGGGAAAGGATGTGCTGTCACTGGAGGGTGAAGGACACTGCTTGGCCTTTGTGTGTTTGGTTGAACCAACATATTTGGAGATTTTCAAATTTCTGTTCTCTTGCTTTTGTTAAATGCAACCTTATCTCAGTAGCTGCTCTCAGAGTCCACACCAAACCTTACTAAGCAGATGAACAGTCTCTCCTGCTTGTTTATTTATCCATTTATTTATTTATTTATTTATTTTTCAGTGAGTACAGATTAGGCAGGGAGAAGAAAAACTCAGAGGCAAAGCTGGTGGAAATTCCTGTAGCAGAGAAGGTTTTGTGTTGCACAAGTCTTCGAATTCCTACATGCCCTGGGCTTTGGCTCTCCAGAACCGTGAAAAGATCTAACTTAATTTATGGGAAGGAGTACTACAGAGGAGAAAAATCCTTCAGGAAAATGTATGTGCAACCCTCCGTGCTACCAATTAGAGGGCAGAGTTCTGCTCTACACGCAGGTGCAAGTCCTTTTCCTCAGGTCTCCTGAATGCTCTGGACTATCCACATGAGATGGTGGTTTCAAGAGCTGCTGAAGTTTGACTGCAAGTTTCATGTTCTTTCTCCTTCAGATGAGCATGTATTTTTTCACGTTGCTTTAAATTACTTTCCATTGATCCAGATATTTCATACTCAGGCTCTTTCATACTCAGGCTATAATATAAAAAGGTCACATACAGTAATTAAAAATACATTCTTTTTGTGAAAACTGAAGGGAAAATTTAAACCTTAATTAAGCTAGAAAAAAATTGAAAGGCGTAATTTTTTTATTCAACAGCTTTTCCTTGAATGTACTTTGCTTTAGGCACATGAACTCAAGGATAGAGTAATGCATTTGTTTGCTTTTTAAAACAATTATTAAATATATTACAAATTCTTTATCTCTGTGTGCAATCAGCAGAGCTTTCACCTTGTTCGTCTTTGCAAAGTCTTTATTGCTGGTAATGATATGTGAGCCTGGAGGAACTGTGGTAAGAAATTTAAAAATTGCTGTGATCTAAAGCAAGTGACAGACATTTCATAAAATGCATGGACATGGGCCAGGACAGGTCTGTATACAGATTTTAGCAGTGGGATGACTATTATGTATATGTTTAAAAGCAAGTGTTTAGGTACTTTGTGTGCTGGGTAGTTTTTAAATGTAACTATGTATGACCTGTCTCCTGCAAACAGATGGTCTTAGATGATGCAGGGCCTCAGAGAAGCATCCTGGAGTATTTTAAATCAAAATATGCAAAATTTATCAGTCTTTACTCCCTCCTAACCCCCTGAGGCCATGTTTCATGCCTTTGACAGCCTCCAAACACAACGTAATTTCTGCAAAACCCAATCCCAGACATCATCCAGCCCTCTTCCTCATCTGCCCAGTTTCACAAGTAGGATGCTAATGCCTGTGCCCACACGTTTGGGTTTTTTTTTTTTTTTTAAGAGGTCCTATTCATTTGCTTTGCTCTCAATTTCCACTGGAAAATGGAAAAACTCACCTTACACATGAAGGAGCTATTGCTGAAATTCAGCCTAAGGGAATTTCTGAAGGCATCACTTCTTTCTTGCCTATGACCCAGGGGCAGCTGTCTTCTTTTCCTTATCTAGGAGTTGACTGGAAAGAATCTGTTGCTTTTACAGCTGTCAAGTGCATCTGACAATATTTGTCCTTGTATTCATGTGCATGTTGCAGAAAGCTGCAGAAGGCAGATACTTCATCCTTTTGTTTTCCTGATCTCAGATTCCCAGGAGGTTAAAGAGAATTAAATAAAATGTAGAAAAACTTCGGCATCAGGGGTTTCAATATTGTTAAGGAGTCTAATATATTGTAATTGTTCAAGACTTTGATGTTTTCTTGTGGGCCTGTTTCTCTCTCACTGTGATTAAGTTCATGGTGAAGTCTAGATAAATATGACATTTAATGCAATCCCATTCTTGCTGCTATGGAGACCTGCCTTGTTGAGTGTGTCTACTTCACTTTGGTCTGGAAAGCATGATAAGTTCAGCGTGCTTCTGCCAGATCTTCTGAGCTCCTGTCTTTGTTGTTAATAGCTCAACATGCATGTAAGTATAATGCTTGGCAACTTAACATGTTTGTCTTCATTAAAGCCCTTCACCAGACTTTACTTAATGAAGCCCTGTCATTGTGGGTTTAGGAGGGAAAGGCCTTTTACAATACAGGAAAAAGAGTGAAATGGAGAGACAGAGACACTATAAGCTTACATCTTCTGAGGTGTGCAGGTACCTAAGATCAGAGTTTTGTGTTAGGGTCTCTCAGGTGGCAAAGCCATTTGGAAAATTTTTCTGTTCTGCCCCCGACAGTTCCACCTGAAATTTGTCTTCCCCCTCAGCCAAAGGGCTTCTGTGTTTGTGGGGACTTCTGAAAGGCAGATTATTAGCAATGTTTTGCAAAGAGGACATCCTGGTCCTATCTCCTTATCCAGCCCTTAATGAGGATGGATACCAATGGAAATTTCTCCTTATAAAGATGGAAACAAAACCAAACTAGGACTCAGGTTGTGCTTGTAGTGGCAGGGTGGCAAGTCCCTTTTAAAAGAAGCATGTGCCCCTTGCTGTGCATGCACAGAGGGAGGCAAATTCTCACCCTGCCTAAGGTGAAGAAATGTCTTGTAAACAATGCAATCAACCCTTTTCTAATTTCTCTGTGTTTTGGTTGGTTGGTTGGTTTTCTTTCAATCTGCATTTTTTAATGACCTCCTTAAGCCATGAATTCACAAACAGGTGACAGGGAGGAGTAGGGATCAGTTCCTGAGATCAGAGGGAGGGCAAGAGCTTTGCCAATAAAGAATTCATGTTTTGGAATAATTTCCATGGAGATTAATGGGAGTTTAGTATGTAAAAACTAGAGACATTTGTGTGCAGGTCTGTCTATAGTAGGTCAACATGAATACTAAAACCACTCTTCTCCAGCTGGTCCCAATTTAGCACGCTGGGAATGGGGTCTTGCTGTTTAAGAGTGGAAATCCCAGTGTCCATAGGAAAGCAAGGGCAAACTTCCATGTTTGCCAGCCAGAATGTCACCTGCCTGCACCAGCTGGGGTCCCAGGTGGCGTCAGCTTTGTGCACTGTTTCGCATAATTTTTATTTCTGTCCTCTCTACATAGGTTTTAATAAAGGACATGTTAATGAGCACTAAGTGACATTTATTATCCAGATAGGATATCATGGCCAGTTAGCCTGATGGATTGGTAGGAACATGTCTCAGCTCCATACTGTTATTCAGTCCTTAATTAGGAATTTTTCCTTAGTAAGTGCTGAACACCATGCAAGACTTTCAGATTTAACTTGTGTTATTTGTAAGGTGCAAGTGCTTTTTCTGCAGACTCCAGAGGAGACAGTCTTCCAATATCCATGAAGGGCTTTGCTCTTATTTCTCATTCAGAAGTGTTTAGTGAATGAGGACTGTGTCTGTATGCAGGAGAAGACCTGGGCAGATGTAGCTACATCAGTCCTTTAACTCTTAATTTTAAAAAATGTTAGTCCTGTTAGCTAGGTTTTCTTTCTTTTTGCTGGAGCAGCAAAGCTCTAGTTGCATGATCAGATACTTGCCAAACTGCTGAAAGAACTGAGCTCCCTCTTCTAATGGGGTCTGAACAAAATGCTTGTCTTCCCAGAAAAACACGGTGGGCATCTCTGGACAAAGTAAAGCTCTGGTGGCACAGGCAACCACTGCATCAGGAAAAACCTCGAAGAGTATTTCTTTCCGCTAGTAGCTGATGCAAAAGGAGTATAACTGCAAACTGATAGCAACCGCTCAGTGCTTTCTATCAAGTGGAAGAAAATTGTGCTTTGATCCTTTGGGAGATGCATTTGGATGTAGCTAGTCATGGAATATTTAAAGGAGCCTTGGGGGGAACTTCTGGTGAGAGAGTTTACTTTGCAGCCACTACCTGTGGTAGCTGCAAATTGTCATGTTTATTTTTCCTCTCATGGGGAGATAAAAAAAAAATTCTGTTTCCAGTTATGATGGGGGCTTGTCCTGTCAAACAACTTTCTCTGTATATTACTGTAGTGTAATATTTGTGGGGAGGCAAAACTGAGCAAATCAGATTTGTTTACAACAAATAGAACTTGTTCCTCGGAGGCTGCTATGGTGCAGCTTCCTGAGTTCAAAATGATGCTAATTGGCTCTCACCTAGTTACCAAGGGGAGGCTCTGTGATTTCAGATATGTCACCTGCTGGAAATGAGTAGAAGACTGAAAATATATTCAGTTCCTCAGGGAGTATTTTTTATCCTTTTAAACGAGTTTTTGTGTGAAGAAATATTTGATAGAGTATCCCCAGTGTAAGATAAATAGTTTCCCTGAGTTCAGGACTAATTATCCTCAGGGACACAACAGACTGAAGAGCTAGATGAGCCAGAAAGAAAATGGTATCTCTTGGCTACAGTGGGAAGTAGGCAGTTACATTCCTACCATACGCGATTAGATGGCTATCGAGCTTGTTACTGTTGGAGAGAAAGTGTCCGGCTTTGTCGTACAGACCCTCCACAAGTAATGAAGAACACGTGCACTGCAGCAACACTCTCTCTGTTGTGCACAGGCAGGTGTACATCTCTGTCAGCCTTTGCTGGGTGTAGGTATTTCAGACTAAACAGGCTCTTAACATAGTCAAAAGAGAGAACTTTTTGTGCGTGTGGCATTGCACATGCTTTTCTCGTTTACATAACATACATATTTTAAACACACATCTCTTACTGAAGGATGAGAGAGCATGCTTTTGGTCTTTAAAAATCCAGTAATAAAATGAGGTCTTGTCATGTTTGTCCAGTGCTTGAGATCTTTTTCTGTTTTCTTTATCGCTTTAGTTTTTCGCAAATACTTTTCATTGACACTTAGCTCAACATTTGAGGCTCCAGGTTGCGACTGGAAGCAGAAGGGCAACTGAACATTGAAATTGTTATTGTAATTTGGACCAAACCAACCAGAAATCTCATGAGAATTTCAAAGAAAAAATAATTTTTGCAGCTTAGGGTTAAGGTGGTGATTTTTTTTCTCCCTTCTTAAGCCAAAACTCCCATTAAAGCTGAATGTTTAAGGTGAATTTCCTGAGTAAGAACCGCGAGACCTAGCCAAGTTTGGCAGAATGAAAAGTTCATTTGCTTCTTAAACTCTGGATGAGTATCTGAACTCTGTGCCACATTCCTAAATTAGATCATTCCCAGTTCAAGCCTCTCTCACTCCAGCAGAAGCCTCGCCAGGCCATGCCGTGGGCTGTGCTGGGGGAGGCTCCTGCAGGGTAGAGTTCCATCCGTGGGGCCACATGGGGTGTGTGGGGAGCACCAAGACCTTGCAACAGAGAAGGGGCAGAGGAAGGATGAGGGGAGAGGGCGAGAGGCAGAGCACTGGTTGAAGGTGTGCGGTTCAACCTGTTTGTCAGGGTTGCCATGTGTCACCTTGCCCACCAGTGATGTGGTGTGCAGCTGGGAGGCGAGAAAAACCTGGAGCGTGGCAGAGCCGGCCGCAGCCAGGAGCGACGGCTGCAATCTCTTGGCTGGCTGAGGGCACGTCTCACTGTGGCTGCTATTTATAACTGGGGAAGATGAAGTGTGATAGCACTCACAGCCCCCATGTCGCTCAGCCTAGCTGTTTGAAGGGCAAATGCCTCCAGGGGAGAGGGCAGTTTCTCTCTAAGCTCTTTCAGATGCCACTCAGAAACTTCTTTTCCCAATGAGAGCTCATTTGTGTCAGTCTATTAAAACTGGGGCTTGGGCCAGAGCACAGCACTGCTGGAGCAAACACCAGCCCAGTGGACCTCCACCCCACCTCCTGCGGTAGAGCAAACACATCGGCTACAAGTTCCTCTAAATGTCTGTTTGGAAGTGTTTGTTGATTAAGCTGCCAAATAGAGAGACATAAAAAGGAGAAAAGTCTCAGCTTTAGTGACTGGATTTGTGCTTAGTATAGTATATTAACTAACTGTCTGAGAGTCAGAGTACCTTTGAGAGCAAGGTGTGCCTGGGGAAGTGTGAAAATAGGGCTTGTCTAGCTGAAGGAGGTCTTTTGACATTATTCCTTCCTCTGTGCCCTCCAGACGCTTCTGCTGTCAGCACTGGGGAGCTGCTTCGCAGCATCCCAAGGATTCCTAAATTTTAAATGAGCATTGTGAAAGCAAAGTCGGCATTCACAAATTACAATTCTCTAAACAGAATGCTTGCGAGCTGTGCATTCACATCTTGCAGCCACAAAGCTATGAATTTTCTGATTTTTGTCTCATTCTGATAAGATTAAAAAACACCATAGTTATATTTAATCCTGCTGACTGAGTTGCCAAAGTAATTTCTTGTTCAATTGGAATCCAAAACTTTGGAGATTTTATGTCCATTGGGATGTAAAGTAATTTATCAATTCCATTAACTTCAGCCACCAATCAGGGAAGTTTTTCTTTTCATTTAAGCAAAGAGGATAATGTAGAGTACCCTCATTTTTTACACTAGAAGAAATTTCAGAAAGCAAGCAACTAAAGCTGAGCCCTCTGCCTGTTTGGAAAAAAACCCCCCTTTTCCTAAGAAAATCACAACTTTGTATTTGGTCTGCAACTTTTATGAGAGGTAGCATTCAACAGTCAAAATCTGAATGTTTTGAGACTTGCCCACTTTAAGTAACTTTGATCAGCTTTGTGGGAGCTTGTGGCCTTTCAAGCCTCTTTTTGAACGTGCACATCTGCATTTATTTTGGAGTTGCTCTTCTAAAACTCAAACATTTACTAATGGTCTTAAAATAGCTGCAGATTATATCTTCTCCAGGGCCTGCAGGCAGAAAAGGACCACTTGTCAATCACTTACAAAAACAAGAACAGTGACATAAACTGTGTTCATTTCTTGTAAAGATAAAGAAAGCACAAGAAACAAAAAGAAGAAACATTTTGAAGGTTAATTCTCTGAAATTCCTACGTTAGAACATTTGAAGAAGGAGAGACTTTCTATTAGTCAACTGTATTGATTTCTGCCACTAAGGAAAGTGGGAGAAAAAATATTTACTGTGCTGAACTGCTGAAGCCTTCAACCAGTTCATTTAAAATACTTTGTCCTGCCGTCTTCTCTTTTTGGTGTTCCCTCTGTGGAAGGGAAGACTGGAAGACACACAGTGAGAGGGAGCTGCTGTGTGCTTGTCAGCCTCGTCAAGGGAAACAATCACCTCTTGTCACTGTTAGCAATGGGTCACAAAAACAATCTTCATGATTGTGACAAATCAAGTCCTGCTGCAATTACAAAGTGGTCGTTGCTGCTTTTTGATCTGGTTCCTCTACATGGTCTTCGCGAGTGCTAGGAGTACTTGCAAGAATAGCTGCTAACATGATAAAAAAATTAGTTCTAGTTGATTTGTTTCAAGCTACTTGCTATTTAGCCTGAGTTTCACAGGAAATTACATTGCTCTGTGTTTGGGAAAACTGGAATAATTGTCTTAGTTTTTAGGGTATTTTTGTGATTTTCTTCTCTTTTGTTTACAAACATTAAACCTTAAACATGAACTGTTTGCTTCCTTAACAAAAGGCAAAGAAAAACAAGCTCGGCCTTTTAACGAAACTCTTAAACATGAAGACTGATGGATGGATAGATGTATTTTATAGTGGGGCTCTACTCAGAGAAGCGGCTGGGTAACGATGGTGTCTTCTTCCTCAGCATGCCATCTATTTGTGTGCATTCAGTCAGATCTTTGACTTTATGGCAGAAATAAGTCTTGACTGCTTTTTACTCATTAGCCCTGCTGAGGCTACATAGCTAAGCAGCACATATAGCTAAGAGCTAATGAGCTAGATTTTTCAGTGGTGAGCACGGAAGCCTCAGCAGCTGAGACTTCTGCAGACTATTGATTGCTCCTTACGACAGGGGGGTAGTAGGCACAACACCATATTTCTCAAAAGAAATTAATTCCAAATAAGACCAAACTGGCTGCCCATGTACTTGACTTTTAAGTTTTAATACAATTCTAGGCCTGAGAAATCAAAATGAAACAGTAATGAAATGGAAGGCTGAACTTGAAAGACCAATCTTAGGTTTACCCTTTTAAGGCTATATTTTAAGACGCATTTATTTTCATCATTATTAAATTTTTTGTAACCAATAGTTCTTTTAATACAAATTAGATTTCACATTGACACTAAACAGACGATATATTATATATAAGACTTCCTAGATTTGATTATTCAAGCTTTTGCTGTAAGAGTTCAATGCTGAATCATTAATGTTTGAAACTGCGGTACGTGGTAAGTTGCCTTAATAGATTTTCTGCGATGTTCCTGAAATTAGTCCATGAATTTGTAATCTCCTTTCAAATAGACAAAAATGACTGCTGTGACTGTAGAAATCTGAAGCAGAGACTGAAAAGAAGATGCGAAATTTTTTGTAATTTTTGAAAATTATGAAAAGTACGAATGGGAGAGCATGGGGAGCTGTAATAGGAAGTGCATATGGTAAGTCCATTTTTATTAATAAAGTAGTGAAGCAAATATTAAGAGTTGAGATCTGATGAACAATAACACCTTTATACATATATAAAATAATCTCTGACATACTCAATTGATAGGTTTTTTTCAACATCATTGGATTTGTAGCCCAATGGTAATGATGGCATGATTGAAATACAGATATTTCTCAACATTATTAAAGAATTTGATAAAATACCTGCAAATAATTATTTCGTAGCAACTTGGGTATAAACATTGTCTCATGCATGGAAAGAGTCTAAATAAATGGTGGTGATTTGCAGCAAAATATTGAATCCTGGGAGGTGCCCAAGTGATGTGGTGCTGGGCAGTGTAATGTAGATTTTTTTTTATCGGTGTTTATTAATTTTTGCAAGAGAAGTGTAAACTGCACATTAATTATGTTCCACAGGGACTAAATGGGGAGGTGTAGCAGAGGATGGACTAATCACTTTATCACTTGCTGGGCACTCTGAGCTGGTATAATTTAGTATAGTCCAGATAAAAAGTGGGAATAAATTCTCCCGGACAGGAAATATATTTCCTGGGCTGGAATGTGGATCTGTGCTTTATTCCCTTCAGACACTATATATATCTATTCTTATATGCCAAGGCTGCTGGCTTTTTTGTTATTCTGGGTTCTGGGAACACTGAATAGTTCTTACACTGTTTGTAGATGATAATTTCAAATAAAACAATTTCATTAATGATGCAAGGAGGAAGCAGATAAATATTGAGGATCACACAATGATACAACAAGGGTCAGAAAAGGCTGACAGAGCAGGGACAGGCTGCTGCTGAGCCAAACATTATTCTTTGGGTGCTGTATATTTCCATGGTGTGCTCACCGTCATCCTGTGGAGAATGAGGAGGCTATAGCCACTCATGGAAAAGTCTTGCTCAAAGGATACAATCTGATATTTTGTAAGAAAATTTCTCTAGTTATTTTAATTGTGTTTCCATCCTGGGTAGGATCCTCTGACACTGAGGAGACGTGGCTCTCTCATGGGGCAGAAGGGGAAGGTGGAGAAGACAGAAAATCCTCTGTGTAGGACAGGCCTCGACTTTTTTGGTCTGGAGAGTGGATGTGTGTTTCTCAACTGGAACCTTCTGGAAAGGAGGTGTTTTCCTGTCAAAATGAGTTTTAAGGAACTTTAAGACCTACACAGCCCCTCAGCAGACTTTGGGTGTGCCTGGAGGATGGCAGAGCTGGGGGGTGACTGCAGTGACAGCTGAGCTGTCTTCTATCAGAGTGTCTCAGGTGTCAAAAGTACTGAAGTTACCAGGTACAATCTTCAGCTTTTGCTCAAACTAGCCATATTAAAATGAGGCAGATACTTGTTCTCTGACTACATGGAGGGCAGGTGCAGGCCAGCACAAGCTTCCTTCCCCTAGATCATGTTTTTTGTAGAGGAAAGAGTTTAGAAGGGCAAGTTCAAAGGCAGTCCAGACAGGCTAGACTGGTGCATCTGAGGCTGCCAAGAATGGTGCCTGTAATTGTAGCAGTATTTTTCACATTGCAGTGGAAATGAAAACCCTGTAACATCTTCCATAGACCCTTAAGATGCTTGGAGGCGAGACAAAATTTTGATTTAAACCACTGGCTTAAGTTACTTAAAGGAAGAAGAGTGCCTTGAAATAGCTTAGGTATGATAACACGTTGTCCCCTTGCCTCTGGTGTCAGCATGAAAACTTTTAGAGAGTAGAAAATGGGGTGACAAAAGAGTATACAACAAACTTCTAGAGGAAGTTCTTGCCTACCACCTCCTAAAAGGCTCCATGGTATCAGTAGCTTGAGCTAGTGAGATGTCTTATTTATTCCTTTAGAGTTTTCCATATTGATTTGGCTTAAATGTGCTCCTTTTACAAAAATGTCCATGAGAGTGATTAAGTCTTGCATTAAAAGTGCAGTAAATGCTTACTGGCTCTAAGAGACTCTTTAGCGGTCACTCAGCACCATCACTTCCTTGCCAGGACCCTGTAAATCAGGTATTATCTGGCAGTTTTGAGTTAGTTCCCCTCTTTTGTCTCTTCTTTGAGCAAGTACTGGAGACAATTGCATTTGGCTGCATGCACAGTCATCTACAACGTCTTCTGTCAATTCAAGGCTGGAAAGTTTGAAAAATAGAGGGCATTGGGATGGGGATTGGAAGTCTTGCTCTTGCTGCCTTCAGCCTCAGGCGCAAACCCATGGAGAGGCAGCTGCTGGAACAAACAGTAGGAAAAGAGGGTGGATTCACACTGCGGCAGGTGCAGGGTGATGTTACCTTCACAAAGCTTGAGGTGATGTTCCTAGCAGTGCAGGGAATGTGCTTGAGGTTTCTCTACGTATAAGTGAAGTTCATCCAGTATAATGCATCCTCTATGGCATCTTCTGGGCTGCTAACTCAGATCTAGGGAGGGTGGATGTGGTCCACTTGCTCTTGATTGCCATGTGAGACACTACCTACCCACAGAGGAGTGAGGAAGGAGATGTTCATGACCGTCTTTCAACAGGGAGATTGCAATTCTTTTCCTGGGCCTCCCAAGTTTGGAGTCACCTTGTTTCCTCTTTTCTCACAGACACGACCACCAGACTTTGCCTTTCAGTCATGAGGGTGGCATTTAATGGTGGGCCTTGTCTTTGTGTTGATGGAGAACCCATCAACTAAGCTGCCTATGCCACAGGATTCACTTAGACGTTTCTAAGTTACACTTGACAAGAAATTAGCACCCTGCCAGCACCCATCTGATTTTCTTCTGCTTCTCTACTGCTGCAGCATAAATTGTATGGCTGAGAATATTTCATGGTTCTTGAACTCAGATGTATCCTGCAGATATGATCAGATTATTAAATGGTGCCCCATGGTCTGATTTGGTATGTGTTTGTTGCGCTAACCTCTTGGTGACATTGAATGACTTCTTAGTGAAGAAAAGTGGATTTCAGGGGACCAATTGTTCGAAACATTTATTGGGAAGCTAGTTTGAAAATAACGTGTGGAAGACTTTAAATTCTTGACGAAGTATATAGCAAATTTCATTTGGATTTTTTTATATATATTTTAAATATGTTATATATATATATACATACATATGTATATATATTCCTCTTGAAGACAAGACTTGGGAATTTCAAGCTTTTGAAACAGTTCTTTCTGTCAAGGACACAAGTCCATAAGTTGTGATTTTTGGATCAGTGTGCTGCTGAGCTAGTCATGAAGGTGGTAAAGGTTTTAAACTAGCAGGGGTATGCCTGAGGCAAGCTTCAAGCATACTGGCATCATAGCTGCCTCACTGTTTTGCCAGCAGAAAAGTGGTACCATATAGACTGATTAGAGGAACATGGGTAAGGGAAAGAGTAGATGATTCCAGAAAAAATAAACAAATAAAGCCTTCATGAAAAACAAGTTTTTTGAGGTGTTTCTCTTTTTTTTTTTTTTCCTGGAAATGTGTTTTACTTCTCTACTTTGAGAGTTTGCCATCAACTGTTGTACCATTTTAGCCTGAAATCGTATGACTTTGCAAGTTTTAAATAGGATTACTCCTGGTATACTCCCATGTGAATGATATGCCTTGCATGTGATATCAAAGACATTTCTTGTGGAAGCCATAGTTTTATATCAGATTTTTAATTGCACACAACAAGATAAGTGAGAGTGCATTTTGTACCTTGTATTGATGAAATGTTGCAGCACAACGCATTTGTGAAACTTATATCCAGATTATGATTTCTAAAACTTGATGATCTCTTAGACTTCATAGTCTTTGATTTGGATCTGTCTTAACATTAAACATCAACATATAATGCTTTGTATATGTAAACATACTCTTGACTTTTCATTTTCTTGTAACCACAGGGAAGTCGTCAGCATGATGTACCCAAGTTGCTCACAGCATTGCATACTGGGTGGATAAGGGAAAATAGGCATTATTTAAAATGAGATGTTCAAGTTGGCACGTAGTCAAACAATGGAGTAGAGGTTGTCCAAAGAGGCTGTGCAGTCTCCATCCTTGAAGGTTGTCAAGATGCAGATTGAGAGCACTCTGGTCTGATCTCGAATCTGACCCTGCTTTCAGCAGACAGTTGGAGCAGAGATATTCTGGGGTACCTTCCAAGCTACTTTCTTATGATTTTTAGTTGCTAGTTTGTCCAGTCTAATTCCAAAAGTTATTTTGGGCAGTGTTAGATGAAGATGAAGGCTCTTTCCCAAACTGGAAACAATAGTAAATATAGAAGGGCAATTAGGATGTTACCATTGCTTGATGAAGATTGTTGTTTGGGAAGACATGATTATAAATCATAAGGATGGGAGTTGAACTCCCTCTGGCACATGGTATTTCTACATATATTTAATGTAGTTCTTTGGTCAGATTGGCCAGGGAATAGGGTCAATTCCTTTTCATTTCATGGTCTCTCCAGCACAGCAGTGCAGTGATTATTCAGTTGTGAACAGTTGTGTTTAAATGGCAGCAAAAGCAAGCACAAACCAGGTGAGCTGGGGTTTACACTGACAACTCTGTGCTGTGTTACAGTCATTCCCCTGGGACTTCTTTCTTTGAAATCTTACAACTTTGTGAAGTAACTTCTCATCTGTTTTTGGCCCTTTGCTGATGGTGGAAAAGACATTCAGATCCCAGTCTCAAGGCTTTTCCTCCTCTCTCATTTCACTTCTGCCACTTGAGCTATGATTTCCCCTTCTCTTAGCAATCCTCCCAGATCTCCTCCTCCTTCCTCTGACCCTGTAGGCAGCACATAATGAACCATTTGCTGAGAACAGCTTTTGCAGCATCCCAGCTGATTTCTTCAGGGATCCATTCAGGAAGCCCACAACTTCTCCAGGTTCTCTTAGTTGTCAATCCCTGTCCTGAACTCCCATCCACTTCCAACCTTCAAATTAATTTTTTTCTCCAAAGGGCAAGTTAATCCTAGATCTTACCCCACTGACTTTAGCGGGTTTACTACTGGAACATGAATATCTTACTGTCTTTCACTTCTGAGTACCACTAGTACTAAGAAAAATGCAGTTTTATAGGCTTTGTATTTTGAGACTGCCATTAAAAAAGCAGCACTTTAGTGCCCTCTGATATTTGAGCTTTACTGTGGTATTTGTAGTATCTCCCATAGTGAGAACAAGAAGTATTGCAATATAGACCAAATCTGAGGTACCGTAAATGTTATATTTATTTTAAATGACCCATTGCCACCCCACGAGAAAGATATACTTAATACTCTAGTCTGTAAATATAAAAATTGATCCAAGACTACGTTCCAGAAAAGTGAGAAAGAAGTAACATTGCTTTCTCTCTGAGAAGTTCCTTCATGTGTGAATGACTTACCTCTAGACCTTACAATTTTTAGGTTTTTCCGCGATTAGAGACTTTATGTGGCTTGTTCCTACTGCCTCAGCCTGCTGTTAGGGGAAGACCATCTTTGTGAGGACCTGATCTTGACACATGGGGGGGAATACACACCTCTAAATGGTGGTGGCTGCAAGTCTGAAGGAAAAGTGAATTGTCTGAGATTGTCTGAGTCTTTCAAACCTAAGGTCTGAGCAACTGTAACTTCTGATTATTTAATTCTGAGTATAAATAGGGAAATTTCAATTGTTAAATCTGCCTACCAACAGAGAGGGACTAATTTTTAAAGCTGTTGACTTAGGTGGAAACTTAGAGAACATTCCCAAGGCTTTTGAAAATTGCAAGGAACTTTGCAGACGTTCTTCATGGGAGGATTTCTGCATGTATTCCTGTTTTGAAGGGAACACAAAGCGCTTGAGTTAATAATGAAAAAAATCTTATTTAGGAAGAAATTACTGCCATACAGCTCAACTCCTCCCTTTGTTGATTCCAGAATATGGTTGTTTTGGTCACAAATCCTAGAAGAGTTACAGTATTTTTTTACCTGTATTGAATATGTAAAGAAGAAAGAAGGCAGCTGAGAGTCCCCTAGCCCTCCCTTTTTTGTTGTGCCCTTGAGCATCACAAACACCGCTCTGCTCTGCAATGCAGCTCTAAGCGCAACTGTGGATGTCCTCATTTGGATCTTTGGCTTCTGCCTCAGCCTCGTGTCACATTGATACTGCGTGGACATATTGGCTGTTGATACTGTGCTGCCATGTACCCACGTCCTCAGCCACAGCCCAAGCCAAGGTCAGCATGCAGGCAGCCATAACTGCATGTGTTAGCACTTGGGCAAGTTTAGCAGTGCATGGCCAACCCTGTTATGCATGCTTGTGCTTCTCCTGCGGCACAGGACTTTGCCACCTCTGTTTTTGCTCGGTGCTAAAATGCTGTGAGACAGGGTGCGCGCGGAGATGTGAAAAAGCCATTGCAGTGTGTCACTGCTTCATGGCTTGAGTCATGTCATTAGCAGTCCCCTGGTGCTAAGAGCTTCTGTGAAAAGCAAATTAAAATAAGTACAATTTGGTTGTAGAGGAACAGTTTATAAACGGAGTACTGATTTCTACTTATTTGTATTTGCAGTGTCAGGAGCAGGACTAAAGAAAAGTATCTTTCCTGATTTGAGCTAGCAAGGTGGCTTCTTTTATGGTGGTTTTAATCCAAGGTGGTGAAAGGTGACTAGAAACTTTTGGTGCTCAAATGAAAAAATTTGAGAGAGGTCTAATCTTCAGAACAAAAGTACAGATATTTTTTAGGAAACTGAACAGTTAGGGGCATTTCAGTAAATGCTGCCATCCTTTCAAGAAAACCTAGACCACAGGCTTGTGAGGAGAGGTGTCTGTGTTTCCTTTGTTTGTATATGCAAGTTGGCTGGTTAACTACACAATTTCTTCATGATACTTTTGTAAGGATTGGAGACACTTTCTTCCAGAACTGGTGCAGGGGAATGACAAAGAGCATACTTGGAGGCCAGAGAGCGTAGCCAGCTACTGCAAATAGCTGTTAGGTGAGTGGGCAGTACAAACTTATCTGAGAAGGTACATGGGTATCCTTGATATCAGCATTGTTGCTTTTTGTAATTAACAATACAGTTATGTGTAAAACTATTTAAAATAGTTATGTGGCCTTAAACTGGGAAACACAGTAAATGTAGATGGTATTTGATTGTTACAGGGCTTAATAGTCCTCAGTCAATAAAGAAATTCTCTGTGTATTTCTGTGGGCATACATGCACATTTAGATCTTTCTTCAACCCATCTGGTTGACTGTGCTGCTTCCTTTAAAGAGTAAAGATTCCTCTTTAAATCTCTGCTATGCTACTTTCATTGTATTTGCTTTTTAAAAAGGAAACATTCATCTTTTAAACTCAAAAAACTCCAACTTTTAAAAGTCTCTTTCCGTAAAGTTCAAAGGTTGTTTGACATGCTTTAAAAGTTCAAACCAACTGTAACAACAAAAGCAAATACACATTTTTTTCCCCTGAATTGGAATATAGAGAAAAGTCTTTCAATTGCAGATACAAATCTCAGGTGTATCGTGTTCGCAGCCTTATTTTTTTCTCTCCTATTTGACACCTGAGGAAATAAAGGTACTTGTAACACGAGGGAGAGCAAAGGTAGTTCAAGTTTATACTAACCAAACATGAGCAGAGAAGCAGGGAGCAATTTCAAGTCTGAAATGCTTTTTGGAAAGGACTATGACAACTTCTTTGTCACCAGCAAAGAGAACACATTTTAGCTTGATGCTGCTTACGACCAAATGCTCCTGAGCAAGGCAATACCTTGAATAGCAATGACATTTTGCTCTTCTGTCAAAGGCTCTTAGGTTCATGTATTTAGAGGCCAGAAAGGCCTATGATGACTTCCTAAATAAAGCAAGTAGTGAAATTCAATTCACTGGTGTCTGCATAAAGTCCCTAGCTCCTATCTGAGTATAGGCTTTAGTGGACATCTGGTTTTAAAACGCAGCCTATAATGACAAATCTACTGGATCCCCCAGGAAGCTGTTCAAATCTCTTTCTCAAAAGCAAGCATTTCATGTTGTATTTGAATATTTCTAATTTCAGCTCCCTGGTGTTTCATATCTCATTATCCAGAGGTACTAACATGCATTCAACATCAGGCTCAGATGAGATCACTGGAGCAACTGTTGTCCCATCTGCTCACCCACCCCTTACCAGAGGCTGCTGCCCACTAGAGCAGGGATGGCTAAATGTCTCCTGAAATGACACAGTTTGCAATGATAAAATGATCCTGGGCAGCAATTTACAAGAAATGAAGACCTAACTGGTTCCTGCTGCAGCCACGGAGTTTGATCTTTGGCCGCATGCATATAAGTATTTCAATGTACTAGTCTGAGGTACCTCTTATTTCCATGGATGTACGTATGATCAAATACCTTCCTAACCTTCTCTTTGAATAGACTGACCTCTGAATTTTTCTCTGTAAAATGTGCCTTTGAGACCCTCAATTTTGTAACTCTCCTCTGAGTTATATTTCAACATGTGGACGTGAGACTTTGATAACCATTTCTGGACAATTGTCCTGCAGTGTGTGTTAATCTACATTGAACTCTCCTCATTGAAAAAAGATGAGCCTATCACACAGAAGCTTTTTTGCAGGTAAAGTTCTCTATTCTGCAAGTGTAACGTGGTGCCAGACTGCTGCAGAAAAATGTGGGTTATAAAGGTTTGATACTTAAACACCCCAGTTAAATACCACTGAGAAAAAAAAAAAACAACAAATGACAAAATTAAAGACATTTGAATTCTATTTTTTTTTCTTTGTTTTTCACTGCTGTAGTGGAAAAAGTTAACAGAATACAAAACTTTTTGAAAACCCCCCCTTTTTTTTTTTTTCTTTTGTAATAAGAGAAGTACTTTCTTCCAACAAGGAGTCAATAGTTTAAAGTAGAATATTAGGACTGTCCATTTCCATGCAGAAGTTCACCAGAGTAGCTGTAATACATTGTATGACCAAATTAATATGTATGAAAATGTCCAATATAAACATGCAAAACCTCATTGTTTTTACGGTAGCTCATTACGCAGCAATGCAGCGAAGTCAGCAGTGTAGGCTGAATTCAAGTGACTTTGCAGTGAATTGGAAATCAGAAGTTTGAGCTACCTTGCATTGCTGGAGTAGATGAAGTTCATTAATGTTCATTTTGGGAATGATTTAATGATGAGCAGTTGATACATTGCCAGCTCATAGTCAGCTCAATATAAACTAATTAGCAGGAAGCTGGACTCTGTGTGAGTTGTTCTGAGACTTGTACCTCAAACACATGTATGGGACGGTAATAATTTTATTTGAAGAAAAAAGTTCTCAGTATAAGAAACAATATTTTAAAAATAAGGTGAGAATTTAAAGAAATAATGTTGGAGCTTCCTTGCAATTGCTTTCCAGGAAAGCTCTCACCCTTAAAAACTACAACATGAATAACAAGGTATGTCAATGTCTTTCTCGTGCTAACAAAAAACCACTATTCTTTATAACTGCCAGAAGCTGCTTATGTAGAAGACTTGCTATCTTATACTTTAGATCTAGGAAATCAACACTGAATTTAATTTAGACTCAGTAGAGAAAAAACAAACACGTAGTACCATATCAAAAGCACAAACTACATCTGGTCCCAATCAGTTTATGTACAACATTCAGCACACTTGAAGGCACACCACCCACAACACCATCTCTCAGCATGGTGAGAACTTCCAATGCTACCTTCTCTGCTTTCTTTGCCTCATTTAGAGTGTGTTCTTTAAAAAGACAAATAAACAAACTATGTTTTCATGGTTCACGTTTTCCATAGTCTTGGGTCTGAAGCACTACCTCTACCTATTTTTAAGCTATTCCTGCGTTCCTTCATTTATTTTCTCAGGCATGAAGCTATGTGATCCATAAACTTCATTCATTTGGCACGGACTTTGCAGCTCCCAAGACATTTGCACCCCACAGATTCACATCTCTTTCCAGATACGTTATTTAGGGATCCTGAATACCTGAGATTATCTTTTAATTGTTTGTATAACCAAATCACTGATATATTGACTTAATTGTGTCTGTTCTCATTTATCTGCTTAAACAAGCAAAAAATTCTGAAAGATAACAACATTGTTGATTGATTTGACTGTGTGACTTTTGATGCAATCCACATGGGCCACAAAACCAGCATTAGGTTTGCAATCACAAGAAGTCCTCTCCAAAAACTCAAGGAGGAGGAAAGCTGTTGGTGCTGGGAAGAAATTCAATTCCTCTAGTAAAAAATCATTTGTTTTCGTTTATTCACCCCAGTGACATATATGAAGGCAATGTCAGTAAATCAGCTGTCAGCTGACAGCAAAAGACTTCGCTCCAAAAAAAATAATTGCAAACTAGGATCTGCCAGTTTCACGCCTGGTAGTTTAAAAATACTAATAAAACCAGGAAAATGTGTGACAGGAAACTGATTTATACAAAACCCAGAAAACCTCTGTTATTTGTAATGTAAGGTTTTCTGCCTCTTAGAAAAGATCCTCAAGAAAAATTCGTAGCCTGAAGATCTCATTATCCTATGGATATTTTAAGATGACCTTGCTCAGATCTGGACTTTGGGGATAGATACTGCTTTTTCCAGCCAAGTCAAAACTGGATTCTTTTGTGGTTTTTGCCTCTTAGGTGCCTAGCTGGCTCTTGTAGCTTAAGAAGAGAGCAGAAGCTAATCATGTTTTTGATGCAGAGGTGTTGCACTTTCCCTTTGCAGGCAAGTCAGTAGCTGTGAAAGAAAAAAGAAGAGGGAAGTGGAGCCAGAAAAATCTCAGAGACAGTGCAAGACAATGCAAATTCTTGTTGTATTTTTTGATTATTGTACCAATTTTGTGCACCTAGAGAAAACAATTTTGTTTTTCTCTTGGTATATTGCATTAGTTCATGTAGAGCCATTAAAAGCATGGGAATAATGATTTGTGAGGCAGCTTGTGATCCATATTGCTCTTTTCTGCCTTCTTCAACCTAGTTAAACTTTAAAAACTTCCTACATTGTTGTCAAATTCTTCTTGCAGGTAAAAAGATAAATGCAGCAAATCATCTCCTGTTAACAGGTAAATTACACGTTCTCCCTGCTGGAAGAACCAACAAATGTTTTCTGTACAGGGTAACGGTTTTCATTGAGTTTACACTGAAAAATGCAGATAATGTCTGTGAACAAGTTTACAGAATGGAAAACTGGGAAAATTAGGAACTTAGTGTTTCACTTTTTACCAAGAATGGTTGTCGTAATATGCCAGGCACTTTAATGAAGAAATTAGCAATAAGCATTTAGGACTGTGTCTTCAAGAGAATTGTAACCAGTTTAGGTGTACAAAATATTTGCACCAGAGGAAGTGAAAGTTAAGTTAATGAACAAAAGGTGTGGTATTACATCCAGACCAGGTAAACTGTGCAGCTAAAGAGAGGCTATGCATTTCTATACTACAAGCCACCATTGTACTGCAACTTGTAATTTTTTCTTCCTTTGAATAGTCCCATCCAGGTACTTGGGTCTCTTTTAAGTGATGGCAACTACCTCATGCTCAGGAACCTATTTCAGAATAAGGAGATTTATGCTTACGTCTCTTTTCCATGCCTGAAATGTGCAGTTTTTCTAGAAATAACACAGGGTTTTGATGACGGGTGTCAACATTTTCTTGATGGCGTTTGATGTTGGTGTTAAGCACTGTGGATACAGAGCTGCTGGCTCAGCTATAAATGGTACCTGGCTGTGTGAGCTGGGACCCCAGAAAGCCAGAGGCCGTGGTACCTCCTTGTCTGCCCTGCTGTTGCCTCCTTGTCTATCAGCTGTTGCACAATACAGCCAGGCTTGGCCACACCTTTGACCTCAGCTTCATCACACAGCGCTTGTTTTCTTGTCTGCTGGAGGGGGCTCTCATTATGAAGCTGAATACTGCTTTTCTTAGTTTCATGAGCTACTTATTTTATTCAGGGCAAAGAAAGCAGAATCTCCTCCAATTTCCCTGCTATTTCCTCTTCTTCCTTTATAATTTTAAACTTTTTTCACTATCCCCTACAAGTGTGAGTCGGGTGGGAAATCAGCACTTCCTGCTTGCTAATGCCAGGCTGTGATGGATGCTTTGCACTACATTGCAGCCTTTCTGCTGGATTTGGTCTGACATAAACCAGTAGGACAAGTTGTCACTTGTCACTCTCACGATGTTTTCCTCGTGAATAGGTTCTTTGGCATCCTTTTGCCCAAAGGACAGTCAGACACTTTTCTCTTGCCTGCTCTGTTTGTTATCTTCCAGTGCTTATTGCTCTGATTGTGCCAGATGCAGAGAGGCAGTTACTCCCCTCCAGAAATCTGCGGTAGACCTTATCTGAGACACAGACACAGGTATTTTTGTGGCCCAAGGAAGACATTAAACAGCTGAGGTAGGAGGGGGATGACCGTACCTATGAACAAAGCTGGTGCCCTGTGGAAACCTTGGCTAATTACCTCTGGATGAAGAAACTGTCAAGGTCCACTGGCCAAAATGTTGGAGGCTGTTACCTGAGCAGTTCCATGGGCTCCGGGCAACGAGCCAGTGCAGCTCCCAGCCTTTGCCAGTCCATTAGCTGCAAGCTACTAATATGACACATCCCTCATGACTTGTGTCCTCTGAAGACAGTGCTGGATTCAGTCCCAGATCCAAGCTCCTACATCCTGTGCTATTTCCAGATTTTAATTTTTTTATTAGAAACAAACTAGCAGACACAAAAGCCTAACTATTCCTTGCTGCTTAGAAAGCACAGAGAGTTGACACCGTGGTGACTGCTTTGGCGTACGGCAACACTGATGAGAAGCGTCAGCACACTGGAAACCTCACCGTGGTGCTGATGCCATTGCCCAGAGATCCATGAGACCTTTTCCAAATCACCTTGAGAGAAGTCTGCAGAAAAAAGATATGGCAGCCCCAGGCCTGCACTTTCAGGGAATTACCTCTAAGGGCCTCAACAAGCATTGATGTAAGAGGAGAGGAAAAATAGCTTGCCTAGACCTTGCTTGCCTGGAATGTGAGGATGACTACCTGTGCTAACGCTTACTTGGGGGCAGCAGAAGGCAGCAGCCCCTGCACAGTATCCTTGGGCTGTGCAGGCAGTGGGAGGAGTAGCTTATGGACTGGCGAGGTGTGCTTATTGCCGGTACAACTACAGCTAACACATTCGTTAACTAAAAGGACACTTCTTCACCTGTGAAACACAGCTCAAAGCTATTTTAAGCAGGCACCAGCCTTGTCCAACTAAGCCCAGATAACACTGACATCTCCAAACGTGGGAAGAAAAGCATCTGAGTGAACACAACAGTGAAGGGTCAGTATCCCAGCCAGCCGAAAGCACAGCACTCATCCCACACTGACCATTAATCTCACAGAGTAATGAGAGCCTGGGGAAACTCCTTCCTTTCTTTGGTGGAAAGAGACAGCTGGGCACAGCCCTGCCAGAAACACAGCACTGGTCAGGCTGTGGGTGATAGATGCTTTCTGGACAAGTAGAAGTCTTCTGGGGGAAGCTGACCTGTGCAAGTGTTAGGGGCTGTGCTGGAGGACCATGGCATTGGCTGGTGGCTCTGCTAGGGCTGTGTTGCTTTTCTTCAAAAAGGAGAGAAGGCATTCACCAGTCTGCATGACAGATGAAACAGCCAGAAATAGACCTGCAGCCATCTGAACCACTGCTGTGTCAAAACATCGCCTTTGGCTTTTCAAGTTTTGCTCTCGATGGACTTGTTTTTTATTGAAGGATAAATTGCTGTCATGGTCTATAGCATTTAAGCAACTTTTCCTCCTGGAAAACTACTTCATAGGAAACCTCACAGTAGTGACAAGAGGAAGGTGGAGCCATGTCAGCATGCTGGCTTAAGACGCAGAGCTCTCACAGACATACCAGCAGTTTTGGTCAAAAGTGCTTTTTCCACCAGTCTTCAGAGCCCAGCAAAACTCATTCTACAGACTTCATACCAATACAAAGATGCTGTACGTAGGCACTACCTGCCCCCACTTCACCATGAAGGGGCAACTCCATCTGGGTGTGCTGTGCCCTGCCACTGTAGTAGATAGGCTGATTACCTTCTGTATGGGCAGCAGTGGCCACAGGTGGCAATAGGTCTCTCACCTGAGGCAATTCTATTGTTAATGGTGGAAGCAGCTGGATCCACTTCCTCTAGGCTATTTGTTACTGTTCCTTAGCAGGTGGCTGTCAGCCTTCAGCGAAACTGATGAAAGAATCCAGGAAGGCCCTCCAGCGATGCTGTGTTGGGTTCCTGAGGCTTTTGAGTTGTTTTCCTGTGGTGAGTAAAGCTAACCTAGCTGGTGTATGATAAGAATTGCTCTTATAGTCTGTTTTGCAGCTCTGTTGCGTCAATTTGGACCTTTAGCAGGGGCACCATAATAGATGATAATTATGCAAATAATATTTTAGCCTTGTACAGCTGCTTTTTCAGTAAGTGACCACAAGCTAAGAAAGGAAGAAGTTTGATCCATATGTTATTTTAGCTTTCTGGAGTACACCTATGTTGCTATTTAACCTTGCTTTTGATTTTTCTGGTACCTAGAATCCTTTGACATTTGGATATGTTGGCTTATACTCAGAAGGAGACTTGGTGCGTAGCTTTTTCTGCACCACCACCATTTTCGGCCGAGGTTAAGGGTGTCATACACTGGTACCAGACTCAGTTGACTGTGGCAAATTAGACTATAAGCATGGACAGCTTGTAAAGGTTATGTGCTGTGTTCACCCATTGCTCTTGTGTCATTGGAACCGTCTGAAGGGGAAACAGACTTGCAGCTACTGCTATGATCAGGGGTACTTTCTGCCTCACAGTTCTGTTATGCACCCAGAGCTGGCAGCTGGGTTACCAGAGTAGGACAGAGAGTGCTACTCTCTGTGGGTGAGAAACACCCACTTCTAAACCTATTTCAGCCAGCAGAAGCTATCAGAGTTCCCAACTGCCCATCAACCAGAATCACATCCCTGCAGTTTGCTTGGTGGAAGCTCCCTGCTTGACTCCAACTAAACCAGGTGCCTGAGTCCTCTGCTCTTGCTATTTGAGGACACGGATAACCTCTGATACAGAAACTTGTCAAGTTTCTAGGTGAGCACCAGGGCTGAAGGGCAGCAGGGTTTGCTGTCCTGAGGTCTGGTCCCTCAGCTGTACAGTACATAATTGTAGTCCTGCAGGTAAGCAGCTGGGCCTCGAGAACTGAGTAACTATTTTTGCCCTTCTTGAAATGATGTTTCAGAAAATAATAGCCTATGAAAACTTGTCAGATTATGGCGACAGTTTATCAGGAGCTTTGGTATTCAGATAGGCAGGAGAAGAAAGCTTACAATTTTTTGTGCATGTATATTTCTGAGTGTAATGTTCCAGTAACATTTTTCTGGCTGTGTGTACAATTACAATTAACTTCTTGTAATATTGCACAGTTTTTGATAAGACCACTTTTCTGTTTTGTGGTAGCTTTCCCAGTTCTTCCAATTGCTGTTTTGTTTGGATCAGGCTATAATCTTTCTGAAGGAACTCAATGTCTCAGAAAAGTTATGGGTCCATCAAAAGGCAGTAGTTTAATTTTATAGGCACACCTGTGAATTTAATTCTCTCTCTAAAACTTCTCTTAAGTCCTTAAAGGGTCAATCCAAACTCAGAGAGGGAAGTTTTTATTGCATGGTCTCAGTAAACTGCATGATATATAGACACAGTGAACCAGACAAGTGAGTGGTCAGTAATCCTGAAACCTGGCCAAGTCATCTGTAATTCAAAAAGGCACTGCATTTAAAATGAAAAGTCCCTCTTATGATAAAAGTCCATTTTATTATTTCTTTATTATATTTCTTACTGTTGTCATCCATTAGTAACTGCCAGCAGCTGCTGGTAAGGTCATTGGTAGTTAAAGACTTTCTCCACCTGGGGAAAGGTCTATGAACTGTAAATTCTAGGACATGGTTATTCTTCCCCCTCTCCTTTCTTAAAGTGAAGTAAAATGGTTTTTTTATACACTACATCATACCAGCTCATACAAAGAGTAATCTCTGCCCTGAGGAGAGTAATGCTAGAGGGGAGCAGGAATTCTGAGCAGGAGCAAACCTGCCTACTAGTGCAGCTTGCTTTCAAAGCAGATGCATTTGGTGCTATGGTTATTAAGTGTTGCACATAACAACAGTATTTCTTCCTAGTGTTTCACAAAAAACCCCAAACTTTCCCCTATTTCATCCAGTAGGTGAGATGACAACCCTTTGTCTTGAAAAACTGGAAGTAGCTGTAGAACAACATGTTTTAAAGACTGCTTTTAAAGTGATCTTGTTATGGTAGTAAGTTTTTAAGTTTTCTTAATAGTGGCCTTAGCCAAGGCACTCTTCTAATTTATCCAAAAGTTTTCTGGAGGGGAGAAAAAGAAGAAAGCAGATGAAGAAAATGTCAGCCCAGGCAGCATTTAAAAATATGGGAAGGATGCTAATGACTAGACAGACAAAGTTGCTTGAGCTCTGTTTAATTTCTGGCTAAGTTATATTTGCTTAACCATTTAGTTGATGCCTATATGTCTCTTATTGTGTGCTCCTTTTAACCTAAATCAAAGCTGTGGCCAAGTCTCTTTATGAAGTACTGATATCTTGACAAAACAAAGTACCTGAAATCTCTGGACTGTCTATTCTTTGGGCTATTCACTGCAATTTTGTAATTTTCGGCAATTTAAGGAAGGTAAAATTGCTACTTTGAAGTCTGTGTGAGCTCTGGCATTTATTTCAGTAGGGCCAGTATTTGAGAGAGTCCATTACCTGAGGAGGTGCCTCTTTATGGATTGTGGGTTACTCACATGATTACCTGAACCTGTTACATGCTTATCTAAACCTGTTGAGGTTTTTGTGTCTTTATATGAAGCATAACTATCCTGATTTTTCATGGACTTTTTTTTTAATACTCAAAAAGTCTAAAAAGCCAAAGGAAGAGAGTTGCTATGACTAAACACACACCTGGGTGAAACTTGAGTGCCAATCCACCTAAGTATGCTGAACTTGGCTCAAACTTGGTGGGGTGTCCGAGACCATCTGCAGGGCAATCCAGATGCTGTAGACAAGCCCTGTGCTTACAGAGCTGTGTTAGATGGAAGCTTATTAAAGCCATTGCTAGGCAGAACAATTTCATTTGTTTTCAGTGACAAGAAAGCAGTTTTTAACTGTTACACAATGAAAGGGCAGTTGATGCACCAAGGTGTTTTTGGTTTTACTGACAGGTGGATTAGCTGAGGTTTGAATAACCAACCTCTATAATAGTGCTGACCTTGCCTAGCTGCTAGCAAAACCTGCAGACACCTGTGGCCTCTTGCAATTTACAGCAAGATAACAATCCCAAGTTTAAATAAATAAATAAAAAAAATGCAGACATCCTCTCCCCACCCAATACCTTTGTGTTAGAGAAGACAGTACCCTCAGTCCTGAGCCATCTCTTAGTCATCTGGCCTCAATAAAATATTCTCTTCGTATTGTCTGTAATTGAATTTTGTCTCTGGGACAGAAGAAGTGAGGAAAGAAAGACTACGGGATATGGGAAAAACAAGGGGAAGTGTAAAGAGATGGTAGAGAGGAGTGACACAGGAAACCTGATTAATATAAAAATCAGCCTGGAAAGCCCTGAAGCATTCTGATTTTTACTTTGTCTTATTTATTAATCTTCACAATGTTTTCTGTTTGTTCCTTAACTCTAGAAAATGATGATTGCTCCATACTTTGCAATTACTAATGGCTTTAATAGATTAAATCTATGCTAATATCTCTGCAACCTAATAAACCTGGGTAGTTTGTAATGCAGGATTGGGATTTCTGTTCTTACTGTATTGGCAAGAGAGAATATGAAAACAAGGGAAACAACCCTAAGAGCATGCAAACAAAACCCAAGAAAGACTTGTGAGTCTTCTGACTCCAGAATAAAATGAATTTATAATGAAAGAGTCTTCACAAAAAGAAGACCTCCCTGCCTCACTGAATGTTATTTTCTAGAGATATCTGACAGTGTTTTTCATATCATGGAATCTAGAGAACAAAGAGAAATTATTTTAATTTCTTTTCCCCTAAAACACTCCCATGATGTTCGGGTTCAGTTTTGGTGATACTCTGATAGGTTGTTGCACTTGTAAATACAGCTTTCTATTTTAAAATCTAGACTATCGTATGTATCCTGTACCCTCACATACCCACATGGTGTTGGGCAGTGGTGATACCCTTGAGCCACACGAGTGGAAATGGAGACATTGAATGTGATTTCCTTAGTATGCTCCAGCAGATCTGAGAGTTGAGAGAATAGTCCAGCAGATTTCATCCTGGCTTTTTTACCTCCATGTGTACTGTGAAACTTGATATCCCCTCTATTTACTGGGATCCCCTCTGATTTTCTTCCTGGAGGAAAAGCCTAGGTTTGCAGAAACATCTCAATGGTGAGACGAATGGAAAATACTGATAAACCTGTCCATGGGTTAACACTGTGTGTGAGCAAAGACAGAACATGGTGCAGGGATCAGGATTTTCAGAGATGTATGAGGGAATCTTCCTACAGCAGTTTAGGAAAGCACTTGAGCTGGTCATTTAGTCTGAACCAGCAAAGTGGCTCTTATTATCCATGGAAAGTGCTGTCTCATGCTGTCCTTCCTGTGCCTCTGAAGGGGAGGACTTATCCTTGCCTCAGCCTGTTCCTGCACAAATCGTGTGGAACAGAAGACAAAAGCCAGTTTGCAAGCAGGTGTGGCTAAGCAGGCCACAGGGCCTTGACAATGTGCCCCTACAGAGGGGGCAACTTCTGGCAGAAAGTGTGATAAGCTGGAAATAACAGTGTTTTTTCATGCTTTTAGTGTATATGTGGAGCTTGAAGAGTTGCAAAATAATGGATAACTTCCCCTCCCCCCCCCCCAAAAAAAGTCTTGTGTTATGTCTGAATGAATTGTTTCATTTTGTGTCTGTCTCCTGGGCTCTTTAAAGTAGTTTTTTGACTTTTTCTTTGGAGAATTCTGAGGAAGCGCTTCTAATCAGCTTCTAGGTATACTTGCTCCCCACTATGTGTTTGCATACTGTAAGCTGCTTTCACTTCTAATTAAAATCATTGTGATTGTTTTATAAAGCTGTTTTTCAAAACCTCTGGCACTGAGCTGTGGGCAGAAAAAAAATCTGAAAACTACAATAATATATGTTACACAGTGCTATTGAAGAAGCTTTCTGAATTGTTTCTTCCTTGCTTTCCCATCAAGTCCCCTTTATATGCCCATTGCTAGGCACCAAATAAGTAACTATTATGCTTCTTGCTTTCCCTGCTGCATACCTATAAATGGCTACTGCCTGTCTTTCTGAAAAGACAAGAGATCACTTTGTATAAGGTCCAACACAGGCAGGAAAGAAGAGGTAAAGCCATGTGCTCTCTCACACAGCTTCCTTTTGTGTCATCTAACATACTTATCTTAGCAGGAGGAATAATTTTGGTCTTTTGTGTGTGGATAAATGTGATAGAATTGAATTATGAGTCTATACCACAATACCTTCAATGCATTGTCCTAGAATACTGCAACAGATTTAATAACATATAGGACTGGATGGACAAAGACCTGTTTGATCTTCTTTCATTAGCTTTTCTCTCAATGGAACCTAAAGCTGCAAGTTTCCTCTCCTCAGGCTTTAAGGGGGTTCTACTGTTTTTGCACATTGGTCCTCTGCTACAGCACAAGTGGATGCCAGCACCTGATCTTACCTCTGAGTTGAAGGATCAATGAGAAGAGTTAGCAAGGATTTGCTTATGCTGTGCCGGACCTCATGATGAGCTTCTCCCATGTCCTGGAAATCATAACCTGTTAAGGAACCGACCAATTTCAGCAAGGAACAATTACATGAGGGAAGCTGGAACACAGGTTTGCCTGTTGGGAGGTGTGGGTGCCTGAGTTTCATCTACTGCCTCCAATTTTCTCATTCAATATAATGTTGGTGAAAAAAAGGAAGCTTTAGCCCTTCACTGGAAAGGCAGAAGTGCTGATTTCAATGGTTGCCCTTTGTCTGTCTGTTGGGTGGTTTCTTCCAGCTCTCTTTTCATGGTGTTTACTAAGGAGCAATGGTATGGATGCTTCCTAGCTGAACCAGGGGATTGTTGAGCTGGGGTTAGCTGGTGATGTCAGTGCAGGTGTAAAATGGTGGTGTTTGTTCAATGAAAAATCTTTTTTTAAAGACACAATTCCTGTGGTTCAGCTGATCTCTGGAAGTATTCTAATGGTCTTCCACTTGTAAGAATCTAAGCATAGCAAGTTCTGAATTCTAAAAAATTCCATTCAGCAGATTCCACTGTCTCTTTGCTACATCTTGTACAGTTTGAGTCTCCTATTAATGAGAAAGAAGTCACTTAGCATTGTTAATTCCTTCGTCTTATGACTCTTCAAATCAATGAATAATAAGAACCCATTGTGTTCTTTATGGTTATTCTGGGTAATAATAGTCCTAATAGATATTTGTATAGTATTTTTTTTTAATTCCTCACTTCCACCCACAGTTTTTAATGCTTGGATGACTTGGGAAGAAGTGACTCACTGTTGTCAGGCTAACACATTTTATAATAGCTTAACAACTTATGAACTTCTTAAGCTTTAAATACCTTGTGGCAGGACATACATATGTATCCTATAACTATATTTAAAAGCTTTCTGCTTAATCTTTCCTGCTTTTAATCTTGATGAAATCTCTCAGATGACCCAGCTGTTTGTGGGCCTAATATAAAACTGGGAAGTGCATATGACTAGGTACACCTTTTAAAAGTCATGGTTATTCATGCAGTGATGTTAGTCTGGTTGCGTCTTCTCAGAGGATGAATATAGCAGAGGCAAAGCCTGAGAGAGGGGAATGCATGACTATGGACCTGGAACAGGGTAATGTAAACAACCACAAGAGTGCCACAGGAGCAGGGTTAACTACAAGAAGGTGGGTGGCTATAGGATTGAAGCCTCTTTCCTCCTCTCATTCAGCTCACACTTTAGTGTTAAGAAATATTCCTAAGTTTGGGGGTTTTGGTGGTGTGGTTTTTTTTGTTTGTTTTCCTTAAAGGAAATTCTAAGTAATAAAGTAAACTTTGGTTGTAGATGGGAAACAATAACAAAACACCAAGTCTACTACATGGGTCTGACTAAAGCCTTGATGTCTTAGCCTTTTGGGTTCGCCAGAAACTCTAATCTGATGTTACATACTAACTGGCCTGGGCTCTTGGAAAGCTGTGTGATCCATTTAATAATAAAACTCTAAAATAGTTATGTTTCTCTTGCTTTAGGGTTTTGCTTTGGAAACTTCATGGTGTGGTCATGTCTTTTGTTCTGGTTTTTGTCCTGCCAGGCAAGCCTGAAGTATAAAGATTAATGGCTTTTGGGCCCTCTATGTAACTTTGTTTGATCTCTCCATTGCATTAAGCAAGCCAGAAAAGTCTTGGCATGGTTTCTCTTCCAGTTTCCTTCTGTTGGCAGCAGTACGTGGTGGGAAGCAGTACATCAGGTTTACTTTCCCTTTCCAATCGTGTTTTCTATCTTAAGCCCTAAATATCGTGATTCAATTTGTTCTGCCTCTGCCTTTTTCCTCTTTACACCATCCCCTCAGGGAAGACTACCAAACAGCTGCCTTTGTTATGCTGGACCTCGGAAGGGTAGGATACCAGTACTCAGGCAAACCACAAGTCACTTATAAACAAGAAGATATTGCCTTTACATTATAGCCCTTTGCTGTTAGATTTGTATTGTTCAGCTCTACTATGAAAATCTTTAGAGTACTAATAATATGATTTGGGGTTCTGCTCTTATCAGAGTACTCTAGAGCAAGCTCCTTAAGGTTGACTTATGAAATAGTGCAAAATTAATAAAGCAAAAGACTACATTAGGTTTAGAGCTGAAATGAAACTTGTACCTTCCCATCCCTTGGAATATTTGGGAAAGGAAATTAAAAAAACCACCTATTCTGGATTGAAGTAGACCCTTTGAAATACTTGTAGAAAGAAAAATCTGGAAAAAACAGGTCTGGAAATCTGGAAATGGGATTCTTGCATATTATTCAAATCCAAGGCTGGCGTTTGGTTCAGCTGAGGTCTCTGGACTGCCAGATTTATGGTGGATGGATAGGACAGAAGTCGAAAACTCCTGGGACTAGTTGCTTTGTCTGGGAGCCTGGAAAACATTTCACCTTGCTTCAGAAGCATTTGTCTACTTCTACTAATTGCCTCATTGTTTTCTACTATTTTCTTTTTATCACAGTAATAAATAAAGCCTGCTCAGATCTCTTTTGCAGTCCTTTCTGAAAGGAGACGGAGTTACTGAAAGCTGGTTCTCTGCTGTTTGTGAAACTTAAACACTGTACAGATCTATAAGACCTCAACATCTCTTGTCTCAGGTGAAAAACGAATCCTGTTTGATGACTGACCTTCCTAGGAACAGAAGCTTCTCTAGAAAGACATCAAATCTATTGGTTTCCAGCTGCTGCTAGTTAAAAATCATTATCAGAGCACACAAGGGAAAGCTAGTTGCACTGGCTGCTTAGCTCAATGAACGTGTTTCTTAGAATAATCCCTAAAATATAGTATGAACCAACATGGACATAATATGTGATTGCATCCCTGGCCCTTTGAAGGGAGAGGGCTGTAGTTCATTATTTATAGGATTTACTGAGTAGGTGTCAAGTAGTTATATATTAAAAATCCCCAATACAACACTTCAGAGTTTAGACTTATTTTGTTGTCTGCCTCCTCTTGGAAGAGGAGTAGATGGTACCGGGTCAGAAAGCCTTTCCCTTGGTAGGCAAGTGGCTTGCTTTCTCACTTTGTGTACAAATGGACTCAATGTGTGCTCAGTCTGCATAATAGATTAATCCCATTAATCAATTTAATTCCTCATTAATAAAATAGCTGATGATTGGCTAGCAACCCTTAATTGAGGTCAGATTTTTGGGGTTGGAGCAGAAGTGGCATGTGATGGGAGAATATACTTGGATACATCTGGCTGAAATCTGATCCTTTAGACACCTAATTTAAATGATGTGAATTTCTTGACATCACTGAACTGGGCTGTGACTTTACAATGTCTCCCAGCAGTAGACTGAGATGAGACTTCTCAGCCTTGGCATTGTGCCTCTTGCTCTGATAGTTCCCTGCTGCAAAAAAGTGCCCTGAGAAGGTAGTTTTATACTGTGCTGGTCCAGTTGAGTTGGCTGCTGGTAAAAAGCAGGAAGAGACAGCAATGAATCAAGATCCTCCCCACCTATAAAAGGAGAGAAGATTGGTTTCTTCTTCACTGGGAAATGCAGGTTTTGTCTATGGGCAGCTTTTGGAATGAGGAGACTTCTTGTCCCCCCTTTCTCACAAAAAGAGGTCCTAATATGTATGCCCAAGTCTGTCTCAGCAGCTTCAAAGCAGTGTGGAAATCCTCTGAAGATAGTAGATAATTATATTTTATTATCACAGCTTATGTTTGTTTCCTGCTCCCTCCAAAACAGCTGAAAAGAAAAAAGAAAACATTTCTCTATGCTATAAGAAGAAAACTATTACAGCTACTGTTATATCTAAAACTAAAATGAGAAACAGCCATTTGAGAAACTTGTGTAATTAATGCTCACTTGTTCTCTCCTTATTAACATTTCCCACCCCCAGCATCCACACACCTACACATGTAGCCATCCTTCCCCAGCTCATATCAAATTCTGTCTTCTGGTGAAATGCAATATATAGTAGGCTATAGAGCATGAATCCAGTAAGACTGTACTTGGTAATCCAATTCTGGGTTGTTTGTTTCTTATCCTTTATTGCTCTGTTTTGTCCTTACTGAAACTCCAATATATTGCCTGTATTATTTTATATTCCCCAAGTTTTCTCTCTAATAGCTGGGTATGCCCAGCAGTTACTGCCTCTCAGTTCTGTTCCTTTCCTTTAGAACAGAAAGTTTGGGGTTTCTGTAGGCTGTGGTGGACCGTTTGCAGTCTTCCAACTTTTTGATTGCAGTAACCACCTGGCTTTGCAATGTCAGGACTTGCATGAAAGCATCCCATGAGGACCAGGTAGAGCAGGTTTCTCTAGATTCAAGTTGAGTAAAATCCTATTACCTCTTAGATGAGAGTGAATGTGGTTGGTCTTCAATTGGATGGTGAATCCTTAAATGAATTCTCTGTAATTTTGGATAACTTTACATTTTGTACCTTTTTGTTTCTAAAAAATAATTCATGTGGTGATCTAGGATATACAGTATTATTCAGGTTCAAAAGTACAGCATATGATACTGGCAATTCAGATATGAAATGGCTGGCACACTGAAAATAACATTTTGTAGATAAGTTTAAGCAACAAATCTAATTCTAATTAAAATAAATTATAACAAAATTGGAGTTTTTAATCACTAATTGTCAAAAAAGTAAATGGAAATTCTGAAACTTTGGGTTTTGAACAACAGCTCTGTCCATTGATATCTAATAGGCACATCCCCATCAATTACTTTGAGCTAAGGTTTTGTTTCAGTCTCTGAATTTACGCTGTGTGAAATCAGGAAATGTTGTGGAAAAGAAGCACAGGATAAATGCTGAAGATGTGCCATTATTGTGAAGCTGAGGTAGTATATCTTTACAAGAAGTCAATACAGCTCAAGAAATTGAGGTTACACTGACGTTACTTACACTCAGGTGGCTGCGTAAATATCAGTGCTGTGCTTGCTCATTTACGTGCGAAACTGTGACTTCTGGGGCTCTTACAGTCACTGTTGTTAATGAGCTGAGCTCTTTTGTGGTGACTTCTCTCTGGTCCTACTGGAGGATTAGGGGAGGAACTGGAGCTGGTGGCTTTGCAGTCATGTCTGTTTCCTTCTGCTCTGAAACATGATTATGAAAATGGCTCATTTGTACTGTTTGAGCTGACCTGTATAAGTTAAAAGTTCTTAACAACACCCAAAAATAAAGAGGTTTTTTGATTTTCTTTTAACTGGCAGCTGAATCCTTATGAGCAAGGTGCTCAAGAGAGCTTGCTTAGAGAGACAGAGGCTGCCTTCTTGCTGGGCAGGAACATTAGCAGAGACACCTGAAACTCATCTTCAAGACAAAGGTCAGGATTGTGTTTGGATGAGCAAGTATTTCTCTCTCATCATGGCTGCTGGTTTTTTTTTTTTTGTTTTTAACCTTATTCAGACCTGTGAGTTTTGATGTTGTTCTCTCAAGAGAAGTTTTGTTGTCATTGCCTGTGACTAATTACAGTTCCCCTGCAGTCCCTGGCACACGCAAATTTTTCTGAAATTTTGTGCATGTGTCTCACATCTCATCGACAAAGGCTTCTTAGACTGTCAACCTCAGCTGTGCCCTTAGAATACCTGCTGAGCTGAGAAGTCATGACTTTTTTTTCAGGGTTTTTTTCCCCCTCTGTGCTTCGTGGTTTGATGTGTATTCATTTCATGTTTTCAGCGCTTCTTCCAGGGAGCTTAAAAACTTACTAGAAAAGAAACGAGGAACATGAAAGATGCTTGTGCAAGTCGTCAGCTGCAGTTGTGATTAGAGCACTAATAATGTCATAGAAGTATGGCCCTGTCCCTTCACCACACCTAGTGAGGGCAGCAAAAGAAAGTGTGGGGATGGCCCCAGCAAAAATGTTGCACATCCTTATGTCACAGGAGAAGCTGTCTCTGTGGGTCAACAGCTTCTGCTATGAAGAGATAACTTCAGACTTGCAGGTATCTGTCCACAGACTTGAAGTCCACCATGGAATCTCAGTGCCCATCTCCAGCATAATGCAACCCATGCTGGAAATAACTCCAGTTTGAACCGATGTAGCTCATCTCCTAAGCCTGCCTCATTGGCGGCCTCTCCCTGAAGGCAGTGCCCTCCACTGCCTCTCTTCCTTGGTGCAGTTTTCCTGGCAAGCCAGAAGGAGCCTTTATGTTCTTCCTTCCTCCCCAAGCCTTGCTCCCCACTGGTGCAGCTGCCAGGCTGGAGAAAAGCTGGGGAGCAGGGCTGAGCCCTGCAGTGCTGTGGTGAGGAGCAACAGACCTGGGATACAGACATTAAGCAGGGATCTCAGTGGTGCTGAGACACATGACAACCCCACGCATGTGACAATCCTGCTCTTGGCAGTAGGAGTTCTGGAGGCACGTGGTGGTTATTTAGGCTGTGGTGAGTATTTGTTATCCCCTCAGGTACAAAATAGGCAGATTACTGCTCGCTGCAGGGTGCTGACCTGTGCAGCTCACTGCTGTGCTGGTGTCTTGCTCCAGGTTTATGGGGTTTTTTTGGTTGTTGTTTTGTCATTGCTGCTGCATTAATGTTATTTATTAAGAAAAATAAAAGCAGCAAAAATCACCTGGGTCACCAAGTCTAGTCTCTCTTGACTGCAGGCAGACAGGGAGAGAAGAGATGTTGGTGTGGAGAACATCTGCTTCTCTGGCTTCACAAACACCCTGTCACATGCAGGGTGACGTTTGGTAATGAGGGTCAAGATTCACTTCTGTCTAGAGCATAGCAGTTCATAAGGATTTCACCATCCAGATAGTCTATTCATTTAAATGCTAATAAGATTCCTGTTTTGTTTTGAAATATAGAGAGGATCTTCTTCACCCTTTAATTCCCTTTCTCCTGTTGTTTACAATCTTGCTATAGCGGTTCAGTTAGTATTGCAGATAAGAAACACTTGATTTAGCCAGCATGAAAGTATCTTCTGTGTGTACTTTTCAGAATAGCATGGACAGAACTCTCTCCACCTCTTTGGACTTGTTTCATTGAGAACATCTGCTTTTGTTTCACTTTCAGAACTCTAATACTGAGAACAAAGGCCTTTTCTACCCAGACAGGCTCTTATTTTTACCCAGGCAGTTTCCTACAAAGATGGCAAATGCACTTTTAAGGTCTCCACAAGTGGCCACTGGGGACTTGCTGCTCAAAGAGGGCAAATCCAAGATAACAACAGCATAGTTTCTGTGGGAGCCTGACTTCACTTAGGAAAGGATGGCGCTTTTCCCGCAGTGTTGAGCTGGACCAGAAATAGAAGCAGGCTGCCTCTGTGTACCGTGTGGCTTTAATGACTTCATAACAATGACATGAGTAACCCTATCAGTATGCTGTAAAATGACAAGAAGCTGGAGATAGAGCTGTACATGGTCTTCTCATTACGTATTCTAGATGCAGAAGGTAACAGAACTTGAGTCCAAAAGAATGAAATTTAAATAAGGCCCTGCTATTTTACGTTACTCTGACATGTCTCTTGGGACTATACATTAGAATTAATAGAAAGGAAATTAGAAAGGTCCTACTAATATTACATCTTATGGTTTTTATTCATTACAGTGATCCAGAGGTTCCATTTTATCTTGGCCCACTCTGTGATCACACGCATGAGTGCCCTAAAAAAAGTTCCTGACATCACAGCCTCAGATTATAGAATGACCCAAAGATAGCTCTATTTTGAGTTTAGGGCCAACTGCTGACCTCCTTTTCAAGTAGTAGAAGTGGTTAAATCCTTTGGGGCATTGTGATGCTCTTCAGATGATTTTCTCTATGCATATTAGTGACCAGGTCAGATGAACATCCTGGACCCTTCAGATTTCCATGGCACAGAAGAAACACTGAGCCTCAGAAATGACGGGTGAAAAAGACATAAAGGAAAGCTTTGAGCACAGCTATCTTGAGTAACTCTGAACAGACTAGAAGAGAGAGTCTTTTTAGATTGCATGCTGATAGAAAGATGCCAGTGAAGACAAAAATCTCCTGTCGTGTGACACCCTCAAACCTGGCAAATTGGACTTGGTGTTCCTTGTCAGAGAGCAGAGTTTCTATAATAGATACCAGGCTGCACTGCCAAATGCTTTTTCCTAATAGAAGAATTTGCAAGATCCCAAATTTTGGGGAACTGTTGAGTTCAGAGAGAGTAGCAACACAGCTGAAAGCGTTATGTAAACAACATATGTTAGATGTCTGATGTGTGGAGCTGATTTGTTCCACACAGTGCTAGAAACTGCATAGAACATAGAAGCCCAATTTCCCATTTACCAGTGCAAAAGAGCTCTAAAAAGCAGAAAAGTGAATCTGTATCGAACTTATAGTAGAACTATATTTTTTTCTGATAGTTGTGATTTTTATAGTATTTTATAGTTTTTCTCCTTTTTTTTTTCTTACTTCTTTTCTGTTAGGTATTTGCATAAAGGAAACCAGTATGTGAGTTGTATTTGAATGAAAAGGCCCAGTCAGAACATAAGCTCAATAATTAGACTTGGAATCCTGTAAAATAGCTTTTGCCATCAAAAACATAGTCATCAGGCCTATGCAAGTTGTCTAGGTACCCACCATAGCTAGAAGAGAGGTGTCTCATGAGGGTAATTCAGCCCTTTTTAAAAGGACTTTTAAAATGAGCAAGATGGTTTGTCATGCAAAGGTTATTTTCTCCATCTTTGTTACAGATAAAACTTTGTTTATTCCTACCCTTTAACTTTGATACCCTGCATATACACATTATGTTTACCCTTTGTCTAGTCAGAATTAGCTGAGGGCAATCTTGTCCTAAAGCATCTAAGAAGCCTGTATTTGAGAGGCTGTCTGGGCAGAACTGATCACAGAGCAGTGCTGGCCATGTTGCTGCTGGTCAAGTGGTTGTTCTACAGTCCAGCCTTGCCAGGGCTTCTGCAGCCTGGGCAGGGCCCTTTGTTTTCATGGCACCCAACAGTGGATTACTGCCAGAGCACTGGAAAGTCCTCTGCAAACTGTTATTTTTCTCAGTCTTGACTTGCTTGTTCTCAGTTGATTGCAATTTCTGCTTTGTCTTCGGATTCATATTCAAGCGCTGTCGTATTTGCTGTTTTTTGTTATGAGCTGCGCTGCTGGTGCTGAGTGCTGCCTTGGTGGTGGCATTACTGCAGGGCATTTGTGCTGTGCCTGCAATGACAGGGCCTGACATTCAAAGCTTGGCTTCATCCAGTTGCTTGAGGGGGGTTGAGAGTGAATTCTTGCCTTCGAGCTGCCGCCTTGATGCCAAATCTTTTAAGGAAGCCTGTATCTTGGATGTGAGAGCTCCCCTTCTTCCTGCTCATTAGGTGGTAGGATCTGCTACAGTGGTTTGACTTTTACAATGCCACAGGCAAGAGTTGCTGCTGCTTTTTACATTTTTACCTGGATCATTGGCATTCTGCCTCTGCTTTTGAGACTCGGATTAGGTATCAGATTCAAGAGGAGGCTGTAAGACATAGAAGCATGCAGACTGCTTTCTAAATCAACCCTGATTAGAGATGAAAAATTAACTTCTTTTACACATAATATATATTTATGAAAGCCTTGTCTCTCTGCAAACCATTACCATTTTTACCAACGTATTATAAGCCAGTCAAAATGGGTCATTCTTTGTGTGTATTAAACATCCCTGCTTGTTTGTTTGTTTCTGAATGTTTATTTTCTGTGGGTGGGAGTTTTTTTGGGTTTTTTTTTTTTGTTTGATACAATTGATCTTAGTGCCTTGTTTCCTATACCTGGCACTTGTTCTGCAGAGGAGAGAGACAGAAATAGAATGTCAGATCCCTTCTTGGCTGGGAAGGCATTTTTTCCCTTGCAGTGATGAAGAGGGTGACAGCTACTGAAATGGCACTGCAAGCAGACATGTGAGGGAAAACCCAAGCCAGCTGTCATTGCAAAGACACTGTAGCAATACCTTATGTACCAGAGCAGTACAAAGAACTAGAAAATGGTTCAAAAATTCCTGCATTCCCTCCACCCAAGTAAAAATTCCATGTAAGCATGTGGATCCCAATGAAAACCTAGTCTGATCCTGGGCTCTTTGTGGTTACAGGTCTCCTCAGTGAGCTAGCTTGCTGCCTTGCTTTCCTTGCTTTGCCACTTCTCCTGCTCCTAGGGGAGAAAAAAGGATTTACTTTTAGTTTTCCACATTCTACTTTGACCAGTTAAGTCTTTAATAATCCTCCATTACTTCTTATCCAATTGCTACCCTTAATAACCCATAGAGATATGGATTTTATTTTTTTCTCTGCTGAGAACCAACATAGTTTTAGACAATAAATAATACTTTAAAACAACTTTTCAGAACTGTACTGCGGATTACTTCACTACTTCTTTTCTCATGGTCATTCTCTTTAGCCCCACACAGCATATACGCAAAGACAACGTGAGAAGTTACTGAGTACCTCCCTGTCCTTTTGTATTAGCATTTTTAGCATATTAATATATTTTGAGTCTACAAGTGGTCTCACACCTTATGGATGTCTCTTGAGTATATACAAAGAGAAGGAACTTCTGAAACCCATGCCTCTGAGCTGTAGAAGTTGTGCTGAATGAGTTGTGGGTTTGTTTTGCATAAGGTGATCTGTGACGGGATCTAAGACCCTTTTTTCCAGTAAAAATGGCATGTGCTTCTACTGTCCTCTGTGCTAATCCTGCCCAGCCCTAGATGACACAAGGCAAAAAGGTGAAATTCACCTCTGAGAGTAAGAAATACCTAGAATGATTTTACTGGAGCAACCAGAGGGAGAGATGGCTAGGCACTCCCTCATGCTGGGGATCTCAGGTGGGAGCATTCTACAGTAGGAGTGAGGGGCAAAAGGATTTTGGGGAAAATAACACTACCATCCCTGGAGCTCTGGGTCTAGCACTGGCTGTGGCAGTGTTTTGGTCCCTCTCACTGGTGGTATATTTGCAGGGTTTGTCAGGAGGGCTCCAAAGAGACTCAGGAAAATGTGAGCTTCTCTTGGTGTTGCTACATATTATCAATGGGACCTTTGGGGCTGGTGTCTTTCAAAACTTCCTATCTTCCTTCCAGTAGCTCAGTAACCTAGAGCCCTTTTCACATCATATTGTCAGGACTTTGCTCTTCAACAGGCCTTCCATGCTATGGTACAATGTCTGCGAACAGTTAATGAGGGCACAGGTTAAAATGCAACCAAATAGTAAAAGCAATGGGAATTTTGAGATAACTGCAAAAGGAGTCAGAGAGGAAAGAACCTAAGTTCTCAATCATGCAAGCACATTTGGGTGCTCAATGACAGGTTGCTGAGGTTGGGGCAGAGTTTATTTGAGTTATAATGCTTGAAGGTCCCAGCTGGGAACCCAGTGCACGATTGTGCAACTCAGCACTCTCAGATTGATGCCCCCCTCCCACACACAAAGGAATAGGCTCTGCCCGGGTTTAATCCAGGTGAAGGTTTGTCAGAGCATTTCCCCTGCTGTAGTTACATAAGGCTAAGTAAAGTATCTCTTTGAGCTCCTCACAGGCCGGGTCCTGGCGGAGGCACTGTTGTTGTTCATGCCTATTGAACATCATGAGACAGTTTTCCTGATGGGACAAAATAGCTGCTCTCAAAGCATTGCCCTACCTAAATTTGCTCAACTTGTGTCATGAAAGGAGCTGGTGCACAATGGCCTGTTTCAGCCTTTGTCGGCAAGGGAAAGTTGAATCATGGGTAAAGTGTATGAACAAGGAGCTGCACGAAATCAAGATAATCCAATATTTGCTGAGTGGTGCTTGTGTGGCTTTTGTTGGGTGGTGTGCGTGCAAAAGGCTTGCAGCCCCAGTGAGCTTTTGGAGTAGTCCTGTACTATCAGGAGGGCCGCTAGTGTCTCGCCTCAGAAGCAGAATTTCTGTGTTTTGTTTATCTTCTCTTTGTTTGATTAGCAAACATAGATATTTTAAACTCTTCTGTATCCATGTGGTTTTCTCATGGCTGTGGTCTTTCATACAAGAGCAAAAGGTTTAACAGACTATTTGTTCCCACTGTCAGATAACAAGCAAGGGCTGGCTGTACACAAGGAGATGGGGCTGGGGTCAGCTTGAACTGAAATTTGTACTTGTTAGGTCCCTGAGTTAAGACAAACCAAAATCACTTCTATTTTTTTGGTTATAAAATGGGGAGAAGATGGATCTGTCTTTATAAGACTTAGTGCTAAGTACTGCTAGAAACCATCCTGTCTTGGGAGCATTTTTTCACCCTTGGCACTAAATGATTTTTTTAAAGTTCCATTTCTTAAAGCAATTTCATGCTTTGATAAAATATAGTAATTTTTCTATGTTGTATGTAGTAGAGCAGCCACTCTTCAGTAGACCAAATATATTTTGTTGCCTCCCTGTCCTTGCTGCAATACAAAATACCAAAAGTAATTAGTCTGCAGTATGGATGAATTGATTAGCTTTTCAGTTTGGGGAACAGATACATTTTAAAATGAGAGCCTCTGGAGCCATATCTTCCTCCCTAGTAAAAAGTTGACTAGTACTCACAACAGCACTATGTTCCTATTTGGTTTTCTACGTTTTTTTTGTGTGTGACTTAAATGGCTCCGTTAAATTGCACAGTAAATTAAACCTCACAGGATTTGATTTATCGTGCGCTCTGCTCCACCTGGGCAAAATAGAACTGTGCAGGGCAGGGGTTCATCATACAGTGAAAATGTAGCAACGCTACCTGATGGAGGGGGTGCCGGGGCTTGGGGCAGGATGGCAGGAGAGGGATTAGTCATTAGAACCCCCGTAGTGTTGATTCTGCACTCCCTGCAGTGGCTGCTGAAACAGCTGGATATTGCAGAGCAGCACAAAGAGGCACGAGCAGTCTGTTTGAAGGAGACCCAGGCCAGCTCCTTGCTGGTCCTGCTCTGGATTGAGCGTAAGGGGGAATGAACTTCCCATCTGCACTGTGCAGCTTATGTGATGCCTCAGTACTTAAAGATCTTTGGATAAAAGGTGCAATTAAGTCCTGGCATTATTCTGTAACTTAAAAATGCTTGAAACTCTGCTTAGACCCAAATTTAATTAACTTTGTTTTAAACAAAGATTATTGTAAAACCTTTATCCAGCTGAAGCTTTATCTGCCAAGTTTCACTGCGGGCTATGCATTTGCATAGCAGAGTTTTACACACTCCTGAAATTTGTGGTTTGCAATGGAAAACCTGGCAGACTTGGTTATATCAGCATTAACAGACATTCAGTATAATTGGAAATACTGTCCCTTGCCAAAAATTGTATCCTAAGAGCTGCTTTTTTTAAGTTTTTTTTTTTTTTTCTTCTTTGCTTCAGGTCCTTTTACTTTAGTAATGGAGGTTGCACCTGAGTATGTACCTGGGCCATACACGGGTTATGAATTCCACCTCCTGTGTCTTCTACCCATAAGCTTGGGGTGACAATGCAGCCCTCCAGTTTGAGTACTTCTGCCCAATTTTCCAGCATGGCCATCTCTATGTGAGCAGTGGCCAAGGACATTTTAGAACACCCCATTTCTCAGGTCAAGCAGTATGATGTGCTTTGAAAATCCTCATGTCAGGGAAGAAAGGCAGAGGAGAGGTGGGAAGGATACTCATGTTTCACAAAGTCCACAAATGGCAGCCAGACTCAAAAGAGCTTAAGTACAGCCTGACTGCAAAAGGAATTCAATATTCTGTTCTCCAGAGTGAATGACGCTGATCAAAGAAGCTGTGTCTGAAAAGACAAACTCTCTCCTGTCCCCTTCACTTCCAGAACTGAAGGAAAAAGTATAAGAGATCACTGTGCTGCAGGAACTGCCGGCCCTCATTTCTGTGGGGAAAATACTTCTTTTTTTCCTGCACGATGGATTTTTCCTTCTTTCATTATATCAAAATAGTATTTGTTTTTAAAAAGGTAAATGCTTACATTTACTCACACTGTAAAACTCGCTTCAAAAAGAGTAGGACAAATAAAGAGTAGAAAAATGCCACTAAGAGCTGCTAAACAGCTCTAAACAGAGCTGCAAGTGCAATTTCTGGATAGAGGGGGGAGAATATAGCGCAGAAGTGCAAATCTGCTCCTGCTTCTGAGCTTCCAATGGCACCATGATACCTGTGCATGTCCCCAGGCAAGCTGTTGTCAGAGTCAGGTGATGCAGACCTCTGGTTTGACAGAGGACATACGTCATGTTGCCTTTCCCTGGTCAGTGGGGAACAAGATGTTGTTCCTTGCTGCAAGGAAAGTCTGGGTGCACCATGTCACGGTGCTGCCCATGTCATCATTCCCCCTGAGGACTCATCCTGCACACTTGGCTTTCAGGAGCTGATAAAGCTGTTAGTACTGAGCATCTTGCCTAGGAGCATCGTGCTTTTCCCTGCAGAGCAGCTGCTGCCCAGGGATGCTCTTTGTGGCTGTGGTCACCTCTGTGGTGGCTTGAGGTGGATGTTTTTCAACTCCTTGTCCCTGTATGAGAAAGGAGAGTATAGGAAACGTTTCTGTGCAGGGAAAGATACAATCCTCCAGGCCTTCAGAAGGATCCTCAGAAAGATTTACTTTCAAAACACCAATGCTGAAAATATAAAAGGCTAAAACTGCATCAGATCAAATAGTCGTAATTATAGCAAGCATATGAGACAAAACCCATTGTCATTTTATCTCTCTGGGGACTCCGCACTTTTTGTTTGAGCCCTATTATTGGTGAAGTATGAAGTCTAAAATTATAATAATTAAAATGACTATAAAGTCTTGGGGGTTGTAATTTTATTTTTTTTTTATAGCTGGGAACAGCCTGTTCATTACTGAACCAAAGATTTGGCTTTATATTCACATCATTTTAAAAGAGAGTGAGGGGGGAGTGTGTTGATATGAACCCAGTGAGCATGCCTGAGGGCTGAGGCCCCTTTTCCTGCTACAGACTGGATCCCCTTTTACCTTTCCCAGGCATCAAGAAGAAAGATTCTGTGGTGAAGGACAGTCCTGAACAATGGGCTGGAAATGTGCCACTGCTTGACCTTCTGGGAACCTGTTGGTGACTTGTACCTAGTAAACACCAACTGGATGGCTCCTGCAGCCCATGGCTGGCATGTGGGAGCAGGCAATATGTTATTTTCATTTTCTGGAAAGAGGGGCTGAGGATGAAAAATTGAAGAGAACCACTAGAAGCATCAGCAATTGGAGCACAGGAGCCCTTAAATTGCACCTTCAGTGCAATGCTTTACATTGTGTGTCTTATGCTGGTGCTGCTTCTTGTTGCAAAGTCCCATCTCATTCTCATGGAAGAAGGTGGGGTGTCTCTTGCTGGGGCAGCAACCTCTCCCAAATGTGGTTGCAAATCTCAACGAGTTGACTCTGAGCTTTGTAGGTTGCCAGGGCTAAACTGAGTAGCTCAAAGACAGAACATATTTGAATGCCTGATATTCAGAATACTTTTCACTTTCATGTTGCCTCAACTTTTGGGATGAAATGGCCCCAAAATGTCAACCATGTCAGTTCTGTGTCAGAAACAAATGAAAGCTGAGAGGAGTGTTAGCTTTGGGCACCCACCCAAAGCTGTGGGAGAGAGGCGGAAATCTATACCATAGATTTCAAAGAGCCCATATGTCTGATCTAGGACTCAGTGTCCATCCTTTTCTGGATCAGGCCCACCTCTGTGAAGAAGAGGCTGGGTAGCAGCTAGGGGATGGAGGGGGAAGAGGAGGAGAAAGGAAAGGGAATCAGAGAAACGTTGATAAATTCTATTTAGTGAATAACACAATACATGTAGCAGCACAATGGCCTTTTCTGCAGGCAGATTATCCCAGCCAGAGTCTTTGCTATATTAAAAAGGGGAGGGAAATAGAGCACCAAAGAAAAGGAAAGGCAGGCTGTACAGCAGCAATCAATGCTGCCCTTTGTGCTGCCTGACATTTGAGGGACTTGTTATCAACGATTGCTGGCTGCTTTATCTAAATGTATCTCCCCAGCTGCCAGGCACAGCGCTGATAGGCAGCGGGACGTGCCGATGGCCCCAGCTGATACTGTGGCCGCCCAATTCACCCACGAGCCTTGCTGTCAGCAGTGTGACAGAAGCCATCCTGCCCCTGGTACACTGCATCTGCTCCCAAAAGGGGAGAAGGGACATTTCTCCCTTCCCCCTGCTTCCAATCCCATGCTTACCAGCCGCTTCTTTGCCTTTTTGAAGGAGAAGGAAGGGAAAAGAAACAGTCCAAACAGGGCCAGAAAAAAACAAGTCAAGAAACTTGGGATGAAAATGGGATGTTTTGAGGAAAGGAAAATTTACTTATTTTTTGTTTGTCCTGCAACAGCTCTGTCAACTGCTGCTCTGGCAGAAATTGCCATATATGTGCTTGCCTTCTCTCTCCTGCTTTACTGCAAAAGAGTGATAAGAATAATCTACTGCTTGGCTGCTAGGTTGTCTCTTAGTGTGAAAAATGGCTGTCCAATGTGTTTTATTTGTACAATATATACACTTGTGTCTATGTAATGCAAGGAGCTGTATGCACAAGTTTGCCTGCAATTGCTGTTAATTTTTATGACTGGAAGATGATGAATGGGCATAAAATAAAGATTAGCTTGTGGCATCTCCTAAATCCTTGAGGGTGTGTGTATTTAAAAAGAAATTAAAGAAGTGTTGCAGTCCAGTTCCATCCAGAAATTATCTGCGCTTAGGTGTAGATGCTCTGTAAAGCTAGTTTAATTATTCCTAAAATGTAGCCAGTTATTGACACGTTCTAAAGTACAAAAGCTCTGAATTTGTGTGGCCTCTTATTCCAAGAGACAGCTTAAATTATTACTTTTACAGCTAAAAAGGTTTTGAGGTCTGCATTGAAATGTCAGCTCATAGGTTTGCATGTATATTTACTCTTGCTAGGTGCTAATGAAGCCATTAAAAATGCAATATGGCACAGCTGAAAGATTTCTTAAAAATGGCCATTTTCTGATGTCTGTGGCTCTTTCTGATGAAGCATTTGGAAAACAAAGTAAGATAAAAGCACAATAATAGAAGGCACTGTATTAACTGATCTACTTCTAATGATTCTTTGCCAAAATCTGAAAGTAATTAGAGCTCTCAAAAAGTAGGTGATTCCAAGAGGATAGAATAAATTCCTATCTGTCCCATGTTCAGCTGTCTTATGTTAATTTGTACGTTTAGCATAAGTTTGTCAGTTACAAACCTGATTTTAAAGTGTGTGTATATTGCTATCTTGAGCATAGCTGGAATATGTTTCACATACATATAGTGAAAACTAATGTTGGTAGTGCATTTTGAGGAGATTCAGACTTATTTGAAGCATGATTTTCTTCTGCAATCACATACACCTACTTGCATCAAAAACTCGAAGAAGGGTAAAGCAAATATGCATAAGGGGGTGTTGCAGACCATAAAAATCCCTCTGGAGAGCCAGAGCCAAAGCCCAGGTGCCAATATATGCACCTGTTCAACAGAAGAATAGCAAAATATTAATAAAAGTTTTTAATATTTTTAATTTAATTTTTAATAGAAAAATTTAATAAAATAAAAAAGATTTGCCTTTGAAAAATGGAACATTTAAGTGTTAGCACTTCAAGTGTCTAAGCTGAACATGGAGGATGGTGAGGGGTCTTTGATAAAGCTCTGCCTGAGAAAGAAGCATGTTAAGAATCTAGTTTGCAGGTCAAAGCTGGATGTCCTCACTCACCTCTGCAGCTCCCAGTGTTGGCTGGGTCATGGAATTCTTTGTGGAGCCAATGCTACTGTTCTGTATAAGAAATAGGAACATTTTTGCTATGCAGTGTGGAGCGATCTTAAACAGAAGCTATTCTGCCTATCTTCTTTCATAAGTTATTCAAAAATAGCAGAAGTACTTTTAATAAAAAAAGTGCTGTCCAGTACTGGGTGCCTTTGCCTTTCTGCCTGACAGCACTGAGCAAGGGGAGAGTGTTCCATAACCCCCTGTTACTCCTCAGCCTCCTGCAGAGGCAGGCAGCACAGCTCATAGAGCACAGGCTCAGATGTGCACACAGTATAACCTTCCCAAGCTTTTCTCTTTCTGTGGCATTAGGAAGCCAATTCCTCCCAAGAGCATGTTTATATCAATCTAAAATTCATTTCAGCTGAAATATTTATGATTTTGTGGGGGGGAGGCAGGAGGTCTGGGTGTTCTATGTGGTCAGATCAAGTTAACTTCAGCTAGCAAGGTTGACACAAGTAGTAATCTCTCTGTCCCTCCTCCCATACCTAAATGAGCATTTATTCCAAGCCCTTTCTTAATGCTGTAACATAATTCATTAGGACAGCCTTAATGAGCTGGTAATTAGTCTGGTGGGAGGGGGGTGAGGAGGGGAAGTAGAAATGCTAGACAGAGAGAAAGTCGAGCAGGCTGGGACACCTTAAAGAGCCCTGAGAGAGCCTTTTGTCAACAAAATGGATCGGGCTTGCAGGCAGTAAAACTTTCAAATGACCTTCGTGTCAAAATATTAGGCAGCTATTTTTTTGCTAGATGGTGGTTTCATAAACATAAAACATGCACATATCATTCAGAGTGTTGTAAAATTTGTCTCAAAGATGTGGTGTTTCCTTCCCTCCCTCTTTTTTTTTTTTGTTTTTGTTGCAAGACAAATATCATCTCTCTGTAGTGTGACTGGGGGTGGGGTAAGGGGAATGGCATCTAGTATCACAAACTTCTGCTTAGTCTGAACATGATGTTAACAGCAGCTATCTTTGTTTCAATGGTTTTGAGTGTTTGATCTTTCTTTTATTGGGGGGGACGTGGGAGAAGTAAAATATATGCAATAGTATACATGCCAAAGATAGATATTGAGATGGTGATATTTTCAGGAAAATTACTTAGATGTTTATAATTTATAGCAAAAGCTAGATGCTAATATTCTCTGTGATTTAGAAGACAGATGTGGTATAATAAAAACACCAAAAACAACAGCTCATTTCTGCAGAAGTAGAGCATCAAAACAGTTGGCTATTCAAGTGCTTTTTCTTCTTTGAAATCTTTATCTCCGAGGTTAAATTCTGACATGAGTTTGGAGGGTAAAGGGACAACTGTTTTCCACAAGGCAAGGAAATGATTACTCAGAGCATCTACTCATTTTGCATTGCGCTTGTCTTTAAGCTCCTTTACTTTCTGTCCCTATCTAACAAGCCTCAGAGCAGTGGGACCTGTGTAACTTGGATAAGTAGCAGAATAAGACATCACTTGAGTTGAACCATAGGAATGTGCAAGCAGAAATAACTGGGGTAAATAGCCAACTTAATAAAGGCAAAACCCATGGAGATAGCAGGACAGAAAAATCGACTTGCTGATCTATCGTGGGGTTAACTATTTCTTTCTCTGCCATCACATCACACAATGCAGAAGTGACAACTGTTCCTTCTCTGTCACCTGTCTTTCAACTGTATTTCCCCGCTCAACACCTGAACCATTTATCACTTGTAAACAGCCATTGCAGGTGATTCCCTGGCGGTCAGGCCACTGCCAGGAGCCCAAATCTTCCCCCAGGAAATGGCCATGACAGGTGATTGCACAGGCTGGAGAAGGGAAAGCCAGGGCTGGGCTTAATGGACACCTAACCTAGCCAGCCACCAGCTTGTGACTTGGTGTAATTGCTCAGTATTTGGAGAGATATGACATCAAGTAGTTCTTACGTGGCTGGAAGTATCAGGACTGATCCTCAGACTTCCAGGTCCGAGTAATTTCCTGCCTCTTTGGTGTGCCAAGCAGACTTGCCTATGGCCAGCTAGTGGCAGAGACTGGAGACTGTCTGGGTCTGTGCCCACATGCAAGGGCCACACGGGACTGGCTGCCTCAGGGATCTGCAGTTTAATGGGCTTTCCCTTTGGGATCTGAAGGCAATCTTTCCCACATAAAACATGAAATGTAAAGAGAAATTTAAACAAGAATGAGATGATACATGATTCTCCTCATGGACCAGAGCGCAAGAGGAAATTTTACTAGGGATTGTGAAAAATTTAACCCTGTGGTTTCACACTGCTTTTTTATCCATTGTGTAAAAAAGAAAACAATTTGGACTGTCTTCAATTACTCTTAAGTACTTTGCTAGTGTTATAGTGCTCTGTCAGAACTGAATATGGATCACAATCCCCTCTGGAGGTCAAGTTCTTGAGTTAATAAATGAGGTCCTTTTTTAATTTTTTTTTTTAAGCTAACAGAAAATATAAAGATTCGTGTAAAATACAGCAATCTCTATAATTATACATTACTCTGTAAAATACAGTGTAAGATACAGACACATATTCAGGACGATTCCTGGTGTGATCAGTTTACTATGGTGCAAAACATTGGTGTTGCCCTCCAGTGACATTGAATCCTGCTGGCTGGCTACATCAAACCTACCAATGAAAATCCATTCCATGCCTCCTTGTTCCCTCTTTTTTTTTTTTCTTATTTTCTCTATTTTTTCAGCCTCCTACAGAAGAGATGACTACTTTCACCCTTTAACATATTCATGATGATTGAGGCCCACCATTAAATGCCAAAGCTCAGTAATGAAATTGGAGCTGCTCGTAAGGTACAATGTAATGTTTCTGATACACAACACACCTATGACCTGACCCCCCAAAAAAAATCTTTAAAAACCTATTTTTTACAGTATCGTTAAGTTTTGCAATGTTCTGTCGCATAGATAACTGATGAGGTTGTAATCTCTGCTTAGCTCTTCTTTTTAGAAGGATTTTTCTTTCATTCCTTTTGTTTTGTGTTTTTTTTTTTTTAATGGAATATGTTTATTTTTATTCCCCAAGCCTTGATTTTGGTAAATTGATTGAAATTTTCTCTGCTGGGTACTTACTGCAGAGTGAAGTTCACCATTCTCAGGAAAAACAAATTTTATCAGGGTTAAAAGAAAATTACATGCTAAATCCTGATGTCTCTTCTTTGCAGAGACCTACTGTCATCAGCCAAGACTGAAAGACAATTTTAAGATGGGGCTTACATTGTTTTTAGAGGGATATACCGCATCTTTCTCTCTGCTTTGAAAAATTTAGCCGAATTCTTCTGGTTTTGAAAATTTGCAGCATGGATAAACTCAGATGTTTCTCAGGTGACAGGAAACTCTCTTAAGGAGAGGAAAATTAAAGTTGGAAGGGAGAGGGAGGCTGAGAGGAGCTCAAAGGAGCTGAAATGCTGCTGGCAAGAAGGCTGGGGCAGCACATGTGGGATCAGGCAGGTTTTGAGGAATACACAGGGGATGGAGCTGTGGACCTGACTTGCCAGAAAGGAATTAGCTGCCTGTGTTTAAGTGTCTGAGGAATGGAGGAAGAAAGGACCTTAGGGAACAGAGAGGGACTGTGAGGGAGAGGCTGGATAGATTAGAGTGGCTTGGTTTTATGCTGTGTCAGTAAATACAGTTATCTCTGTCCATCACAGCAGATGCCTCCCTCTCTGCTCCAGAGTACCTGGAGAAACACCTCAGGTCCTTGAGTTTCAGGATGTATCTGCTACTAGCAAATAGCCATTGCATCGATTGACAAAGCCTTCCACCTGCTCTGAAAAATCAAATTCAGTCCCAAATTAGTGGCTCCTTTTAGCTTAATATCCCCGTGACTTGCCTCTATGTACCGTGGAAGTAAATTAACTGTGAATTAGTGCCAGAGCCATAAGGAACTCACACAGGAGTTAATAGTTCTGTCTTCATAGCAGGGACTGAATAATGTGCAGCAGAATAAGAGCTAGGCAAGTACAAAGAAGAATACAAACAAAATACTCTAGAAGTGTGGTCTGTGCTGAGGCAAGAGTTCCCAAGGCAAAATACACGATTATGTAATTAAGCGTGGTACCCTAATGCAGCGGCAGTGAGGAAAGGCTCTGCAGGCATCCTTCATTCCAGTGTGTCCTAGCTCTGCTTTGCCCCTGAATAATGATCTTTAACTTACCCATTTTGTGAGATAAATATATCATTGCACTTTCCACCTACCTCCTGCACAGTGTTGAGTGTCAGAATTCACTGTACACCATCCCTCAGTAGCAATGTTATTTTTCTTGCTCTGGAAATGCCAAAGCTAAAGTTGCCCGCATAACCGCAACTCTGGTCCCCTGTGTAAACACATTACAAGACAGTCTTTAATTACATGAGCTTATATTTATTTTTTTTCCCCTGCTGCATGATGCTCAGAGACATCTGGCCATATCATTCAAAGCATGGCCCAGGCCTTATTTACCTCACATCAACAAAACGGTGTGCTGAATACAAAATTATTGATTTGCTCTTGGGTGTTTTAGCGGTGTTTTCTGCAGAACGTTTTGAGTACTTAATAGAAGCGTGTGGATTCAAATTCACAGCACCCTTGTGAGACAAGAAGGTGACAGTATTCCCATTTTACAGATGGGGAGCTGAGTCACAGGGAGATTAAGGTCAAAGGACCTGCTGATTTTGGGGCCCCAGTTTGATGTTTCGGAGTACTTCGTGTTTTTATAGCTCAATATATGTTCAAAGCACAGCTCCCAGAGACTTCAATTACAGCTTCCAGCACTCAGCACTTTGCAAATCAGCCCCCAGGGTTTCAAGTCAGGCATCCAGAAAATGAGGAACACACAGTTAGTGACCACCTGTGGTTTATAACTTGGCCAAATGTGTGGGGATTTTCATGGTAATAGCAAAAGGCACCTCTCTTATTCCTGGGTGATGCTTTTCTCTCTCAGTCAAGCCAGCTGATCCCTGCAGTAAAATGCAGAGTGCTGCTAAGGTCTCTCAGTGGAGCAGTCCTGCACCCTGTGGAGGAGAAATGCAAGGAAACCACTATCATTACTAGCAAAATAATACTGTTTTCTTTCATGTAATTTGTGGCAACAGCTGAAATCTCCTTTGTTAAAATTTTAACATGACTTTTCAGTTTTTAAGACACAGCAACTTGCCTTCAAAGTCTTAAGTCTCAACAGACAAATTGTGAAAAGTCATGGGAGACTGAAGTGAGACTTTACTCTGGGAGGTGGTGGGCATCACATTGCAGAGGTTGATGTCTGGTCTACTTCCAGTGCTCTCTAGCTGAATCCTGAAAGTGAAGGGGTGATACTCTGGGGCCAGTGCGCTGCTTCTGCATAGTATTGGCATGGGAAAAGGAGTACTTCTAGCTGTACTCAGTCTGCAGCAAATTTTTATGACAGTCTGGTGAAACTCCTGGAAGTGATAATTTTAATGGAGACCTCCCTGGCAGGCCACCATTACAGCTATGCAAGTGGTTTTCATATAAAAAAAAAAATTAAAATTTGAGCAATCTGGAGCTGAAATTCCCAGCCGTAAGTCACTCTCTTTAATCACATTAACAATAGAAAGGTAATGGTGAGCATGTTAGGGAGGGTATATTTCATGAATGAAATAATAAGATTTATTTTCTGGAAATACAGAGATGAAATTCAATTAATATCAGGATTTTATCTACATTCCACACCATGTTCTCTGTGCTGGCAGATGCTTATTACTGAATAAGGTGAAACAACTGATGAAAAGAGTTGCAGGTTGCTTCAATTTCACAAGGAGAGAAATACTTGAAATATCAGCATATAGAATTGTGTAAATTGGGATGAGCTCTAGTGTGGGGAGAACAGAAAGGGTGATTCACTGAAAGGTGCAGATGGTTTGGACTGAGAGAGGAAAACTCTTTTGAGAATTGGTCCCTGGGAACTAGTGAGATCCTGGAAAAACTCAAAAATTCTTTCAAAAGAAGTCAGTAGAGCTGGAAGAAAGACACAAGACACTGGGAATGGATCACTAAGACCTCACTAAGAATCCAGTTTCCTGAGAGGAGTAGTACGTGTGAAGTAATGGCTGCTCTTAATTTCCTGGGTTTCTTGTTTACTATGAGCTCACAGTGCTGATGATGAGTCTGTTCCTTAGCAGCAGCATACTTTGCTTGTTAGTTTTTCCACTGTTCCAGGGAAAGAATGAAAGAGATTGCTAGTGGACAGAGTCAGATTTCAAAGCAGTGACTCTTCCTGCATTTGCAACAGTTAAAATCCAACTTGTATGTTCACACTTGCCATTGCCTTCCAAGGTGCAATGAACTCTCCAGCACCATATCTTACTATCATAAAAGCTTGGCTATGAGGAGGAAAACTCAGACCTCGGAGAAAGCAGTAGATGGATTTCTCCATACTATTTCCAAATAATTCCTCTTTTTGTCTCTAAGTTGGAAGGAATGTTCTGAAGATCAACATTTGAGACCATCCGTTAAAATTATGGAAAAAAAGAAAATATATCCTCAAGGAATGGAACAAGGAAGAAAGCATCTTCCTTGCCTGAGCTCAGCTGAATCTTGCTCATCTTTTGTGAGCAGGTGCCTGAAATTATTTGCACCAGGTAGATGAGCAGAATGTGTTCCCTGGCAATGTTCAGAGGACTCGGAAGAGAAGCAGCCAATCACTGAAAGAAATATACCCAAACAAAATAAATTTTTTAGCCTCTTTCAACAGAAGCTTTTTACAGGTTGCCTATAAAAGGCTTGCATTTATGGCATTAATATTTGAGCTTCCTTTCTGTATAATCTGTGCATGCAGGCTGAAGCAAGCCTATGAGTGCTTGAAAAATGCAGTGGCTAATTACAGCAGTGTGAAAGTAAAATAATGAGAGCTTGAGAATGTGACTGATAAGCAGTTAGATAATAGACTAACAAGCAGGATGTCTGTAGTCCATCAAAGGGCTAATGAAGGTCTCTACGTCCTCTGCTATTGCCTGAGGAGGATGTACAGATGGAAAATATCCCAGAAATGGCATATAAGGATATACACCACGTACTAACTGCATGGTAATATAATGATTGGATTCAGTGAGTGCCTAACCTATGGATAAAGTAATTACTCAATTATAAAGTGCACACGAGATGCTGATAACCACGTGGGACATGCTTGTAATAAGTGTTTACAAAGGAGGTGGTGCTTGGTTTCACCTGCCCCGCTGAGCTGGGCTTGCAGCCTGCAGTGTTACTTTGGTTTCAGTGCCCCAGGAAGGTGGCAGAGCAGCACTGAGGAGGACTGGTGCCTGGGGGTGGCTATCTTGGGAACAGGAAATGGAGCTGCTGCTCTTGGAGTTAATGGGGGCATCTGGTTCACATGCACCCCCTCATGTGTCACAGTAATGCAAGAGGACCTTTACTGATAACAGCTCAGTGAACACTGATGTCTCTGCTGTATTTTCAACCTCTGTTGGCCTGGCTGACTTTTCTTAGTAAACATGCAAATTCTGACCCTTTGGGGTGACCTGTTTCAGACAGGGAAATTGGGGAGCTAAGCACTCTGGCAGGCTCAGAAAAATGTCAAGAAAACAAAAGAACAAACAAGCAAACCCATGACCAGAAAAGATTAATAAAAAAAAAGACATTTTGGCCATTTGGTCATAAATAGTACTGTTCAATAGCACAAGAAATCATGCAGGCTGTGCAGGGAGACATAAAACCACTGAATTATGTATTAATATGTCATATAAAAGGAAAAAGGACTAAAGAAATACTGTTGGAAAAATAAATAAAACCACCATTAAAAGTGAACATGTCCCATTTGGTCAGTTATGCCAAACATAAAACAACAGAAAGTGCCATTTGGAAGTTAACAACACTTTTAATTTTACTACTGACTTTTCCATTATAAACCATACAAAGGTGTGGTTAGACCATAGGCTGAGGAATTGATTTTATGTCTGTGCTCATCTAAATCAGCAGGCTTTCAAAATATGTATCTAGACCTGTAACTCTGTATATACGTATGAAGGAAGAGTTGGAAAGCTAGGGTTGTGTGAGCTGGCCAATGCTAAAATGGAGTTGTTACCCTCTCAAAGGGACTGTTTGGCTAACAGGAGCCAGAACTGAAATCTACTGGTGATGGCCACAAGGCCAGTCCTCTCCAGCCGTTGGTCTGTGGCGATGGGATCGGTGAACACATGGAAAAGCCATCTCCTCCTCTCAGAGGAGACAGTGTTCAAAAGTGCCTGGGGGGACGGTGTGGCCCTGCTCAGGTTTCAGCTTGAATTTCACTCTCCCTCAAATGTCTCTGGTTTTAACGTGAGATGACAGGTGTCATGGCAGGCCAGCCTTGCAGAGCCAGCTATGGAAGAGTGACAGGATCTGGGAAAGGGACTGCCCACATCTACACAGCTGGGCCTGCTCTGTCAGGGCACCAGGGCTGCCCATCTGTCCGTGCAGGAGCGCGGCTGGGGACGGCTGTGGAGTGGATCCATCAGGTCCAGGCAGCTCAGGTGTGGACACTGCTTCAGGCCCATTAGCCCTTGGGGGCTTCTTTCTGCTGTGAAGGGCAGGGCCACGGCCAGCCCAGGAGCTTCACTGCCAGGGTCCCTTGTCCTGCGTGCACACCTCAGGAGGGATTACAATGAAAACAAAAACAGGGGCCGAGAAAACAATTTGCTGGCAGAAAGTGCAAACGACATGGAAACTGCTGGGCCGCTGCTTCATTAAACACACTGGCCTGCCAGAACTGCATTGCAGATATCCTCCCAATGTGTTCTGAACGGCAAAACTCCCTTTGGTCCACTCCACTGCGCTTTGCTTGCTCTTCTCAGCCCACCTGCCACGATGCTGGTAATGTCTGGGAGCAGTGGCAGGAAGAGCTGAGGCTGGGCACAATGCTCCAACACTTGCCTGTTCCCCTTCCCCTGGGCCTTCTGCGCTGGTGGGAGGCTCCAGAAGACACCTGTCAAGGGGCAGCAAAACCTGCCAAAGCTCATCCTTCCTCGTGGGGTATGGGGATGCCCACACAATGCTCCTAGGCTCCACAGTGTCACCCGTGCAGAGGGAGAAGGGCCTGGCTGGGCTGTGTCTTCAGTGTGTGGATTTACAAAAATGGGGCTGCAGGGTCTCTTTGAGCAAAGCCCATGTCCAACACCAAGGAAGCACAGAGCTTTGGTTTTGTTTTGTTTTAATTTATAGGCCTGGAACAATGTTACGGAGCACGAGAGGGGAGAGAAAGAAAAAATAGGAGGCAAGTATGTAAATAATCACAATTAATCTGAAGGTCTGATGGCCTGCCTGCCTTCCTGCTGTAATTTACCATATGCTCTAGTACTTGTGTGAGGTTCCCTGGCTCATGTGTTGTTAGTTTATGTAAGTGTGCACAGACCTTTGGCAAATTTGTATTTTTATTATGTAGAAGCTAACATTTAGCTTTCTTGTTGTGGGTATGTTGTAGCATATGTTAGTGTTTATGTTGCAGAGAAAATGAATCTCTGGACTAGAAAATATCTTCTTCTGCTATTCTAGTGATTTGTTATTTTGACCTTTTTTGTAATAATGTTTTGTCAATAGCAAAGCTGAGTGGGACGGACCAGGTAAAGGCTAGTCATTTCTGTGCGACACACATGGTGTAACATTTCTTCTGTGTTCTTGAGGGGATAATCACATCCAGGAATGATTCAGAAGGTCAACCTGAATTGGAGGGAAAACATTTCTCAGAAGTGGGTATGAAATAGAAACTAATTTGGGTTTTCTGTTTCTTATTCTTTCCCCCCCCAGTTTAAATTGGAAAAACCTATATATGACAGGCATGCGATGGCTTTTTCATTTAGTTTTTGTGCATTTATGTTACCCTTAGCAAATTTTTTTTTCAAGACAATTTTATTTTTAGCTTTTTCATGGAAGAATCTTCAATGTTTTCAGAGGGAAATATGTTTGCATCATTGATATCTGTTTTCTCCAGGGCCAGTAAATAGGATCCCACAATATGTTATTAATGGACCAAGGCCAATATGACATGCTGTGATTTTCCACAATTAATGAGAAAAAATCCCCCTAAATTCTGGCAGAAGTTTGAAGTATTACAAGATTTGGGGTCCACTTTTTCCCCCAAAACTCATGTGAGAAATGTAGAAATTTCTCTGAGCTCCATGATACCTGGATTTGGCATAAAGCTTGAGCCAGCCCTAATTGCTGTCACTCAGCCAAAGAAAGAGGGAAGTCTCTAAAGTGGGCTCTGCTTGTGTCCTGAGACTGAAGTGTGTCCTCTGTATCCCATGACTAGATTGAGTGGGCACAGCTCAGAGTAGCTCTCTGAGTCTGCTCCCATGCCTGGAAAAGCCATCTGCATGCTTAAGGGGAGAGTGGGAGAGGTCTGCCTTTTTCCTTGGTTCTCATTGATTTCATTTTACATCATTCCCACGTGCTCTGACCCCTGGTTTGTTTTTGGAAATATCTGTCTTCTGTATTCACAGAGAAGTCTGATTTCATTATCTGCAGTCCTGTGACTTTGTGTGCCATGTTCAGGTCAGATTCAGTAATTATTGTCTATAAGTTAATAGCTGTGGGGTTTTATGACCTCATGTGATGTCTCAGGCAATGCATTTGAATTCATAATGAACAGTGATAAAGCGTGTTTTTGCCTGTGTATCTATTTGCTGCTGTGCTTGAAGCATCGTGAATTGTTGCTTGTGACTACCATGCAAACCAGATCAGGAAAAAGTGGAGAAACCTTTTCAGTTCAGACATGAATTTTCCTTGGACTCCATGCCTGTATAGGAATTTTTCCTTTTATTTCACACAACCTTACTTTGACTGCAACATACACACATCTAAAACTGTACTCTCTGTCTTGAAAATAATGGGATGTGTCATGATGAACGTCCAAAATAATTACTACTACAAGGATTAGAAAAGAAATTGTTGACATATGCTTTTAAGCTTGATGTGACAGTATTTACAGAAACTAATGTTTCCTGAATGTCTACAAGTCATGTTCCAGAACTGCTGAACATAGTATGAAAAGACCCTGACACTTAATGGTTTATAGCACTACAGTGTTTCTATATAAGCTACAGCCCAATATCTACCAAGTACAGAACATGACCTGGGCAACAGGGAACCAAAACCTTATTTAGTTATATGGAAGCCTAAATTGCACAGTGATTGAAAAATCAACAGGATCTTAAAATGAGTCTTGTAGCCAGCTCAGCAGCAAGTGTAAGATTTTGGTTGTGAAGAGTGTGTTTTTGACCAGGTTTAGGCTGTGCTGAAGCTGGGACAGCTGGATTATGTCAGCTCCCACTCCAGGGAAGCCTGTGAGAAACAACATGTCCATAAACTGGTCCCTTTTTCCATTTTTAGCTGTTTTGTGTCTTTTGATGCATCAGAATATCAGGAACAGGTTTTTGTTCCTTTCCAGAGGGTTTAATTGTAGCCACCCCTTCAGTGCTTTCTACTGTGATACCAGCAAGCAGAAATCTTGCTTACAAATAATTTGCCAAAAATGGCAAGAAACCAGAAAATGTAATGTTCTCTGGCATAAAGCCACACATATGGATTCTCATTAGATAAGATTTGCTGGGTTTTGGTTTTCTTTCCCTTTAAGTGAAAAGTTTGTTGACCCAGTGAAAATAAGATGTCATTTACTTCCCTAACTGACATGTAATGGAAATGTGGACATGAACTCTCTGTGCTTGATAGGCAAAAATTAATGGGGGAAAGTATCTGCACAACTATGACAACTTTTTGTATGGTGCGTGGCTGGCTTTCATTCACATTGTGAAAGCATGAGAAAGTAAACAAGAGGCTTGAATATTTTGCTACGAGGGTTTTCCTACCGTGTTGCTTTTTCTTACTTGAGTGCATTGTGGCATGCAGCACAAAGACAGGGGGATGTTTACCTCTGAAACACTAGATTATTTTGTGAGTAAAATACTGAGGGAAAAAGATCAGGTCTTCACTGTGGAAACTGCACTGTTCAATCTCCAGCGTCCTCTAAGCATTTACCAGATGCTGCAAGGTAACAGCTATTAGTAATGCACATATTAATGCTGCCTGCTCAGCCTATTCCTCTTGGATATGTGTCAGCATATGCTGGGTGTATCCCCCAAAAGGGAGCCACATGCCTTCTAGCTGTCTTAATCAGGGCAGAGTTGAGGGATTGCCTCCTACCTGGGTTTCCAGGAATGTTTTTTGTGTCATGGAGTCTTTGCAGGACTGTTTTATAAGCTGAGATCCTAGAAACATGGAGTTTTGTTTTCCTAACATCTGCAGCCCAGTGTTCTCCATGACCAGCTCTGTTAGCTTTCCTGCAGAAAAAATGGTGCCCTGCAGTACAAACCAATGCCTTCTGATCTCCCTCTCCTGCCTGAGATTTATCTCATCTGCTGCTTTTTCTTGCCCTGCTCTTTTCTTCAAAGCCCTTGGAGAAAAATGTTTCTTTATAATTTTGTTCCTCCTAGTCAGGGTCAATGCTGTTGCTGATAGTCCTGACTGAGCAATCTATTCTGAGACAGAGATGTAGACACCACTCCAGAAAAAAAAAAACAAAACACCCAAACTCAGGGCAAAGAGTTACAGCAAATATCCACAGTGGTTTCAATGTATAAAAGTTCTTTGATGTCAAGCAGAATTTGCAAGCTGCACCTTCATTCCTTGATCTGTAGCAGAGATACTTACCCTGTGTCTGCACCACAGTAGCTATGCTTTGTTAGAAAGCTGTATTTGTTGACAGATTATTCTGTGCTTTCTAAGCACATCTTGAAGAGGTTTTGGGTTGTTCTGAATAACCAGCCACATCAACAAACCAAACTTACACAGGTCTCTACTGTGGAAATACAGCACATGTTGGTAAATCTGACCTACTAGGTGTTATTTAATGCAGTTAAAACGTTCCCATATAAGATTTATTCTTGCAAAATCCATCTTTCTATGGAACACAGTGCATTTGAATTGGAACAGATTGTTCCTACTTAGTCTAGCAGTAAAACCATTGCATTGGCTGGAAACAGCTTTCTTTAACATTCTTTAAACCAAAAAGATCTGAAGTTGACAAAGTGTTTGTGGCATCTCTTGTTTCTTGCTATTTTTCTCGATAACTAGGCTCTGGGGAAAAGTCTTCAAATCCTTAAACAAGCTGGAGAAAATCATTCCCTCTGATTTGTACTCCTCAGTGGAATCTCTTCACTGCTTGCTCCACACTTGCTACTGGAGGAGCCACACAGGGGGCATCAAGAGCTGTTCTGTTAGCAGGAAGGGGACTCACTAGGGAAAAAGGTCCAGTGGCTGCACCAGCTGGAGGAGGGATATTTGTCTCCTTGATAAAGTTTCATTGTCTTGAGCAAAAGTAAATGCATATTTCTAGAAAAGCTTGGAAGAATACCTGGTCTGAAAATCAAAAAAATAATGAGTCTTCCAGATTCTGGTTTCTTCCGAGGGAAAAACTGAGGGATCCGTATAGCTGATGTTTGACCCTTTGCACAGCAGTGTCAGACACTAGCAACTCTTCACTCTCCAAGAATAAGTGTAGCTGCTATGATTTGGCACAATGTAGATAAATGTTCCCATTTTTCCTTTTTATGATCCATCTAAACTTTTATACCAAATTTGCTACCATGAACTCTGAATACAAGTTTGGATATGGGCCAGCTAAGTACAGCATATATAGCCACTTGGAAACTTCTGCTACAAAACACTTGCTTAACTCCTTACTGCACTTGTGATATTAGAACAAATGAATCACAGTAATACTTTGCATCATGGTTACACCTGGCAACCAAGGACCTTCAAGCATTTATGAAGTAACTAGATTTACTCTATATTTTGCCAGGCATCTATTTTTTTCCAATTTGTGTAAGACCACAGTGAATAATTCCTTTTACAGGTTTGAGCTTTTTTCTTGCTGTGAAGAGTCCAGTCCAGCACTTCTTCCACTTGCTGGGTGGTTCTTCTAAAGAATTACTGCTGAGCAATTTTTGGTCTTTATATCAGCCTTGGCCTTTATACTGGTCATCTTTACTCAGTGTGTGGTAAGACCTTGGAAGGAGCTGCTCAGAGAAGCTGTGGATGCCCCATCCCTGGACGTGTTGAAGGCCAGTTTGGACAGAACCCCGAGAAACCTGATCTAGTGGGTGGCATCCCTGTCCATGGTGGAGAAGTTGAAACTAGATGACCTTTAAAAGGTCCGTCCCAACCCTAACCACGCTATGATTCTGTGAATACTTGCCTAAAATTTACCCCAAAATTTAGGATGTATGATGAAAAGGAAATGCGGAAAACGTGCGCATTTTGGAGGTGTTTGCTGAACGATAGCTATGAAACCTGTGTTGACAAACCTGAGGCCTAATCATGATACTCCTTTGTTTTTCCTTATATCGTTTAATGTCACACAGCACCTTTATGACAGAGAACTGGAACTGTCTTCAAAATCAAACTCTTATCACTAGATGACACTTCCTCATCCGGTAGAGCTTGAAGGAGAACAGATGCACGCAAAAATGTGCAAGGAAAGGTTTCCAAATGTTTCTGTGCACATCCAGGGCTAGTGATGTGTTAGGGACTCTGCAGGTATTCTCCAGGCAACACTCCTGCTCTACCACTGAGCTGATCCTCCAGCTCTCACAGCTAAAGGATTTCTTTCATGTTACTTCTTCCCTTTTTCATCTATGGAGAAGCACAGTCAAAGCACATCATTAAAAACTCCAGAGCACTTGAACATTTCTGCAAAGGAAAAGATGCCAGTTAGTAACAATACCTCACGCAAACAGTCATATACGTATGTGTGCCCTTGACATGTATCAGAAACCTCAGAAAGCCATTCATACTAATGCTTCTCATTTTTCCTGGAGACAGAGAACATACTGGCAGTTCAGCTTTTAGGAATTGCTTTAAGTTGGAAAAAGTCAATGGACCAAGCTGCATCGTGCTGTGGGTGGGTAAAGCTCCTTTGGAAAAAAGCACTCGCTCTCTTCATTGATTTGTTCTTGCAGCAGTGAATTTGTTCCACTGTCCCTAGCTCATGAGACCCTTTTCCCAGTCTCTCTCTCTCTTTCCTATTTATGTCTTAATTCACTGCTGTCATGATTTATACTAGCAATACAATGTGCAAGACATGAAAATCTATACATCTATCATACCCTGTCTGAATGCTGGGACATGACATTTCAAAATTATTTTTTCCGTATACATTTATCATACTTTTTTTTTTTCAAAAGGAGATGCTGTGGATTGAAACAGACTGAAGATGGCCCGACATCTGTTATCCTATTTCATGTAATTCATGTGGTTCATGGGGTAGAAATAGGGGCAGTTTTGTGGTTTAACCCCAGCCAGCAGCCAAGCCGCATGCAGCCACTTGCTCGCTCCCCCACCTGCAGGATCAGGGAGACAACCAGAAAGGTAAAAGATACACAACTTGTGGGTCAAGATGAAGGCAATTTAATAGGGGAAGCAAAAGCCATGCACACAAGAAAAGTAAAACAGGGAATTAAATCAGTGTTTCTCAGGGGCAGGTAGGTGTTCAGCTATCCCCAGGAGAGCAGGGCCCCATCATGTGTAACTGTGACTTGGGAAGACAAAAGCTCCTTCTTCCCCCACTTTTTATACTGAGCATGATGCCATATGACCTGGAATATCCCTCTGGTGATTTTGGGCCACTTGTCCTGGCTGTGTTCCCTCCCAACCTCCCATGCAACCCCAACTTCCTCACCAGTGTGGCAAAAGAGCAGAAAATGCCTTGGGTCTGCATAGGGTTGGCTCAGCAATAACAAAAATATCTCTATATTATCAACCCCATGTTCAGCACTAATCCAAAACCCAGCCCAGTTATAGCCACTGTGAAGAAAATTACCTTACCCAGCTGCAACCAGCACAAGGAAGCCTTGCTCTGTTGTGGTTCTACATTCCTTCAGCCAGTGTTGTGGAGGTAAATATTTTATGGTTCTTGTAGAGATTAAGTAGGTACGTTTAGCGTGTTATCCATCAGTGGCAATTTGAGGTTTAGTGTCAAAGTAAATTGTTCTTTAGGGAAGAGTAAGGATCTGTGATGGCTTGTACCTGCAACTGACTGATCTTTATCAGCCTTCTGACAGTCCCACAGGAACAACTAGTTGTAATTAGCTCATTTATTATTGATTAAGTCTTTGGACAATTAATCAGAATTAATCAGGGTTCAGTGGTGTTTTAGAGTTCTGAAAATATGTACATAAGAGCTAGGGATTCCTGAGTGTGTAGAAGGAAACATGACACAAACACTGTCCCAGGAACTGAATGCAATTTCATCTTTTTTGGAGGTTTGAAATCATGTAGAAACTTTTTGAAGAAATCTTTTGCTTCCTTTGCCTCATCATCGCTTCCCTGTACAGCGTAACTCTCAGAGAGGTTGAGCATAAATAACACACACCAAGACAAGCAGGTCTTAGAAATTTTTTAGCCCAGTCTTAGATCTTTCTTCCCTGGTCACTCCTGCTAACAAAGTCCTGCCTCCCAGAAGGTGCAAGGCACTGGAGCCTGAAATTAGGTGTGTGATCTTATTACTGAAGTCCTTGTGCTTTTTTCCACACATCCACATATTGGTAGTTACTCTTATTCTTTGTAATTTAATTTTAGACATAAGAGAATCTTGTTGGAGTAAATGCTTGTGTCTCTTTGTGTGTGGGTTTTTTTTTTAAATAAAACATGAACTGTAGTGTCTAGATGCCAGGCAAGAAAGTTGTAGCATAAGGACCATAGTTAAATTTGTTGCAAATCCTTTAATACTTTTAATGTCTGTTAAAAATGGTGAACAGTTTTGAATGGAAAATGAAGCCTTTAATATAGCTGAGATCTAGATAGAAGTAATTTTCATTTTTTAAAATTTTTTTCTATGTGGATCTTCTGAACACAGTAAATATCTGTATTTTGTTTGCTTTGATATCTGTCTGTTTTAGAAATTTTTTTCAAGTGTAAATTGACTTTTGAGTTAGGAAAATAAGTCAACATCTATTTTAGATTGTCTCTTGCAAGACTTTGTAATGTACTTTTTTCATGAAAGAAATCACCTCCTCTTCTCCGTGTTCCCAACTACTTTTGACTAAGTTACACTTGGACTGGAAATATCATAAAGAAATAATTCGTGATTTTGCAGGCAGTGTGATAGATAATTTGTAAAGAAAAAGCCAGACAACTGATTAATGCTCTAAAAATAAGATATAGCTAAATACCGAATATCTCCTGGATATGTGTTAATTCTGTTTGTATTAGATCTAAGCTAAGTACTTAATTTTATTAGCAGCAGTAAGTCTAAAATTCAAATATATAGTAATGTGGAGCAAGTCAATGACTGTTATTGGAACAAGAGTAATTAGGTGAGTAATTAATTGAACCATGCTTGAGGTTTTTTTCAGTCAAGGTATTTAGTTTAAATACGCTGTTCTTTATCCCATCACAACAAATTGTTCACAGAACGTATATATTACATTCTGCCTCTGACATATGGCTTCTACCTCATGCCATTAATACAGTGGTTAACATCCACAATTAATTAAATACTTTTGGCACAATAGCCCCTCCAAGTCAATGAGCAGAACTGGATATAATCTGAAAACTCAGTGTGTTCTCCTCTGTGTTTGAATTTTCCTTTGAAGTAGCTGGAGATACCTGGGTTAAGAGGCTGAAGTTTTGTTGAACTTCCTCCATTTTTTGGGTTAAAGTACCCTGGCATGTAATTTAGAATGAGGCATTTTTGCATTTTAAGCATTTAAAAATTATTGCCAAAGGCATTTGTTATTTGAGATTAATTTAGCCATAGGTCTTATTGTCTGAAAGATTTAAGAGTAACTTTTTGAATCAGAGTCCTAACTATGCATTTAGAATAGATTTAATATGACAGTTATTTGTTCTGCTTATAAAAGTCCCATGGCATATTAAAAACATATTAATTGAGGATTAGCACAGATGTAGTAAATTTAGAAATCTTTGATGAAAACATTGCAAAGCATCATTTGTCATTTGTGATCACTGTAAATATACTAACAGCTTTAGTGTGACCATCTACTTATAAATCCAGTAGATTTTGTCCAATTCAGAACAGTATTCTTCTGGGGCTATGGCCAGCCAGAACAACTGACCTTTTTTATACAGTGTTTAAATTATGGTCTTTTCAGAACGGTTTTTAGGTGGTGTTACTGCAGACATACCGACACTTTCCTGGTCTGTGAATGGAATAGATAATTGTGCATTGACTGCAGAGATTGTGTACATCAAATGATGTCTCCCTGCAAATTAAAGATATCTCAAACCAGACATTTCAGTCTCTTCTGGAAGACTCCAGTGAGGAGGTGTTTGTATATTTGTACATGCACAGTGAGTGATTTGCTCAGCTGAAGTGGTCCTATGCAGAAAGGTGTTACAACTTCCTTGCTCAGCCTGGGGAGTCCATCTTCCCTGCCTCAATGACATCCTCTGTGCTATGTAGGGAACGTAATTAAGCTTTGGGACAGCTGTCAGTAATGTGTAGCTCATAATTTTCTATTAGCTATCTGCTGGGGAAAGACTCTGCCTGTGCTAATTGGCAAGGAAAGGCCAACTGGAACTGTTGGTGGTGTCCCATTTTGGACTGTGCTACACTGATGCCCTGGGATCCTGTTCTCATCTCCTTGGACAAGGTGATTTGTGATGCACCTTGCTCAGGAGAGGCTGAGAAGTTTGACCTCTGAGGCCAGTCACTGGGGGATATCTTAGCTTTGAAGTGTGCTGGAAGGGAAGAAAGAAGAAAGGAATGAAAGGAAGGAAGGGCCACTTCTCTTCCAAAAGATCTTTTCATAGAAGGCTGGTCAATTAATACCTCAGTGATACCCTGTACTATTATTTTCCTACTACTCCTGCTCAACAAGCTGTGAGCCAATTTCTGGCTCACCAAATTTGTTCTGATGACAGGAGAATTCCCCAGTGTGCTGCAAGGAACTGGACAGGCAGTACACACGGTCTTGCCTTGAGGGCTGTAATGCAGCCTTGTAGTAGGATCTAGTAAGGATGTATTATTATAAATCCTTATCATGTTTATTTCACTTTTCATTCACATTCCTTCCAATCTTTTGATATTTAGCCTTCAGGCAGATTCAGTTATATATCCAAGGATGCAACTTTACATTGAATTAATGTGTATCTCTTTGCTGGTTAAGAAGTTAACAAAAAAGGAGTAGGTGTCACTATTTTGCTTATGGTGGGAATTTGACGATGCACTGAACCAAGCACAACACACTTCCAGAATCTTAACTAGTTTGATTGCACCATCGACACTGTTATTTCGACAGTCCCACTCTCCAGCATCTGGCATAATTGGAAGCAGCAGCCAGCAGGTATCAGATGTCAGTATGAATTGTCTCCTGCTGCGTGAGCACTGACTATGAAATTGATTTGCTGTCTTTTTTACGCAGTTTTGTAATGAAAGTAATGTAAAGTCCCAAACAGACAAACTCTGCATTTGTGTACGTACAGTTAAAATAGGCATATGTCTTGAAATTAGAGAGGGGGAAATATATCAACAGAAAAGCAGCATGGCACCATCAGGCAGTGTTTCCTCACAGGTGGTTGTAGTGGCAGTCCCTGCTATGTTTCTGAAGAAACTGAGCTAAATCAATAGCTGGAAACCAATTTCTTTGGGTACTTGTATGGATCAAAAGCATAAAACATGAGAAAGAAGAACCCTTTGGTGAGTGAATTTATATCTCTATTTTACTCACTGGTGTTAATAAGACAAGTGAAAAAGACTGTGGAAACCAAGTCTCCAACCTGAAGCAATTTTTTCCCTGATTTATCATTAGGATGATCAAGGCCCCTAAGATGAAAAAACTGGCCTGAGCAAAGTCATTGGTAAATTTCTGTTGATTTACTATTTGCCAGGATGTTGCCTTAGGGCACATCAGAAATAAACGACTGCCAGTGTGTTCAAGATGCTGTCATGCAGAACAATTTCACCTATATAAAGGTAATGTTTCAGTGACTGGGATCTTGACTACCAGTTTGAGGAACTATAAGGGAGGATTTGACCAGGTATAAAAGAGGTGCTATCATCCCGAGCTGTGAGAAACTTTGAGCACTCCTTAGGGATTGCTGACATCTAGATGATGGCAGTAGGAGCACAGAATGCTGGGTTTCGCTGGTGACAACTGGTGCCTTTTCTCAAGCAGAGTTACAACTGGCTATGAAACAACCATTTTTATGGGTTTCTTCCTCAGCTTGACACAGTACTTGGCTTGGATACCAGAAGGCTTAATCAGCTCCTACTATAATCAAATTATTCAAGATTTTTCAAAGAGAAAATTGCAGCAAATTCCCATCCTAAAACGTCAGGGTCAAAAACCTTTTTAGAAAAAATCAGCTTGAGCGTTGATTACTGAGTGTGGCTGCCTTTTAGACAAGCACAATGGAGAAAAACATTCCTGACATCTAGTTCAATGAGGCCCAAGACCAGTGTTTAATTGTGTTTTTGCTCTGACACCCAGTTGCATAGCAATAAGGGGGAGCATATGATACAATAATCTATATATAGGATAGGTGGGGCTGAACCTTTGACTTGGGGCCAGCTAGTCTGGTATTCCAATCTTGGTGCTGACATGGAGGCAGCCAGTAACCTTAGGCGGGTCGCTTGAAGTTCTTCCTGAATTTCAGGCCCGCTGTTGATGAAAGGACTGGTCTGTAACTGTCTTGGGATTGACAGTTGTCATAACCTGATCCAGCAGGCCATTACATACACAACCAGGTCATGAGTGCCCAAAAAAACTTTCCCCCCATTCAGCACAGGCACAAGATAATTTACAGGGAGCTGGCTGCTCTAATCAGAGAACAGTTTCCCCCTAGAAGCAGTAATATACTGCAGGTTTCTTCTCTGCAGAAGTAAACCACCCTGCTTTGGATCTGACCTGAGGAAGAGATGGAGGGCAGCCACCTGAGCAGTTGGTCCTCTTCTTTTTCCCCCACACGGCACAAGTAAAGGTGCTCTGGTTCATCAAGATGCCTGGATTACTTCATTTCCCCAGCCATCTCCTGCCCTAAGTAGCACCATGCTTTCTCTGTTTCTGAGAGTAGGAAATAGAAGTTGATTCCAACAGCAAGAAGACAATCAGATGACAGACTCAGTCCTTTTCCACACAACTAGAATTTCTGTCAGATTTTAAACCTTTGCTTTGACCACAAAGATGTGTTGCAATTCCACCTGCAAGAGGGTATTTTTATAAGGAGGCTCTCTGCGGTTCACTCCCCTGAGGGATATGGTAGAAAGAAATCCTCCCACCTCTCTGTTGAAGCACTGTGTAGGTTTGCTCAAACACAGGATACTGCTGACTCAGCCAGCCAAATTTGCTGTTATATTCTTCCCTTTATTTTCTTGGAGAGCTTTCCTAAGTTGTGCAGACCTCCAACTGCAAGGAGGAGGAAGAGGACTCTATTCTTTTTACTGCAACACAGAAAATTTGTTTGTTGTTCTAGAGAAGCTGTTGCCTTTCTACTCTGTCTGTCATGGAAATTGGAAGAACAGGGTTGTGACCCAACCATTTCCTCTCCTCTGTTAAGGAAGAAAAATTCCATCATATATTTAAAGGGTGCTGTTACCAGAATCAACAAAATTTTTCATGGTGATGCATTCATTGGTAAAGCAAAGAGAATTCCTGCAAGAATGAAATAAAAACCTGGATAAATTAAACAACAGTCTTAGAGCAATACATTTCATAATGCATTTAACAGACTCTTCCAAGCTGTGTTCTTCCAGTCTGTTTCCTTCCCTTCATTGTTGTGTTTTGAAAGCAAATGGGCGGTAATGCCGGGCATCATAGTTTCTGAGACCCTGCTCCCACTGCTCTGCACAGCACGTTGTTGTCATTTTAGAGCAAATTTTCCTGCTTTCCAACTTTTTCAGACCCTTATGAGGATACAATAACCTGTGTTTTTCAACAGTGGTTGAATAGCTAAATCCATTATGGTAAGTGAAGTCTCTTCCAGAAGTAGCATTCCCTCACTTCTCTTAGGCAACTGTTTAGCTTTTTTTCCTCAGTTTATTTCTCTTGAAAGGAATAGGTTAGTTCAGACCTTCACTCCTGGATTCTCTTAAAGAGAAATTTCAGGGGGATTAGTGTAAGCAACATGGTTAAAATCCTGTCTGCTGCTTGCTGAAAATGTAGTCTTAGCTATTGTTTTAGTAGCAGTAAAACTTTTGGAACTGCATGACTTTTTTTGAATGTTTTACTGTTTCTTTTATAGCAAGTGTTACAGCATGCACATATGATGTCAAATTCCTCTTAAGAGCATTTGATTTTTAGAGACATGAATATGACACAGAGGGACATGAGAACCGGCTGTTGACTCAGTCTCTCAGTGCCCTTTTGTTTATGCCTGTGACCTGGTCACATAGTACAAAGAGTTTCCTGCTGAACTACATGCAGCTGCCTGGCTGAAAAGCATGTGAGAGTTTTATTTGTCCTGCCTGCAGCCCCAGATCTTCTTGGAACAGGCTCCCAGATCTTTCTCGACGTGGAGGGTGGGTGATATCACTGTACAGCCTTCCAAAGGATCTTGTCCGCTCTGGAATCCACTGCCAGGGATCTGCAGAGCATTACAGCCTGCATTTTGGTGTACTGCTCCAAATGGACTGCCTGAGTAAGGCTCCAGGCTCCTTGGGACTTCAGAGCAGAGCTACCTATTTTTGTTAAGGAGAGCAAATGTAAGTGAGGAACATAAATTGAGGCTTGACTGGTTCATATCCTTTTTCTAAAATT
>VZRN01003031.1:755140-778460 GCA_013397935.1 Dasyornis broadbenti
CCCCAGAATCCCTTATGCCGTTATGAGAACTACTCAGGCCTGCTTTTCCATTTCCCCATTTTGTGGTGATAGGAAAGACCTACAGATCTGCATTGATCCATCTGTTTCTTGTGATGGCTGCACCACATTGCACCTCACCTGCAGCATGGCAGGCATGCAGCCTGAGACCAGGAGGTGTCGGAAGCGTTTGGGTCACACAGTGGTCTGCAGGTCTGGGGCACTGGCAGGCTGGTGGGCAGTTTTAACTACAAGGAAAATGTCCCTTGCTGTGGCACAACCTCGGGTGCCCAAATGGCAGTGGTGGATTGTTTAGGTGGCACAGATGTTTGGTTGCATATCCTGAAGCTACATCTGTACCACTGGGTATCTGATCATTCTCCCTAGGGCCCAGGACTCACTCTGACAGGAGAGCAGAGTCACATTCCTTGGTACAGAGTATCAGCGAATGTCTTGGAATAAGATGAGGCTGCAGATACAGACAGATGAAAACATAAACTACCCCCCAAATAGTAAAACAATGTACATACTTCTCAACAGCCTTAACTGAAAGGATACACTTTTCCAGTAGATCCCATTGTTTTGCATTATCTGTTTTCTTTCTTTAGTGGGAGTCTGGTTTTTCATCTCACATTCTCCGGAAGTCATCCATACCTCCGTTTACCATTTCCTGATGTGTGGAACAGCAGTCTTCCACCTTTCACATCTTTGGGTTTCTTACATCCCCATTTCAACACTAGCTAGTGATCACATAAGAATGCAATATTAGGAAACGATTTAGTATATTTTTAGCAGTGCTCAGGCTGAAATAGCAATGAGAAAGGAGGAGTGCCAGCCACACATGACCAACCAGCTGTCTATGGCCCACATTTTGGAAATCACTGATTCAAGTAGCTGGCACTAGGTTGTGGAAAGTTTCCATTTTAGATTGCTAGCTCAAGTTGACCCCAAGTTATACGTGGTAGGAAGGTCATCTTGGACGTACACAACTTTATGATGTGTGAGCAGTCTTCATCCAGTTTCTTTGCCTTTTAATACGAGAGAAATATTTCAGCTGGAAGTGAAATTTCCACTTTTGTGACTTAGCTGCAGGGGCAGCTGAAACATGGGTATGGCTGGAATGGAGAAGCTGTGGGGCTGCCGTGTGCTTCTTCCCTACTCGTTGGCCCTTGGTCACACTGTGATAAGTGCTAAGATCTTTTCTATTGTGTAGAGAGGGGGAACCATCTAGCAGGTCTGGGTCCATGAATTGTAATATGACGGCCATGTAACAAAACACCCCGCGTTAAAAACGTGAATCTTCTTTCTTTTCTGTCATTCGTATCTTTTGGCTAGGACTTCTAGCTTACCTCCCTTCCTGTCTTGTTAATCCATGAGTATTTTAGGAGTCAATAACTCCTTGTCAGCTGGTACCTATTGCTATATATGCATCAAAGGCAGCTGCCTGCGAGAGTTCTGCATACTTCTGGGGTTATTTAACTACACATATGAGTAGATCTTGCATTCCTTGTATGTCACCCATCTGTGAAATTCCCTGCACCAGTTTCAACCAGGCTTGCTTTATCACATTCCCTCCTCGCCAGCCTAACAACCTGCTCTAGTCTGTTTCCTGTCCCAAGGGGGAAGAGGGGACTGTGTCTTTAATGTATGTTTCCTGACTTCTTACGGTTTTCAGCTTCATTTCTCTTGCTGACCCTCAGACCATCACTGAGAACAGCAAAAAGAGACATCGGGACTCTTCCAGGCCCCAGCACATGCACAGGGTAGAGTATATCTGACTTCTGTGTGCTAGCCACCCTCAAACCCTGAGACTGATAATCAGCCAGGTCTGCTTATGGGACCAAGACCTTATTTCCCAGCTGACATGGGGAAGCAATCAGAGAATCCCAATGGGTACCCTGCTAGGGCTGCTCCATCCCAGTGTGGGATTTGATCTTCCTTGTAGATCTGAAGCCTTTGCCAAACTCCCTGATCCACATTGTCTGCCAAGAAGATGACAGGCACCAAGTACCAGCTGTGATGAACATTGTGGAACTGAGTGCCTATGTGTTCTGATTGGACCCAGTTTGATTCCAAAGAACTGTCCCTAGAAATAATCTTTCAGCCTCCAGGGAGGCTATTTATTTTGTTTTTTTAGAAATGCATTTTGTAAATCTCTCAGGTGATGGCAAGTTTATGTATTTGTATGGCAAATTTATGTTGTGCTATTAGTATCAAGGAAATCCAACTGAGTGTGTAGATTTTAGACTCCTGACCTTTAAGCAGAATGAATTTTTTTTGAAGGGGTGTGAACTAACCTGTTCATCTCCATGACCTATATGCTCTGTTGAATGAAAATGTCCTCTGTAGAGACACAGGAGATGTGAGGGGTGGCAACTGCCATTCATCTCAGCCAATAGTGCCTCCTTCTGAACCCCTGGTCAGTGCCTGGGATGCTGTGCTAAGCACTGACCCGGTGAATTTTCAGTCTTGCACTTTGTGTTTTGCAGAAGCTACCAGGAAGGTGGAAAGGGCTGCCGTATTGCTGGTTCCCATGATAAATGACTGTCACCATCCTCTGGAGATGGGACTCAGGGCAAGGGTTGCCCAGATCCCACTGAGGACGAAGAAGAGGCAGGGAGGAGAAGGAGGCATTTGTTTACTTGCCTTGGACCTCATTAGGACTGGGAGCATGTCTGTGCCACTCCAAGTCCTGTCCCTTTTCTCTTCCTCTGCCACCCCATTATCCTTTTCTCAGACCTCCCCTGCCTCCCTACACAGCTCCAAACTTCTCTCTCATCCCCTCCATACATGCTATTTATTTAGCTTCAGTGCTGTCTGAGCTTTCTGCTCTGTTGGTTTGATGTCTATCAAGCTACAAACTCCTCTGACAGAGGCAGACCATGGCAACATGCTCCGTTCTTCTTCCTGTTTTTTCCATTCTTTCTGCCAGCGGTCAGGTTTGAACTGACATTGGTTGGTTGTAGGTCAGGTTCAAAAGCATCAAGCACTGTCTGAACATCCCCTTGAGCTATCAGCTCATGTGAAAATGAGTAGTCTAGGAAACTTCTGTGACTGCACAGAATAATCCACTTTATGATTGAGCTCCTAGGGTTGGCAGGCTTCTCATTAAATATGGGGTTTCCCATGTTTTAGCTTGAAATTCTGCATCCTGTGGTAAAGGACAGGCTTACTAACTTCCATGCTCTTTTTTTTTTTTAAATAAATCATGTCGATTTTTAGCCTGAAATATGGAAAATAGTCCCACCTTACTCTTTTCTTCACAGCTTCCTTGATTGTCTGAAAGTTGCTGCCTTGCCCCGCAAGTAGAAGCGGTGATAGGGTAGCAAAAGTGAAGAACGGGTACATGAAAGATAAATGGGCAGCTGTACAGAGAAGTGCTGTGGCAGTACAGTGGGAACATCCCATATTTTTTAAATGCTGATTTTAAGAATACTGATTTTTACTTCTCTTAAATTAATGGATGCCACAGAGCATCTTGTGGATGTCTTAAGTGATTAAGACCCAAATGTGGAGGGAGAGAAAAAAGCCATACCCTCAATGTGTAGCCACTGAAACTGGCATCCCCCTCTGTCCCCAGTTTGTTGTACAGTCTTCTTAGGAGCCGCTTACATAAATGTTCCTAAATCTGGTGCACACAGCCTACACTGTTGCCAACAAAATTCTTAACCTTTGTGAGCATGAGGATTTTAAAGCCTTTTTAGAATTGAATATTTAAACAAAGATGAGCTTCTCTGCTGTAATTGTGGGGGAGAGATTGTTCTGCTTCAGTCAGGGCACACATCTTTAGCCTGTTTAATTCAGCATCAGCTTGAATGAGACTGCTAATTGACAGCAGCCAAGGATCTGCCTGTTTTTTTTTTTTTTTAAGGAACTTGTGGGGTAAAGGGAAATGATGGGCAGTGGCTTAGAATTCATAATATCCAGCTCCTGTGTGTTTTCAGTATGCGGCACTCATAAGCCATCACTTGATGAATATGGCCTGAAGTGATGCAGGCAACCTATTGTAATTTTTTGCTGTGCTCTGTTTGGATTTATTTCCTAGTCAGTCAGGAGGGACACCCTGTAGATTAAGACTTAGCACATGCATTTTGAATCTGTAGACTAGTACTTAAGCTGAAATAGGAATTCTTTATGTTTCAGAGCAGAAATGGCCTAAATTGCCAGAAATAACCATAATAACAAACTGCTTGTTTCCTGAGTCAGGCGCATAGTGCAAACAGCCGTAGTCTCGGTGCACCCTGTTTTTTAATGACAATAACAGGGATGGGAAACTGTCCAAGGAGAGTTTGTTCCCTTGGCTTGTCTGATATTCTTTTTTAAACTGTCTGCTACTATGAAGAAATATAATTACAGACCCATTTAAAAAGTGTGGGTCTTCTAAAAAGTGGATGGGTTGTATGTAAACATGGAGCTAAAACCAGCACTTAGGTAAACCAAAAAACGTGTGGATAGTGAAATTTCTGTTTGCTGGGAGGTTTTTGGGTGACTCTTCTAATTTTGTTAGACCTGATATATAGAATAGAACTTCCCTTGCTTGTGTGTCTCTTTCAGACATCCTCTCTTCCGGTATCCTCCATCCTGTCTTTTGCTTCACAAGGAATTTTCAGGGTGCTCTGTTCAGATCAGCAGCTTGGGTGGGTTTGGAGAAGTCTGCCAGCCTTCTGTAGAAGAGTTCACATCAGAGGCTTTCATTGCATTTCTCTCTTCAAAGACTTCACGTTACATGAAAGTTCTCTATGACTCTCTGCCTTTCCTTTCTTTCCAGGACCTTCCGCTTTCCTGTCTCATATTGCACACGGGCTGTGAGACTTCCTTCTTTGAACCACCAAAATGTCTGTAGTGGTCTGCTTAGAAAGGCTTATGAAGACACTAATAAAGTACAGGCACAACCATTCAGGCTTTTGCTTCTGCTGACAGATGTACAGCCTAAAATTGTGGCAGCAGTTGTGGAGATGTGAGCAGCAATGCAGAGGTGCGATGTCAGGTGTGTTTATCACTGTGGGGTAGGGGCTGTGTGTCAAAGCACCACTCAATCCCAGCAGAAGCAGGGCAAGCCTGCCTGCATTTCCTGAGCAGCTGAAGACATTCCCTAAGCAGCTCAAATGTGCACTTTGGAGATTTTGACTTCACTGGTTTCTGCCAGCTTGAAACAGGAGTTTTTACTTGCTCTGTGGCAGACTGTACCAAACAATAGGTCTGATTCCCCATGAACTTGAGTTTGTGCCAGGCAAACACATACCACAGGCTCCCATGACAAAAGTGGTGGCTCATGTTGACTGAGAGCGAGGGAGGAGGAGCCCCAGGAATGAGCCCCCTTGTCAGCTGTCCTGTCAATTGTGATCGGTCAGCTGCTGCTTATGATGAAACCGGTCTTTGGGAGATTTCATTCTGCATGGCTGGCCAGCTGGTATGTGTTTCTGTCTGGGCTCTGCAGCCCTGGCCCTCATTTGAGGAGGGAGGTCTTTGTTCTGTATCAGGCTTCAAATAGCTTGGCATCTGTTGGTTTGTGTTGTCTGCTCGACCATTTGTTGCATTAGTGAGCTTCCTTCTAATCTCATCTCCTAAACAGGCTGTTCCCCTGAGTGGTTTCTGCTCTAAAAAGTAAAAGTAGATGTGTGCTGGCTGTAAACACCTGAACCTGCTCTCGTTGGAGAGGTGAGCATATCTGCACACAGGAGATTGAAATCAGCTACGAGGGTTCGCTTCTGATTAGTTTCTTGGTCACACCACAGTTTCTTACCACCAGGGCATGTTAGTGATGAAAAGCACAAGTTGTGTAATCCATACTTCCACTGCTTTGCAGACAGCGAGGCTGATGGACAGAAAAGACTAGTAGCGATTAGATCTGCAGCAGTGATTCACAGCCCAGGATTATAGTTTCTGCAATTTGCTTGGGTTTGTACAACCCAAATATCAGATAACATTACAATTTACATTTTCCATGGAATGCTGTCTCAAGAACATATTGATTTATACTGCATCAGATTACTCAGGGGCTGGAGAAAGCCAAAAGGAGAATTTTACTTTTCTCCTGCTGACATTTGAAAAACAGGATTATACAACTTCACACCTAGCCCTGTGTAACCTTCAGCAACCAGCCTTGGATAGTCGCTTAAGAATTACAATTTTTTAAGCTTGCTTTAAACAGTTAAGGACTCTCTCCAAATCCCTTGAAGGCAAGCATTAGTCTTTTCCTGCCACCTTTGCTGCAAGCACTGTGCGGAGTGAGGTGGGGGAAAATATGGAAAATTCACCTTTTGGGTTCACTATTGTTCTCTCTGCCTCAGACGGATCCAGGTTTGCTCATTCACATCCCTGGACTCCTGGATGATCAACCCTGATTGGAATTTAGTGTCAGTGAGCTACCTGGAGATGTAAGGGTACTGCCCACACAGGGTTTCTGAGGGTTGGGTATGATCACTCATCCTTTGCCCTCCCTACTGGCACCATCTGTTGAGGCACTTGGTCTGTGCCACATTGATGGGAAAGGGGTCCTGCCACTGCACAGCCTGCTGTTCCCACCCCCTCAGTGGTACTCAGTGTGGTTCATGCTACAGAAACCAGACTTTTCAGTGTTTGATTTTGTTTTAATGATTTTTATTCAGTATTCATTTGCCCTTACTCTCAAATGAAACAGTTTCCAGAAGAACAAATTAAATTGAGCCATTAAAAACCCTAATGTTAAGGCACCTGCTCAAATGTAACCAATTTTTAGAGGAACTGAGCCTCTGTGTTCCCCAAGAAACACAGTTTTGAAGCAGTCAAATCCCTGGGCAACACCAGTGCTCAGTAACTCCCCCAAATCAGGTCACTCTTAGTTATATGCCTCGTTTAGTCATCAGATTTTGGCATTGGATCTAACATGTGTGTGGAGATGAGTGGGGAGGGGGAAGCTGAGGTTTTTTGTTTTTTTTTTTTTTTTTTTTAACTTCTCAGCTGCTTTGCTTAGAAGCCACAGACTGCTCTTTGTAAGAGTGCAGCTGTGGCTAGCCCATCACACAGTATTTTATTTTAGGATGAGACAAGCACCGAGTCAACGTAGCTCCTATTGTTACTTGTCTGTCACCCTATGTTAGCAGAATTCAATGCACGCAGTGTTCACCAAGGAGATGTGGCATTAGAGACGCATATGCAGATGAAGGCTCTCCAGATGTGTTGCACTGAAAAGTTCAGAGCCCGGAGCACCCAGCAGTTACTTTTTCTCCCCTTGGAATCTGTGTAATTCGATGAGGCACCACAGACTCGATAATCTCAAAAGAAGTAATAGCCTTTGCCACAGCAGGTCACTCTCTGATGCAATGGGAGGAGACATCTTTGCAGTGCTGTGCCAGGAGTTATGCAATCTAAAATGTCAACTTGAAACACATCCAAGCAGTACTCAAGAAATAGCTGCAGCATTGAACACTCAGGTGCTAGAGATGCTTGGGTACTCTGAGAGTATGGATGCTCAGCAAAATGACTTTTGTCGTGCCTGAGAAAACAACGGCACTTGAAGAAATTGAGCTATTGAGAGATTCAATTTGCGAGGAAGGAGACGGAAATTACCTAATTGTTTCAATGTACTAGAAGAGGAATCTATTTCTTGGTAGGGAGAACGCTTTTCTTCTTGTAATGGTGTTGTTAAGTCCCAGATCTCTCTTCAAGGGCGAATGCCATGGGTCTCTCTGGGATCAGTGAACTTTCTGCTCACTTCCAAATATTATTGAGGTGTACCTATGCCATGCTTCAAAAAGGATGGTGACGTGTGGGATCTTGTAGCGTTTAATCTCATGTCCTGTCTTGCTTCCCAGTTTCACATCCTTAGTATATTCCATTGCAAGAGCAAAGCATGGAAACCGTGTGTGAAGAATGATTTTGGGGTAAGATGGAGATTGTAATGAGCCCAGATTTGATGCTCTCATAATATCACAGTCTCTTTGTTTTGCGGCATAGGCATTTTCCTGGCTACAAAGGATTTGGCAGGGTAGTGAAACTGCTCCATGGGGAAAAATGTTTCTGTGATACTTGCTTCTGTATACCAGATATTACAGCAACATCTCTCACTAGAGTAACTATATCCAAATATTTCATCTCAATATTGTAACAAATATTTCGTTTGTTACATTTTACCAGTTCTTTTGCAAGGTGCACAGAACTATAGGCAACATTGAATTGCTAAAGAGGAGGGTATGGACAAAATTGTAAAGTCAGCAAAAGCCAAGCATTAAAGAAATAAGCCCAAGCTGAGCTTGGGTACAGCTGGCTCAGGAAACCAGAGGAAAAGCCTCAAAAAACTTGGACTATGGAAGCTATTTAGGAGGTGCAATGGTGAACCCCAAATATGGCGAAATGAATCTTAAAAATAGTCACCAGCTGTGGCTGCTTTTCCATACATTGCCACCTCATTCTTGGTAATAGCCATAGCAGAAAGTCTGATTTTCCTTGGCTTATCCACAGAAAAGGCAGGGAAAGGGGCCACAGCCTGCTCCTGACAGTCTTGCAGCCCAGAGACTTGCCCGTCTTTGGAAGAGGTCTGTGTAGCCTTGTCTCACATTCAACAGCTCCTTTTCCAGCTTTATTTAAGAGCCAAAGGGAACTCAAGCTAACACAAACCAATTACTAAAGAGGATTTCTGGACATGGTAGATGGTGGAGGAGGAAGACCATCCAGGACAGTTCATGCCATTCATGGATGGGTATGTGAATCAGTCTGTGGTGCTGTGTGGTGTAGGACAGGCAGAGTGAGGTCTCCTAATGTTCTTCCAAAGCTCTGGCACAGGAACTTGGGTAATTAAACATGCCAGAGTAGAGTTAGGTTGCATCACTGGCAGGCAGGTGCTCACCAACACAAATGACTTGGGAAGAATGTGAGGGGAAAAGCGAGGTGAAAGCCACTACTCCATAAACGTGGTGAGTTATAAAGGGATATACCACTTGGGGGTTGGACTGCAGGTAACAGGCTGGGTGACAAGGGGTTTTGGCGACTGTGTGGAAAGACATTAAAAGACATGAGGTGACATTTAATTCCTCAACTTTACTTATCCCTTTTCATTATCTGAAGTGAACCTGAGAGATTCAAAACTCTGGTGGATACTTTTTTTGACTTTGCAATTCAGGGAGTGGATTACAAAGCAGAGATAATACATATGATTTTTAATGCCAATTGATTGGCAACTCAGAGTAGCTAAGCTTTTTGAATGATCAGTCTGTAAATTCATTGTCTAAAATTTGTTTTCAGAAACAATCCTTGAGGCGATTAGAAACACAGGAATAAATTCATAGTTAGAATGACCTATTTGCAAACAATTTCTTTAAATAAAACTGAATTGATTTAAAGAGAAAACAACTATCCGGTAGTGAATTATTTGCTCATATCTGTTTCTGGGATTTCTCATCTCCTTCCATAGATTTCTAAGCCTTTATGCATGAGTCACTAGTGATATGATTAAACAAGGGATTTGCATTAAATAAAAAATTCTTCCATCTTTTTAAAACACATTTCATCGCTTCTGTGCTTCTATCTTTTCTCTCCACAGCAAGTCAGAATAGAAAAAAATATGTATAGACTATATACCTAATGATATCCTGTGCAGTTGTTTGTTCTCACCAGACGTCTGATTCATATTATTCATACTGTTATTCTTGAAGCTGTTACTGATCAAAAGATTTTAAAATAATTTTTTTTCATCAGCAACATTGTACACTGTTTTAGGGACATGTTTTGGAGAGTTTGCTTTCTACAGTAAGGATCCTCATCAGAGGATCTTTTTAAAAATTATAATGTATGATTTTTAATCTTTCCAAAATGTCTTTTTTTTTTTTTTTTCCACAGAAGACTGACAGTAACTCTGTCTGCAGTTATGTGTTTATATAGCTTCTAACTGCATTACTTCATAATGATATGCTGTGTGTGCTATGCATGGATCCAAAAATACAACAATACAATGAATTAGAGAAAGATGATGATTGATTTAAGAGACCTATTTTTGTCACACTCTGCTACTGGCATACCAGGAATGCAGTTTTAACCAGGCATTCCACTGCTATCAATATCTTTTAGATAAGCTTTAAATAACCACTGGAAAAACACTCTGGACAGCTTTATGAAGATAATAACAGCAATTAAATCATGATTCTTTGGGGAGAAACCCTTAGCAAACCACAGATAACAATTTCTCCATGAAGATCTCCTCAGCCATGTGTACAGCAGCAGAGAAACTCACCACAAGGCAGGATCAATGGGGGCCCTTGTTGGGCTGCAGCTGACATCGCACCCCAGCAGGTGTGCAGGGTTTGGGCCACATGTGTCTGTCAGATCCCCATGCTCCTGCCTGCCTCTCACCCCATCCTTCTGGCAGCTGGAGGGGACTGCCCTGCTCCTCCCCCTGGCACCTTGCAGCGAGGGCTGCAAAGAGCCCCACTGCCCCTGCACACAAGGATTGCTCTTTATGGCAAAGGCAGAGGGGCTGCTCAGGGATGGACAGTATCCATGTGCCAAATGCTCATGGCTGGGGCTTGGGAGTGACCCTGGCTGTCCAGCCAAACAGTGGAGCCTTCCCCAGGTACTGCCTTGCTGAGTGACAGGGTATGGACATATTGTATTGTATTTTTTTTTTTTTTTGCATAGTTTCTTTCATTCAGGTCTGGATTTCAAGTCAAACAGCTATTAATGCCCCACTGCAATGTCCACCACCTGTTTTCTGGTGGGTTATGCTGGGCTTAAAGCATGAGAAGCTCTGAGTTGTAGGCTTTGGGATTCTGCAATGGAACCCACAGCATTGCAGCAGCCTTTTTCTTCACAAGTGTGAGGATGGGCACTGACATTTAGCACCTTGGGGTTTTCTCCCTCTATCCCTTTTTGAAGGGTTTCCGCTACTCAGAGCTAATAGCAGCAAATACATATTGGTTCCACCCTAGTGACAGAGAATGGACTGGCCACGGGAGTTTGTGCTAGCACTGGCTGGCACGCTGGCTGTGAGAGAGGCGACATCTCCTTACCCTCCGCACGCAATCTCAGTGGAAGAGTTGCTGTGAATAACAGGTGCTGCATGTGTCTTAAAGTTCCTGTTGGACTGACAGCGATGAGGCACGGTGGAGTCCTGTCTTTGCCTGGGACTGACAACCTGTAAGCTTTACCTCAGGTGAAGTACTTGGCACTGTTCCTCCAGGGATGGGTGAATCCTGTCATTGGCTCTTTATTCTCCCTAGGACAGCAGTGGAAGAGAGACTCACCATCTAGGTAATCCCTTAGTTTTCTTTGTCTCTGGATCCCTGCTGTCCCTTGCAGCCACAAGTTGAGCCCCAAATCCAATCCACATTTCTGGAGACTTCCAAGTGTGTGTTCTGCAGGCAAAACTGCTGGCCCCTGTTGGTTTGGTACACCCTGAGCGGTAGCGGGCTCCCCCTTGGTGTTTATGTCCTACAGTTCTCCAGCCTTTTTTTGAGAGGTGCTGCCTGTTCCAGCCCGCAGGCCTGGCTGCAGACCACTTTCTCACTGCTGCCAGTCAACAGCAAATGAATGGCTGGAATTTGCACAGAGAGCGAGTAACAGCACTGGGAGTGGACCCCTGACTTTTCCTGCTCTGGAGACTGCATCCCCACAGAAACAGGAAAAGCAGTGACAAACTGCAATCTTGTTTTGGGCTTTATGTGAACACTGAGTTGCAGAACTGTGGAAGGTGGGTTTGTGAACCCAAAAAGCTTTGGTAGAGAAAGGGGAGAGAACATCATGAGCAGAGTGGGAATACCTCAAAAGCATGAATGGCTGTTCCTGATGGGTACAATTACTTAAGTCATGGCTTCATTTATATTCCTCCCAGACCTAGCTGACTGCTCACCACTTCATGGTGGCCTCCCAAATGTCCTAAGAGTTGTCACTTTGCTAGCTTCCTCCAAGAATAAATAACCCAAGCAGCTAACATGGATTTGTGGCTATCTGAGGACTGCTATTTTTGTGGGAAAAAGCTCGGCATTATGCATGTATACAGTGAGCCAGCAGTGAAGCCAAAGTGAGGAATAATGGTGCCTTTAGAGCTTCTTTTCCAATGCCTGCCATTAGGGTTTTAAGTTCTGAAAGGAGCTTATTGCTTTCAGGCAGGACTGTTTTACCACAAGAAAATTGGAAAAAGGAGGAAGAAAGAAGAGGGAGGAGAGAGGAAAAAAAGGAGTCTTTATTGTATAAAAACAATTGAGACAGTGGAAAGTGGAATTGGTTACTAATGATCTGTGGCTAAGAAAGCATTAAACACATTCAGACTCCAGCCTCTGTGATGATAATACTCAGTGGGTGAGAGGAAGGAAACGTGAATGTCAGCGAAGTAGGAAAGAGCTATAGTCCTGCTGCAGTGTGGTGTGACTGCCGCCCTGGTTTCACCGCTCGGCCGGAGCTGCTGCCTCATGCCCACTGGGTACCAGTGATGCGATCCTACATCAGCCATTAGCAACTGCTTTCCTGGCTGCTCCTTTTGGAAAAGTAAATAAACCAGTTTTTGTCTAATGTCTGTCCATTTCCTTTGGAGTCCTGCCAGAATTTCATTTGAAAGCGGGTTGTGAGGAGCCTCATTGCAGTAGGGAAGAGTAGGTGTTACTGCTGCAGGAACTGCCGGATAAAATTCCATGGCTTGCATTACACAGCAGGTCAGGCTACATGATTGTTGTAGCAGTTCTTGCTGGCCTTAAGATCTACGTCATTGTCTGCTTCAACAGAGCTGGCTTACAGCCTAGGGGCTGTAACACAGGTTGGTTTTTTTTTTGTGAAATGCTGACATTTGGTTCTTCCAAGCTGCCCGCTACTTGTGACTTTAATTTATACTACTCAGAAGAGTCTATCTTATGCACTGAGTTCATACAAACTGCTGTATTTAAATCTTGTTTTAAATATTTGTAAAGACAATACTTTTGTGGCCACAGCCTCTGTGGACAGGGAACATCTGTGACATGGTCCTTTGCACTTCATGTCTGTGGGACATCTCCCTCATCCCCTCAGTGGACCCTTTGCCCTGTACAGCTCTTCAGAGTAGTCAGTCCTGAGAGTGTCCCTGCCCTATCCCGGTGATGCTGCACTGTTTACCTGTGCAGCCAATAGCAGGACAGTGGGAAGAGTAATCTTTCTGGGGTCGTTATTGTTTCTTGTCTGCAAATGTGTCAGTCAGCAGTGAGGAAGGTAAAGGCAGAGGCGTCTCCTTTCCCAGCTCTACAGACGACATGGCTGCCCTGGATTTGCACAGGGATAAGCGCAAAATCTGGCTCACGTTGCTGTGTCAGCCACTGCATCCTCAGGTAAGAGAAAAAATCATGAATAGATCCCAGTAACACTTCACAGTTCACACAGTGAGGTGCTGCCAGACAAACAGGTTTTGTGTCAAAACCTTAATCCAGTCCCAAAACCCGAGAACATCTGGATGATTTCCTGTCTAGGGCTCAGCCCTGCAAGGCAGTGAGGCTGGCTGTATTTCATGAGCCAAAAGTGAAAGAATACAGTGATTAGGTAACCAGGCTCCATTTGCAGCCTCTCATTTTATTATTTTGTTAAAATATCCTCTAGTTTGATGACTTCAGTCACAGACTGCCTTGTTTATTTGCTCTGCTGCTAAACTGTGATTTCTGAAATCACTCCCTGTTGGCCCTTTTATAATTCTCAGCTTCCCTAATAACCTTAATTTTCTGTCACAATTTTCTTTTCCTGTGTTAACACCTGCTATTTTATTTTTCTTTGTAAACTGGAAACTCATATGGAAAGCCTCTCTTTAGTAGACTGGTTATGATGAACTGACATATCCTAATAAAATCCTGTGCTCACATGGAGCTCAGATACTGAGGAAATTTGAAAGATGTGTAAACCAGTTTTCTATTAAAACGATGAAAAATCATTCATCTTCAGTAATATTGTACAGGAAATTTAACAGTAAAAAATAGTATGGTCATTCCAGTCTACAGCTTTTGATCTTGCTTTTGTATCTGAATTATTAGGGAAGAATTGGAGGAATCCACTATATATGATTTTTAATGTAATTAATATAAAATTGATTTAATTTTTTAATGTGTTAAATAATACAGCTATATGAACCAGTAGATAGTGGTCTGTTCTTCACTCACTAAGAAAGCACTTTTGCTGGGAAATGTCTTCCTTATGCTGTCTCAGATATGTGAGTCCTAGCTGTGCTAGTTCTCACCATCACAGCAGAATAAAAATTAGTTTGTCTTTAATAGACCTGACATTTTTGTGTTGCAAATAAAACCAGCCTCAGCTTATGTACCATACTATGTTTCTGCTGGAAATTGTCACCATCTTGGTCTCATTTGATCCTGTTTAAATGTAGTGAAAACTGCCTGGCAGTCCCAGGTATCACCCAGTTTACAGTGATGATGCATCAAGATGCTCCCAAGAAAAAATCCTGCATCAGTGTAAATCTGGGTATGACATCAGTGGCATGACTCTAGATCTGTGTCAGTGGATGTTAGAGGGCAGTTCCCTCTTCTTTTGAGACTTCTCCCAGTCTTCAACAGGAGTGCAGTTCCATGGGGGCACCTTGTTAATATTTAACTTCTCTTGTTAGCTTTGAGTTAGGAAAAAATTATTTCCTTTAGGTAGGGATTTTATCTTGAGTGGATTCCCTCTTCCAGTTGTTTTGGACCATAACTAGTAGCGGAAGAGACTTCCCATGACATCTTCCATAACAGAAAGATGATACAAGAAGTTGGAGTGCAGAGGATAATGCAAGAAAAAAGACAGAATGGAAGTAGTCTCTGTACAAGATGAAAGTACGTTCTCTCCAAGCAGAAATAGCTGGAAATAGCTACCTTCAGCAAAGTTCAATTACACTTACTTCACGTCTTTACTTCATATTCAGAGGTCCATCATTGATGTGAATGCCTTGCTTGTGATATAAGTATTTATAAGGATTTATGGCTCGTCTTTTTATCATTGTTTCTACCTTTGCCGTTCCTGTTCTAAACTGAGACTGATACATTATGATGACTTCGAATTTGTGCAAAGAGGGAACAGGAAGCTGTGACTGGTCTAGAGCTTTGCTCAAGTGAATTTCCCTATTACACAGACTCCTAAGAGTGTAATCAATCCATTCATGAGGTAGACTGAATGTATATGATTGATTACTTGTACCTGTAGCCCCAGGAAGTCCAATTCAAGGACTCCAGACCTGAAGAGGTGGGTACAGAATAACATGAAGTCCTTGCTCTACAAAACAAACCCTTTAGATATTGAACAAGATGGGCTAACTGGTCCAGATACCTCTTCTGAAAAGGTTATGTCTTTTTGGCTAAGTTTAGCTCTTATAAGCATCATTTGACACTCTGCTCCTTGCAGTGGATGGGCAGTGAACAGTCATTTCCTAACCACTGACTCCACACCATCATGAATTTTCAGAACTGTATAAACCATGCCAAAGTTTATCATAGGTAGTCTTTCTCTGAGTTTGTTCTTCCTCAAATATGTCCTTTGTGTCCTTTTGTTAAGATGAGGTGACCCTAACTGAAAAAATATTCAAGATGCAGATGAACAGAGTCATAATTAGCTTTTTGTCTTGTTTTTTGTTACTGGCACTTGAGTTGGTTTTTGACTGTTGCAGAGCAGAGCTGATGCTTCCACGGAGCTGTCTACCATAACCTCGAGCTCCTGCTACCAAATGGTAATTGTCACCTCAGAGTCCATAATTTTATTTCACTGTGAACGGTACCTGTTGTAAGCACAGACCTTCTGTTTCGTGTCTTTTGGCCCGTTCTCTGTCCCTGCCAGGTCCTTCCCACTTATGCTATGGCTGCTCAGTTTCTTTAAAAATCATTCATGAGCGACTTTACCCAAAGAATTTTGAAAATCCAGTTGTATTTTATTTGACTGTCTCACTTGACCCATATGTTAATTAACTTCAAAAAACTCGAATGGACTTTGCCAGGCATAATGTCCCACTACAGAACTGACATTGGCTCTTCCATATAAGTTACATTCAGACACACATTTGTCCTTTATTGTAGCCTTTACAAATTTGTGCATGACTTACAAGCTTGCGGGCCTGTAGCTCTCCAGAACCTTGCTAGAGTCACATTTGCTAGCCTTCAGTGTTCAGGGCCTAAAAATCGACATGGGAGGTTATGTACCCCTATCAGTGATTCAGCTATTACTTCACTGAGTTTTCTCAGAACTCTTGGCTAAATACTACCTAGTCCAGATAACTCTGCAGCGTTGCCTTCCAAAAAGGTTTCTAGTGAGGAAACAGCAGCAGTTCCTTCTACAGTGATCCTAGAACCATAGAATTGTAGAATGATTTAGACTTGGACCTTAGAGATCATCTGATTACAACTCTCCATGCCATGGGCAGGAACAAGTTTCACTAGACCAGAATGTTCAGAGCCTTATCCAACCCGACCTTGAACACTTCCAGGGATGGGACATCCACTGCTTCTCTGGGCAACCTGCTCCAGTGCCTCATCACCCTCACAACAAAGAATATTTGTCTAATCTCTAATCTAAACCTGCTATCTTTCAGTATGAAGCCATTCCTCCTTGTCCTGTCACTACGTGCCCTTATAAAAAGTCTCTCTCCATCTTTCTTGTAGGTTCCCTTCAGGTACTAGAAGGCTGCAGTGATGCAGGTATTCACTCTGCTTTTCTGCAACAGCCTTGTTCTCCCTGAGTATTCAACCTGGCTGCAAGTGGGCTCCACAGACTGCCTGGATGTTGATGGTTCCGGTGGAAGAAGAATTCAGTATTATGTTTGATTGCTCCAGCCAAATGTTCCTCAAACTTTTTTTTTTTTTCCTGGCCTGCCTAATTATATTTTGCATTTAATCTGCCAGATTTTATGATCCTTTTTATTTTCTTCATTTGGATACAGCTTCTGCTTTTTGAATGATGCCTTCTCAATTCTAATAAACTCTTTTACTTCCCAAATCTTAAGCTCACTGCTCCATCACGCCTGCTTCTTTTTATTGTTTCTCAAGTTTTTCCTAACAGACAGTGTGCACTGAAGCTCTGCTTTTAGTAGGAGGTTCTTTGGTAGTCTCTGTGCTATCCATAAGGATTTCATTATCTCAGATAACTCTTTTAGCTTCTTTTTTACCAGGTTTCCTCATTTTCATATACTTCAATTTCTCAAAGTTTAGCCCAGTTGTGGTGGCTTTTTGATCCTCGATGCTCCGAAGGGGATGTTTGATCTAAATATATTACAGACAATGCTTTTGAATGGTATTTTTTCTATGAAATTTTGAACCAGAACCTACATAGTCTTTACTGTCATGACACAAAGTATTTTGAAAACCTGAGATGGAAAGAATTTAAGGTAATAAGGAGACACCTCAGGTACATGTATTGTTGTCAATGGGATTGATTTGAAGGCAAAATCTTGAAAGAGGTTTAAGAATATATTTTGAAGTACTTAACTGTTATGGAATTTATCAGAGATCAGGAAAGAGGGTAGTGTGAACATGGAGTGACTGAGACTAATAGCACTGGAGGCACGGAGCTGGGATCAGTAAGATACTGTAGAGTGACTGCAGGCAGTACTGAGAACAAGCAGAGGAGAGGAAGTGATGGACCAGGAAAGTAACTTTTGGTAGCAGCACTAAAAGTAGATTTGAAGAGAGATCAAGCAATATTTTGATTGGCTGGTGTGGCATGAAGAGATAATATGATCTTTCTCCACACTAATTTGTTCTTGCAAACAAAGCTGCCTCTATGCAAGCTAGGTCAACATCTTGAAGGCATTTGGACAACTGAGCTCCTTTCTGAAGCAGTTCATATCTTTAAAACAGATTCAAACATCAGAAAATATTAACCGGACTAATGCATGATAGAAATTAAGGATGAGAAGTTGTGAGTAGGGCTGATGGTCTTGAAAATGTACCGGAGTCCTGCAGTGCTTTATTACTTGTACTATACTGCCTAGAAGATCCTCTAGGAAAATTAGCAGAAGAACTTCAGGTCAAAATGGTAGCAAAAAGGCTAATCCTTCAATTAACGAAATCGCAGATGAACTTTTTTTATGCAAAGAGAACAGGTAATTTTGCATTACTGTTTTGCACATGTAGGCTTTATTCACTGAGGAAATGTAATCATCAGTCCAGGCAGTGCTTTCCTCCTTGCCTCCCAGCCGCTAGCTTAGAAATAAATGTGTGCAGAATGGATGTGTGCAGTAGTAGCTATATTCTTTCCCCCTGATTTATTTGGTCCCATACACGCTGAATGCATCAGGCATTTGTTTAAGTGTATCTTTCTGGGTAACTGTGGACTGGAGGAATATTGAACTTGGTATAATACGAATCTCTCAATAAATAAAAAGTCTCCCACTAAATCTCCCTTTATAAAGGCTGAGAAGAGAGATCTGTAGCATTCCACCTGCGTATGAATCGATTTCAATCAGCCTTTAGGAGGTTTCAGGCTGTGTTAGCTGTAGGATAGAGCAGCACAGCAGTGAAACTGCCCTCACGTCCCTTATTGACAGGTTTGTTATGAAACATGGAATATTTAGATTGAGGAGATTCATCCCAGTGCTGTGGATGCCCGGCCCTGTTATCTTCATTTCAAGTCTGCTCTAATGCTATCCACAAGCACACCAGCTTCCCCATCATATGCAACAGGGCACTAACTTCTGCAGATAGGCCTTTTCTGGAAATGAATTAGCTCTTTAATGGGTGAGGCTGAGGGAGATATTTTTTGGTTACTTTTTTTAAGGGCAATTTCTCTATTTAGGAAAATGGGCCAACTTTCCCATTTTGGAATTCTCTGATTCAGATATGGGCAAGGTGAGAGGTTAGAGGCCTCGTTGTTAATGAGTGAGGCAGCCTCTGATTTTTACACTAATTGAAGCATTTACATTTTTCAGCAGAACTAAAATGCAAAACTAACACATTCCTTGGAGATTTATAACCCCACAATGGATTCTCCTATCCTCTCTCCCTTAATTATCCCAAATTATCTGAACTCTCATGAAGAAGAAAGAAATTAATATTAATATTCCATTTAGAATATACTCTAAAATGCAGTAGAAAATGGAGGCAATAATAATGATAAAAAGGGTAGCTAAGATGATTTGGAATATATAATCTTTCTTCTCTTCATTGCAGCCTTTTTATACTAGAGTAAGCCAGGAAAACTCAGTCTTGCATTCATTTAGCAAAGCAATTTCTGTGCTGCATTAACTTCCAGTATATAGGTAAAAGTTTTGTAAAATATTGTTCCGTCTGTTAATTGTAATATTTTGGCTTTATGCCTTGATCAGGAAAAAAATAGGGATAAAAGAAATTGGATAACTCTTTTTGAGTAGTGTTTGTATATGGGGGGCAAATATGCAGGCGTGATTCATCACTGGAGTGTAGACAGGAAAAATAGCTAGAAGAAAAGAACAGCTATAAAATGGACATGAAATGAAGCAGAAATTATAGTTTATGTTGAAAGAAAGGAGGAAATTACAGTTATCAGAAGAGGAAACAGTGGGGTCAAACTAATCAAAAACTGCAAATGTTGAATTTGTGTCTATGGACTGTAGGTCAGAGAGTCTACTTGCATGAAACTGGCGGCAGAGAGGTGCCACAGAGAATGGTGGAAGGGGGAAAGGAAGAATGTCTAGAATGTCTCTTCATTTGGATGGTGAGACCAAAGTAGCTGGTAAATGTCCAGTTAGCCACTGACTGACTACTGTTGTGAGTTACAGATTTGTAACAAGCCTTTCCTTCTCCCAGATGGCTGCCAGCTGCTGTGCCAAGTTCCTTGCTCCCAGCTTTAGGGCATTGACTACAGAGCTCCCAGTGCCCTGGAAGTTTGTGGTTATAAGACACGAGTGAAGAATTGGTTTCGTTTAGGTTTACAAGTGTCCTAAGATGGAAAGCAGCCTTGCAAAATGGCCCTTCATGGTGGGATACCATTCACACTGAATGCAAGAGTTTGCCCAAGTTCAGCTTTAAAATTGAAAGTGTATTATATATCTGAGTCCTACAAGCACTTCTACGTTTTGTTGTGTAAATTTGATTTCCACTCACTAAGAGGAGCCAGGGACTTTCAAAGGATCCACCCCTTGTGAGGGTCTTGGCTTACACCTGCCTTGGTTGTTGCACTGTGTGCTGTGATTAAAACTACGTTACCCCATCAAGTAAGGTTTGATTTCTTGGACAGTATTTTGTGTCAAAACTGTATCTTTTTAAAGGAGTGAGGGACATGGAGTAACTCTCTTGTGCTTATAAACACTTTTTTTCTCACTGTCTTAGCACAAGGTTAGCAAGTTGCTGTAAAGGGTGGAAGACATCAACTACAGTGAAGCCCATCTGCAAAGCTGTTGCAGACGACACCGCATGTTGGCCTTGAGGATGGATTGTGCGTGAAAAGACTGACATAGTAAAAAAAAAAAACAAACCCAAAAAAACCAAACCAAAAAACCACCAACAAGAGAGAAAGATACTAAAAATAGTGAATAGGCTTGAGATCGGCTGTGAACTTGAAAAATCCATTTTACTGTTTCCTTTTAGCTTAAAAATAGCCTTTACTGGTTTTGTAACACTTTGCCTGCTCTGTTTTGTTTGCTCAGCTTTCAGAGGCGCAAGACACGTTTGTAAGAAGTTTGAGGCATGGAGCTTAGTCTGGAAATGTATAGAAACTGCCCTTGGTCAATGTGCAGTCCTGCTGCTCAGGACTGTGCATTGCTGCACAGTGTGGTAGTGCTGTGTGTAGGTACAACCACAGTGTAGCTGGGGGTACTGTGGGTTGGATATTTCGGGTTCATTTTCAGTATAGAGCTTCTGTGAAAGGAGCTTGTGTTTCTCGGCCTTCTCCAACAAGCCAAAATATTTGGGAAGGAGCACTAGGTCCCAATACAGTGTTTTGTTGTTCTGTTCAATAGAGCGACATTCAGTCTCAGGAAAAGCAATTTTGTGATCCTGCCTCCTTGGTTTTATTTAAAAGTCAGAAGGAAAACCAAGTCAAACCAAAATGCATGGCTAAGGATGTTAGTAGTAGCAACAGGTTTTCAGTGTGAATGCGTTTTTTGAATAGTTACATAGCAAATATGTGACCTTTAAATGTAATGGAATGGGGAAACTATATTTTATTTCATTTAGTCAGATGTAACGATTTCAATATCACGCATTGCAAGAACACTTGCAATCCACCATTGAGAAACAGTAATGTAACGGATAAAGCACTGCACTGGGACTTTAATTTAGACATTGCTGTAGAATTTCTACATCAAATTGTCCAAGAAAATTAACCAGACCACTTAGCCAGGGCTTTCTTATACGTTAAATGAGTATTATAATTCCACATTACCGGTCTGTGACAAATCCATGAATATTACTTGTATTTACTAAACAGTTTCAGATTAATTTTTTCTCTTGTTCAATTATTTAAAAAAATAACTTTCAAAAAAACCTGACAAAAGATATCAAAGCTGTTACATTACATGCCTAATATAAATTGGCTGACACATGCTAGACTATTGAATATCTCTGGATGAGAAATTAAAATAATTTGTTTAAATTATTGAACAATAGATTACTAAACTATCATATGACCAAAGATATCTCTTACTGACTTCATGATCACTGAAAATTTCTGCAGCAGTCATAAAAAATTATGCATCTTAGTTACATTCGTCATTACTCTTTTTCATTAAGTAGGAGATATGACACTAAAATGACGCAATTTTTAATTAAAACTACAGTTTGATCTCCAAATAGATTTTTGTTTGGTTATGCAGCAAAAATTTTATGGATTGCTTTCTTGTTCATTATTTAATGAGCAGCAAAATATTCTGCAAACTGCCACAGAAGAAAATAATGCATACAAAAGGATGAAGAAGGAAATAGAACGGCACATGCTATAAATTGAACAAAATAATGCATGCTTTTTAATTACATGTCTTTTTCTCTATTGCTTTGGGTAAAAAGAAATACTGTACATATCTTCATGGGAATTGAGATAAGACACTGCATTCCAGAAGCTGCCTGGTACCTTTTCTTAATTTGGAAAAACAAGAAGTGTGTGTTTCTTCCATTCTTGTGTTCAGTTCCTTACAGCTGTCTCCTGTGCATCACATATCAAATCTGCAGTGGTGCTCATTTGCAAGAGAAGTGCCACATGTGTGTACATGATGGTCTGATTGTGAAAGACTTGCCTTCCTTCCCTTTTCTGGAGTTCCCAAAGGCCACGTTTGTCTTATGGTCTCTTTGCTATAAGGGTAATTAAATATAAAGCACTTTGGGACGTTCAGCTGTATAAAGTATTGCCATTGAAATGCAAGTTGTTTTTCTGCAGAAAAACACAAAAGGAAAAAACCAAGTAAACAGCAGCAAAAAACGAATGAAAAGGTTTCCAGGGATAAAAATGTGAACACTGTTAGATAAATAAAACATTAGAAAGAAGGGAAAATACTTCCGGAAAACAAATCAATAAGATTAAAAAAAGAAAGATTTATTTGAGAAAGTTGACAGGCTTGCAGAAATTTCTAGCTTACAAGGTATTTGCAGAGAGAAAATATGATGAATCAAGACACTATCATCAAAGTAAAAACCCTAGGTATTAAAATTTTAACTCTAACTTGTAGAGAGTCCAAATCTTTTCCTCTGTGACATAAATTTGCACAGGCAGTAGAAGCTTCCAATTACAGAGTTTCTTCTGTATTTTACATCCTTGGAGATAGTATTTGTCCTTTTGTAAAATGAGTGTGAGATTCTGTCCTTCTCAATTTATGACTTCTACATGACACATTAGGAACCAGAATTATTTATAAAAACAGAAAAAAAATAAAGCTTAACAAGCTCATTGATGGATAGTCCTATTTATTCACTGCAAATGGACACTTTTGCCATGATGAAACAGTGACAGGACTTACCCTGAGTTTTCATTTGGCCATGGACTAGACCCTGAGTATTCAATCTTTCAGGTAAATGTCCTGATAACAAGGCTGTAGAAGTATAGGTATAACCATGTAATTTTTTCTCTCCATTGATTCCAGTATTTTGTGTCCAGTGCAACAGAACAGGGAGCTGCACGGAGGTCTCCCCATTCAGGGCAGCACCTCAACTCTCACATTGCTAAATAGCAGTCTGAGAAGAAATATCACCACGCCCTACTCCTCTTTGCTCTTTTTGGAAAGGTAGCCTATGTCTAAAACCAGGAACACTCCCCTACTCCTTCCATCTGAGTTGTTTAATGAGGTCACAGCTCCACCTCCTTGTAAGCTTCCTCATAAGAGGTTACATGAAAAACACGTGTCTTCCGAAGATCCCCACATGATCTTCTGAAGGAACTTCTCTGTCAGGGAGGCAGTGTTTGAAGCAGGGCAGGGGCACACGTTTTCTTCTGGCCCCAACTGTGCTGAGCAACTCTTTTTTTTTTTTTT
>VZRN01003031.1:778545-885370 GCA_013397935.1 Dasyornis broadbenti
ACTGGGGTGGGCAACTTTTTTTTTTTTTTTTTTTTTTCTTTTCGATTGAAAGTGTCTGGAAAGTAAGAGAAAATCTAACCAAAGCAGTTTTGCTTTGCTAAAAACCTGATGTTTGCTATACACATACTTTCCAGATAACTTAATAGCCCCACCAAAAAAAAAAAAAAATGTTCTCTATTAGACTTCTAACTTTATTTCAGTCTTCAGTGATGGCTTCTCATCAAAATTCATGTTCTGAAGGTCCTGGGTTTTCTTTAGCTTTTATAGCTCTCCCATACCAGACCATATTAACTCCTCTTATAACCTACCAGTCTATGCTGAATTGAAACTAATGTGTTGTGGCTTTCTCTTTACAAAGTGTTTGTGCTTCTCAGGTTTGAATTGTTATGCATTGAAGGACAAGGAATAACAGAAGTGTGAATTGCCTTTCAAATTTGCAGTTATCCTCTGCATTTTAGTTATTTCTGATAAAATGTCTCAAAGAGGTCAGTTTGCTTTATCTTAGAACTATAATTTGATGAAAACTTGGTCTTCTCCCTGGTTTAAAGGATGCATGTCAACAAGCATTTCCATGCCAGATATACTTCAGAGCAAGAAGTTGGACTACCCTTTAATGTTGGACTACTCTTTCATGTTTTGCTTAAACTTGCTCAGTTTGCGTTAAAGTGACTCTCCTGACAGTCAGTAGTTAGCTTGAGTAATGCTGTGCACTCCCACTTTTTTAGTGGATGTCTGAAATAGTTTAGGTAAGACCTGGCAAATTCTGAATGTCAGTTTTGTGTTCCCCTTTGTTTGGAGAAATAACCTGGTGTATTTGATTTCCTGAAACAGATATCTATAAGAAAACATTAGAAAATACGTCTCGCGCAGTTGTTTTATTTCTGCCCTAGACTGAAATGCAGTAGAAAGGTGGGAAAAGGCCTCAGCTGAGCTGAAACTAAAGAGAAAAAGAGAAATGCACTTGCACCATTGAAAACTGGATCCATAGAAGGTAGTTTTTATGGTAGCTTTATTTTTGTGGGTTTATAACAGTCTTCTTAATTAATCTTATTGTGTATAGGGGTAGAAGATGTACTTCCCTGAATGTTAGCACATGCTCTGAGCTCCAGCTTCCTTTATTACTTCCATTATCGCAATGGATCTTCATTGGCCTGAATTGCTAACATCCTTATAGGAACGATAAGACTGAAATGGCTCTACCTGTCATTCGCTGATGTGTGAATCAACAATCAAATGATTGATCAATTTCTCTGTGCTTCAATAGCTTCTTTCATCCTGATTTACTGTATAAAATGCTGCAGTTTCAGCTAAGTTTTCTAAGGGATAGGTAAAGTAAATTAGGCAATTAAACATAATCTTAGATTTAAGAATTGAAAACCCATCAGCATCTCTGTCTTGCAAAGAAAATACATTTCAAAACCTGAAAACATAAAATCTCTTGTAAAGAAAAATATCCTTACAAAAGAAAACTCCTGTAGTCCTGGCAGTCTGCCTGTGAATGATTTTCATGAATTTCTAATATATTTTTCTTTTGTTCATTTTTTCAAAAAAACTTTGGGCTCTAGCTTTTAAGAAGGAGAAGGTTTTAAAGTGGAGCAATAGGAAGTGTTAAATATTTTATTAGTGATTTGTGATAACATGCTTTTCCTTTATGCCTTTAATAGAAAAAAAATCATGACAGTTAGCAAAATGATGAGGATTAATGTATGAAAATGTATTGCACGGCAGCCTCTGAGTAATGTATTTATAAACAGTTTCTTTTTTTAAAAAAAGTATGTCAAAATAGATTACAAGAAGACTAGGAAATTATTGTAGTCAGATCAAACAGAATACACGGTCCAAGTGTTTCTTCTGTAACGTCTGCTGCATCCTGGCTGAGATCACCCAGTCTTCATCTGCTTCCCTCTCTCACAGGAATGTCATGTTGCTTTTGTTCACCTCCTTGATTTAAAACAGAGTAAAGCAAGTGAATCTCTCAAGAGTTTAATGTAGGTAAAATGGTTCATGATTTAAGGTTTCAGTGCAAACCTACTTTTCAGTTTATTCGGTCCTTTTGCAGTTGTTGGTGAACCTGTGCCCTTCATGGTCTACAGGTAATCATTCACTTTTAAATGCTAATATGACCAGAGTATGTTCTACGCAATTTGTCAAAACTAAGAAACACTGAAGAGCTGCAGAAGGAAAAAAACCCCAAACCAAATACCCAAATATAAAGATAAAAAGTGAGACAGAAGCCATCAAAACAGAAAAGTTGAGGCAGACAAAGGCTGAGCAACCATTTTGACAGGCTGACTGGAAGCCACTGTGCTTTGTGCTGTGAGGGCTTCATCCAAGTTTCACTGGTGGCAGTAGAATGGCTTCAGCAGGCTTTGATTCAAACCTAATTCAGCCAATTTATTGAATGATTTCTTCATTTTTGTCACACCAGTCTTGTTGCTGAGCAGGAATGGGGAGGAAGGGATCTAGGGGAGGCCAAAGGAAAGTTGACCACACAAATGTAATGTTGGAAGCATTAGACTGCATGGGGTTGTTCAGCCTCCACAAAGAACCAAACTTATTCCCATGGAAACCAATGTTCGAAGATGAATAAGCAGCCTGGCTCTCAGCAGCTCCCTTTCCCTTTTTCTCTTTTCTTCTCTCTTGGGATGTTTTGTTGTTGTTTTTGGTAAAGGAAAAGAAAGAGTCTCTTCACCTCCAAGCAGCTTGAGAAAAGACTGGTAACATTCATTCCACTAATAGGGTGTCAATTAATGCAAAGAGGAATGTCCTGGGTTTCTCAAAGAGATGTATTTTTCAACAGGAGCTAGTCAAGTTGTTGATGAGGTTCTGTTTCTCTCTCTCTTTTTTTTTTTTTTTGGTTTTGTTTTGTTTAAATGGAACATGCACTTTCTCAAAAAAGGGGGCTGCTAAACTGATGTTGTAAGTCTGCCCTCACGTGTTGGATTTTAACTCTTCAGGAGAGAAAGTGTAAGTGAGCTCAAAGGAATCCACCAGAAGTATTGTGACACCACCCAGTACAGATCCTCAGGTCTGCTTGGTTTTTTTTAATTTTGAGGTTTAGATACTGATGTAGGTGTATCAACAGGATCCATACACAGGAAATACACAGAGGTGTGCACTATCCACTTAATGGAGCAGATACAGGTCATTATAATTCCTGCACTAAGTAAATAATGAATTCGAAGGGAATGTTACAGATGTGTTGCTGGTGGTACGTATCAGTGTTATAATGTGTTGCAACTACTGACTGAAATAAAAATAGATGAAAGGTGGGCTGAAAAGCAGGAGAATTATCAACCAACATTCAATAAGTAAGGAAGATAGACTCAGAAACCTGAAGGAAATCCTTTCTATTTGGCTTCTTGTGAGGAGAGTTTCTGAGAATAGGAAATGCCTTAGTATGTAGTATCATATGGGAAAAGTCCAGGGTGAGTCAGCATGACTCGGTGCTTAGACGGGACACAAGTGATTCTGCAGGCTTTGTAACCAATGAAGCCAGGTCTCCTGCAGGCTTCCACCTGGGCCAAATGACTCTGATGTCTCAAAAAGTTTCAGTGCCCACTGAACTTTAGGTGTCATAAGCATCTACAGAAGAGCTTTTCCATCCAAAGAAGGACCTCTTCAGTGTGGATCCTCTGATACCTAAATGATGATCTCATGTTGCAGCCTTTCCTTTAGCAGGGAATAAATTTTGGTTGCTCTCCCCTTCCCCTCTCCAGACATCTGTTTCTGTAAAATTTATAACAACATAATTGTCTGTCCCTCTATTCCACTTGGCTGACATCAGCCAGTAGGCTCAAAATTATTAGGGAAACAAGCCAGACAAAATGATTGCCTAAGCCTCATTTCCTTAGGAAACTCGGCTAAAAAGTTAGTATTAGCAATAACTTGTGGACTGGAGCTACCACTGTGGGAATGCAGTGTGGCACTGAAGCCGTGTGTGCCCAAGTGCAGTCTGGTGCGTAGCTCCCATTGCACTTTTGCTATAAACTTTCTCCTGGGCCCTATTGGCAAACAAACCTTCCTCCAGCTGCTGTGTGGGTGAACGGTCACAGCAGCTGGCAGGGGGGAGTCAGAGCCTCTTTGCTCCTTGGTTTACCCACTGTTTTTTTGGGGTGGACACCTACTCTCCAGAAAGGGAGAGAGACCACACATTCATTTAGTCTGGGTTTTCCCCTGGCCTTCTGAACATTTGGGATCTGCAAACAAATCAGCAGTTTGCAGTGGGTTTCAACTCCTGTTACTGAATAATTTATTTTCATGGCATTTTTTAAAAAGTCTTTGAAAAGACCAACATGATCTTCTCTTCCTGAATATATGAGTGTCAATTTGGTTTAATGAATCTATCTGGAGTTCTTAAATTGTTTTTTTAATTTACTTTTTAAAAGTTTTGTAGCTTTTTCTAGATGTGGATGTGCAGTGTGAGAAATGTGTTTTCTGTTTCGATGGGTGGAAACTTGGGTCTCCATTTCTTCACTGCTGCCTAGGGTCTTCATTTTTACCTGCATGGTGCTGTTCTTGCTGTATATCTTCCCTTTCCTCCTTTCCCTTCCTCAGAACAGTGCTTCAGAAATTGCATTTATCTTTTCAGAACACTGAAATGATAATATCCATTAAGAAAATCCCTAAAACCCCCACCACATTTCACAGCAGACTCTTCCTTCTCCATCTCCATCACATATGGTCAGTGATAGTCACCTCACTGTGATCCCTCCTGCTCCCAGTGTGTTTAAGAAGTTCCTTATATACTAAGAAAGGCACATGGCCAAAGCAGCTTATGCTGAGATTTTTTTTTTCTGTGTGAATATGAAGCAGGGCAATTGCATTGTAACTGCTTTCCAGCATGAGCTCATTTTCAGTATTCTCTTTTATCCTGAGGCGTTGACCTTTCTATTATCAGCCTCTCTGAAAGGAGGGAGTACAACCATGTCTTGTCTGTGTCTTCTTGTTTATGGTTTATATGTGGCTCAAAGTTCTGTCAGAAACTTAATGCCATTTTACTGCCTGGTTTTACATTCTGCCTGTGATGTACTAATTATCAGGGTGTGACAGAGCACTTATTTCCTATCATAAACCAGGGCTGTTACCCAGGAAGGAAATTTTGTTTGAGTCATGAAAGGATGTAACAATATGAAATATTCTCTGAGGACCATATTCTGATCCTGTTGACATTGATGGGAATGTTAGTTTTGTCTTCTCTGCGAGAGCCACATAATGAAAGACAAGAGATTTCTATGCCCACTTCTATTATTTTTTTGAGAGCTGATTTCCCACAGTACTGTCAGCACTGGGCAGTTGTATACCTCAGCTGAATACCTGGTGCAGCACTGGCACAGGATACTTGGTATGCTAGAGAGCCGCAGTCTTTGTGGATGTAAATTAGAGTAGCTCCTTTCACATCAGGGACAGTGTACTGTTTTATACGATGGGGAAGTCTTGCTCTCAGCTTCAAGCGGCCGTTTCCTCCCTTTTTTAGAAGGGAAAAAGCAAAGAGTCTGCACTTTTAATCCATTCCTACTAAGGGGAGGATGGGAGGAAAGAAATAAAACAATTTGGAGACTGTGTAGCAGTTTCCTAGTTCCCTACTAGTAGTCCACAGTTAATGCCCATGACTTAATGGGAATACACTTGCACTCAGCCACACTTGCCTACGGCAAAGGAGACAATGAAGTATTTCTGCTTATACACCACAAGGCTTCACTTGAACAGCAGAAGCAAAAGTGAAAACCAGATTCAAACCAAGAGCAAGGGTGAACAGAGGGCAGCCTCCAGCCTGGCCAGGGCTCTGAGGGCTGTGCTCAGCAACACTGGCTGTTGGGCACCTGTGCATCGTGTTTGAGCCTCGTGCTGCTGTTGCTATCAGTTGTTCATACATTCACAGCCTGATGGCTATTTCTTCCTCCTCTGTGGGAGAGATGATGAAATTTAGACACAAGTAAGAAAGCTGGTCTTTTTAGACAATTCCAGCAGACTATACAACCCACGGTGTTCAGAACATGTGTGATATTATATTATATTATAGACATTTCTGGCTGTAAGAGCAGAATTCAGCCCTGAACTAATTTACATGATTAACATGAAGACAGAATGTCCCACCATACTTTTATAGCACTGCAATGCAAATTTTAATTTACATTCCAACTCGGTTACTTTTCTGACTGATATCCTCCCCCTTCTTATCCTCCTCCTGAAAAAAAAAATAAAAGGAGAAAAAGGAAAGCATTTTCATCTTTAACTTCTGTTTTAAGTATCTCCTTCTGATCTTCTGTAGACTGAATCTTGACAGTTTTCAATGAAATAGATGGTCCCTTCTGTTCCAGATATCCCATAATTTATTGGCTTCTTGCACCTGTGAAATGCCACATTTCCTCCCTCTGGGAGCATGCCCCTGTTCACGTAACCCTTCTTTCCCTGTGACTAGAGAGAGAGAGCTACAGGTGTCAGTTAAGCCATGAATGTTTCTTTGATCTTTTCTAGATATTTTTTTAATTGGAATTTTTTTTTTCCTAAGAGTTTTTCCTGTGTAAGTTTGCTTTCAAATAGAACAGCATTTGTTTTGTTTTCAGTAAGCCTGGAGCCCAAATTCTGCTGATGTATCAGTGGAAAATGGAAGTGATTCTCCTCATTTCGGCAGATCGCTCTGCATTAAACCTTATCCACAAAAAAAGTTTTGGTCTCCCTTTCATCTTGTTCAGAAACAAGATCCCTAATTATGAATAGCCCTTCAATGAGTGCTTCAAATCCACCCCTTGTTTGCTAAAACATTCAGATATTTTCCCAAATGAGAAGTATAGAAAATATTTCCTTATACAGAAAATACCACTTCTGTAACTGGCAAATTTAATGTTTAAAAAAAAAAAAAAAAAAATCAGGTCTACTAAAGAAAAAACAGATCCTTACTTATTTTCTTTGGAAGTGATATATCCTTTGTCAGGACAGGAACTCTTTCTAACTGATGTTCTGCAGTTGAAATGGAAGATGAGAGTCTGAAGCACACATTACTGGGGAGACCATTTCCTTGTGCTATCCAAGAGGCTGGACATAGTTACTGCTGGCTTTCTCTGTACCACTGAAATGCAAACAGCTGGGCTCATCTCTCTGTCTTCTTTCAGACACTTTAGCAGTAATAAATCCTAAAAATCACATTTTAAAAACGAACGCCATCAGCCCCAGCTGGAATTTTGAACAGTTCAATCTGGGCATCTAACCTGACCACTTTCATTTTTGATTCTGATCCTTCCTTCTCCCTCTGGTTCTCCCACCTTCACTAAAAGACTTTGCTGCCTGTGTGAAACTGTTGGAGAGTGTCTGTGTTTCTAAAATAATCCAGTACCTGTGAGGTTTCCAAAATCTCTGACATTTCTGCATATATCTTTTTTAAATTTTATTTTGTTTCTTGGTAATGCTTTCCTATGTTGAAGCATTCACGTTGGGCTAGAGCCCAGCCCAGCCTTTTTCAGGCTTTCTTGTGCTGCAGTTAGCAATTCTTTTACCCCTTGCCCTGCTGAAAATGCCCCTGGACAGTACTGCAGACCCAGAACAAGCCCCCTGGGCACCCCCAGTCTCATCTCCCTTACCCACCCCACTGCAGCCTCTGTCCTTCCATGAGTCAGGGAGACCACACAGCATCTTCTACCTCTGCCTAGAGAAGCCATTCAAGGTATATGTATGTGTGTGTGCGTGTGTAAATGCATGCATGTATATTTTAACCCTCTGTGTAATGAATTTCTGTCTCCTTTCAGTGTGACATGATAGAATTTAGAAAATTTAGAAATTAGTTCAATTACATTTCCCTATATTCCAATACCCCTCATACATCAGGCGAGGTTCCTGGTAGTGTATGTATTTTCATCTCAGCCTATTGAACTCTCGTCTTTAAAATATTTCTTGTAACATCTCTTTGGAAGTACATGTCTTAAAAATGTAAGGAGGATACATGAGCTTTCTGCTATGTTTATTCAATTCTCAACCCTCCAAACACTTGAGAATTCGAATTATTCAGCTAGGCTTAATGAGGCTGACTTGGAATGAAGTTATGTGCATAAAAGTCAAGGATAGTAGGCCTTGATGTTATGCATTTTTAGGTGGTTATGGGGTTTTCAATATTAATGTTTATTACTGAACAGTCTGAAGGAGAACTCAGGCAGTACCTTTTCATCAGTGTTTGCTACTAGTTACCTTGCTGCAAAGGAGCTCCGTGGGGGGTGTCTGGAATGTGGAAGTTTGTTTGTGGAAGCACTGCCATCTGTCAGTGCAGATCTGAGGGCTTCGTGTCAGCCACTCCACCCTCAAACCTTGCCAACAGCTAAAGCTGCAGGCTCTGTGTAGGTCTGTGACACTGACCTCTAAGCTCTTGGATCAATGACTTCCCCTTTACCTCTATTTCCCAGGTAGTAAAATGAGAAAAACAAATTTCGATGTTCAAAATGACAAGCATGAAGCATCACTATGCTGTACTGTGATCCCTAACACAAAACACAAAGAAATGGGTAAAAAAATTTGACTAGTCTAAAAGCCTGGCCATTTTCCCATCCCAGCTCTTTTGGGCTTTGAAGGTTGGTTTGAGTTTTGGTTTTTCTCTTGAGTTGCCTTTGACCCTCTGTTTTTATGATCCTGAAGAGTGTGAGAAGGCCAATTTGCTTGTGTCCTTAGCATTTTTGGGCAATGGGACTGCAGGAAGGACGTCTAGCCTCTTGCTGGAGACCTGAAGGAGACAGGTTGCCATAGAGCTCTGGAGAAGAAATTGTCCAGATAGTCTGGCAAAGATGCACATGAGCTTGGGGACTTTTTAGTGCTGGTCTGCATTAAACATCCAGGGACTCCTCGCAGCCAATCTTACCAGCTTCTCTGGGGCTTTATCCTGACTTCACCCCTGCTCCCATTCATAAGTATAGTAAGAAAAATTCCTGTTGAGTCACCCTTAGGAAATGTTCAGAAGAAAACTCATCTTTTTTTTTTTTTCCTGGATGTGCTCTTTGCACTACTAAAGGAGCTGCTGGGCAAGGCCAAGTGCCATCCCAGCCTTTCTAAGTAGTAGATTTTGCTGAATGCACCTGCAAATGCAGAGGAGCAGGTAGATTTTATTTTTGTATTGATTTTTATTCTGATTTTACTCGACCTTCAGATATGCATATTTTCATATCTGTCTTTACAATTTTGAGCAGGTAAGGTGATTTGGTCAGAACATGCTGACTGCAGGAAATGGAAGACTTTTTCAGAAATATCTCACTTTAATGAAGTAAATATCATGTTATACTCGGATCACTCCCACACAATTGAGTATTTATCCTCTACAGCATACTTTTGGGTTTTACACTATGTTGTAATATTCATACTACAATTATAAAAAACGCATAACCACAGAATTGGTTTTGGAATATTCTATTTCATAGTAAAGGTATGAGATTTTTGATTTTTTTGTCCCCATTCTACTTGAAGGAATGTTAAAAATCTGAGAATTCGTCACAAAATAAAAATTCCAAATTTTAATTAACTTTACTAAAACAAACATCAACCACACCTAGCACTGTGGGTTTTTGGAAATAAAGTCCCACCTGTTTCTTCAGAGCATATTGGGGAAGAATGAAAAGTGGAAGGACAGGAGAGGGAAGTATGCCTGTTGGTGATTTGAAACATAAGCAGGACCCTCCATTCCAGTTTTATCTGTAAAACCTTCACTGGTGTGAGACAGCCGTTACCTCTGAAATTGTTGCCTTCTACATACACCTCAAAATCCCAAGGATCCTTCTTTTTTAACCTGTACTGTATCCCCACTGCCCTTGAGATCCTATATTACAGCTGCTTTCCTCAGAACGATTTGATAAGAATATCTGTTTTGGACCATGTCAGTGTTAGAGAATTGCTGTCAAGCATCAAGAGATGCTCTCTCTCTTCCCCTGGGGCTTAAAAGATGCTAGTCTAAAATTAAAGTGTTTTGTATAGATAAGATGCTTAGGGTTATAATGAGGTCAAAAGTTGCTGGCAGTTTCCAAAAAGATATTTTTAAAATAAGTTGATCAAATCTCTTGCTGTGGTTATTTCCCTTTTTCAGCAGATAAATATAGACAGATCGGGTAGAGAAACAGGAACAGAAAGGTTTGGAAAAATATTTGGAAATTATTCTCGTTGCATTGTCTAATTCAAGTTGCCCCATTTTATTATGCTGGCATCCTCTGCAATGCAATGTGACATGGAATATGTGATGTAATGAGATACGCCCGCCAAAATGCAATGTGCTTTGTTTTAGTCAGAATATATTAATCCACTTACTGAATAATTGACCCAAAGAGATTCTGTCAAACAGTATTAAATTATTCACTGGATTTCCAAACCAGCAGGCAGCGTCCTTTAAATATTTAAGAATAATGTCAAATAATTTTCCACACCAAAATTATTCTTTTTTTTCTTTTTGTGTGTGTTTGTTGAGGTTCCCTGGCTGTTCACTGCTGTTTAAGGAGGGCAGGATAATTAAATAAAAGCCAGTGTGCCCTTCAGGTTCTCTCTCACCTACCAGCACCCCAGAAGGAGAAGCAACTGCTCATCTGGTTCAGCTGTCAGACCCGGCCGGATGCCATCCCATAAGCACTTTTTACACCTCACCCACACGTTTTAAAGGAAACCCCAAACTCTCCACATACGTATGTATACATATATTTCACCTTGTAGCCTGTTGCTTCAGCAGTGACTTCCCCCAGAGAGGGTACAGCGCAGAGGCTGTGAAGTGTCCTGCTATTTCCTACCCTCAGGCCTCATAGTACCTCTCGAGGTGTGCATTGTGAGATAACAACCTCACCGGATCAATTTTGGCGTGGAAAATAGGTTTCCTTAAAAAAGGGACACCAGTACAGCAGCATTCAAGTTCTACCAATTACAGAGTCTGACACCTTTCCCCTTGAAGGTTGCATGCTGAACGAGTGCAGGGTGTATTTCTGGCTTGTTTAAAAAGGATGAGGACAGGCATCTGATAGCTTACCTTAATTATTCCATTTCCTCCTCCCTATATACATTTCCAAAATCTAATTATAGTGCTCATGGCCCCTGCTATCAGCCTGTACCCAGATTAATACAAAGCCACAGGAAGGACAGCTACCTCCCTTCATGCTTTCCACAACATTGCAAATCTGTTCCAGCAGTCTTTTGATACTAATATTTTGATACATTCATCATTGTGTTAGCATCAGCAGTGAGCAATATTTACAGTCTATAAGCTCTTCCAGGACCAACTGTTCATATTACTCCTATTAAGTCCATTCAATTTTCCACCTGAAATACCACATTTATCTAGTCAGAGTTTGACATCTATTTTCGGGGGGGAAGGGGTTTGCTTTTAATAACAAGTTTTATTTAATTGTGTGTTTTGCTTCTCCTAAAGAATACTCTAAGGCAATCTGCTACATATTGTCAGTCAAGTAAGATGCACTTGGCTGCATCCTCGGGTTTATTATCTAGGTCCTGATATGGGGACATTTTTGTGCATATGCATCTGTGGGTGTTGGGGTGGAATTGCTTATCTGTTCTGTGGCTTTATTTGGACTGGAATTTGCTGCAATGTCCTCACGAGTGCAGGAATGTTGTCCAGGGGTGTGCTCTGTGCACAGTCGGGGGCAGCAGGCAGCACTCCTCGATAAGATTGCTATTCCAAGCCACAAGTATTGTCACACTCTGCTTCTTTTAGTAAACAATCAGACTCCAAACATACTAAATATTCTTTACTTGTCAAAATAAAGTAATGATTATTTTTCAACCGCTCTACCTTAAAGGCATTTAGATCTGGCTTTAGGAGACTGCAAACCCTATGTCTCTACTCAGTCACAGTGAAAGCAAAACCCAAATGAAACAAAAATATATAGAAAATTCTTATTTTCCTCTTCTTCTTTTTACTTAAGGGACAAGGCAGAAAATTATAGCAGCATTGAAAATAAACTTTGCATCTCCTGCAAAGCCTTATATAAGTCTATGAACTTTAAATACCAAGCTTGCCACAGACATCATGGATTTCAATGTTCTGGCATTTTGGAACAGCAACAGCAAACCAAGACCTGGCCAAAGAATGCACTGGTCCCTTATTTTGCCTGATAGATACATGGAGTCCCCTGCTATAATCCCTCTTCACTGCACAGGGAAATTTACCCCCAGAGTAAGAGCTTGTGAGGGACTTCTTTTGGTATAAAACTGACACCTTTTTCTCGTACTTCCTGTGTGCAGAAACACCGGGGTTTGTGCATGGTCCTGGTGTGAAAAGACCATATCCAAGGTTCCTGTTAGCAGTCACTGCATGCAGCAGAGGTGAAGGATAGACATAATCGGGAAGGAAGTTGCTGTTTTATGAGAAATTCTGCATTAAATTCTGTTAAATGGAACAGGAACAAGCAAACCTATAGTAATTTCCAGGAAAAAGAAAAGAAAATTAAGGTCACACCAAAGGCTTAAGAGAATCAAAATCTTTGATTCTATTTCCAACCTTTAAAAAAAAAATCTGTGTAATAAATGTACGCATATAAAGGAATTAAAAGCCATAAATCTTCTCTTTTAGAAATGCTAGAGCACTCTGATCTTCCTTGGATGGTTAATTTCTCTGTGCTCCAGGTTACACTTTTTGCAACCTTTTCCCTTGTTGGTCTATGATATCTCAGGTGGGTCAAGCCCAGATTTCCTCCCCAGCATGCTGTTCACACTGTGCCTGATGAACAGGGCAGCACAGAGTTATGGCAATGACTGCTGTTTTGAGAGGTAATTCCTCAAGCAGCATCCACCACTGTAGAAGATCACGCAGCCAGAAGAGGAGGTGGTGACTGTGTCCCAGGGATCTGCCCCAAGGAATACACCTTCCTGCAGGATCTCGTCAGGGTGGAGGCTCTCCTGCAGACACAGCAAGGAGAAAAGGAAAAGTAGGACTGGTGAAGGTCTGGATATGGTTCCATGAACTGTTCTTTTGGGCAGAGGATCACAGGTGCTGTGCAGACACCCTGCCCCTCCAATGGATTGAAAGGGGAATTTCTCCTCTTCAGCACTGAGGGAGAGCCCTGATGCTAACAGACACTGTAACCCTGCCTTGGTGGGGCTCTTACAAGTGTGATTCTATCTTTGTCTGAGCACAGAGAGCTGGGAATGCTTTCCCCAGATGTGTAGCTAATGGCTATTGGAGCTAGGATAAAAACCTTGCCCTTCAATTTCCACTCCGAAGCAACAAAGCTGTTTTTCTTCCTGTTCCAGTCTGTGTGGCAGTGTCCGTGGTGCGCCGCTCTGCCGGTAACAATCCTTGCGCTGAGGGATGTTACTGTACAGCTTACACAAAGCCAATGAAAGGAGTTTGGAGGACTTGCTTTGCCTTGGCTGCAGTGCCAGCAGGATGCTGACATGTTGCTGACTGTGTGCAGTCCTGCAAACTAAGCTTTTTGCGAGAAAGGCTGCCAAAGCGTTACAGAAAAGCAGCTTAAACCTCAGGTGCTGCAGCCTCCTCAGGCAGGGCACTGATGTGCTGGGATGTGCTCTGTACCTATGTGCTGGGGACTAACACCAGTGTGAAGCAAACGTATTTTGAAGGAATTGGTGCCAGAGGGGACATGCACAGCATCCCGAGGCAGCCTCAGCGAGACATCCGACTGATTAGATATTGAGGTCAGGCGCTGAGATACCAAGGTCGTGCCGTGTCCTGCTTTCCTCATCCAGCTGGGTCCCGATAAAATAGCAGCTGGTTAAGACCACCAATCAGATAAGGTGGCAATTTTCAACAGTCTCAAATTATTGTTGCAGCCAGGGTGGTCCAGATAAGATCAATCAGATGCTGGAATGATTTAGCCATTCCTGATTTCTTCCCCACCCCCTTTTTTCCTATTCTTCTGTCTGAAGACAGACAGTCTTGTGAATGTGAACACAGGGAGAACTCACAGAATACCTCACCATCCTCAGAACAAAATGTGAGGGTTGATTTATGGGATGGATTACTTGGGAATGGTAATTCTTTGCTCTTTATGATGTTTTGTCGGAAGGTGCAGTACCCTCCAGTCAGAGCAGCAGGATTGCACTGAGGTTTTTACACAAGGGGTGAGAGAAGGGGGGTGGTGGTGAGTACAGAAGCTCCTCTAACACAGCAGTTAATAAGACACCACTGCATTAATCATGTGACAGGTATTGAATCTAACAGGGCAAGGCAACAGTTTTTAAAAACAGCCAGTTAAGTTACTACCTGGTAGAAAAAGGCTGACTGAAAGCCACAGGTTTTATGCCGCTATTTGAAATTAAAGTTATTTTTTAATCACTTTTTTTTTTTCCCCCTGGTTTGAAAGTTTTAAAACGCCTTTTTATACTTGTAAGAAAATAAGAGATAAACCATGCAGGGCTGTAACAGAGGGCTACACAGTCTTTTCCCCCCTCAACCTGCCGTGCCCTGGGCTATATCCCTAGTGTTTGCTCAGGACCCTGCTGTGGTCCCTCCCCTGAGCTGTACCACAAGGACTTGACACAGGAGAAAGGCTCCTGAGGGTCATGGCGCAGAAGAGAGGCTCCAGTGCTGTGATACAGCCAGGACGAACTCCCGATTAAAACAGACATTATTATCAACTGCAGCATAGAGAAGTGGCTCCCTTCTTTCATGTGACTCTCCAGGCAGCTTTATCCGACCAGACCATTTACACCTTGGCCTCTTTTATGACCTCCTGCCTGACTAGAAGTGGCAAAGGGGAGGATGAATTGGCCTAATTTTAGTGCACAGCTACAGATAAACCCATACCTCCTTGGTGTCCTTTATTTAAAAGGGTTTCAGTCACTTTAATCCTGTGGTTACTGATATTATAGTGCAACTTATTTTTCATTGTTAAACACTGTTTGTTTTCAGAAACACTGTAAACCAAAGGACAAAAACGTTACTAAGTGAGCATTACTAAAATTCACGATTTTGTAGGCTTTCAGCATGTGCGCATGCCCTTCACTTTGAGCCTTGGTCAAACTGCTTGCCGTGGCAATTTGGGAGCACTGGGCAAGACCAAAGCAGACAGAGTAGTCATAAATAGAATCATAGAATTGTCAAGTTTGGAAAAGACCTTTAAGATAATCTAGTTCAGCTGTCAACCCAGCGCTACCACCCTGTTCATGATTAAACTCCATCACTTCCCTTGGCAGTCTGACTAGGTAAAGTTTTGTCTTGCTTCCCATATAACAAATATAGATTTCCAGGGCCATGCCTCTTGGCCGCTACTATATGATGAAATGGGCCCTTAAAGTCGGATGCAAACAGATGTCACCACTGTAAATGAATCATAAGAATTGCCTTCCCAGAGGGCATCTCATGTCCATCTTGCTCATTAATCAGCCCCTGACAGTGATCAAAGCCTGATGTTTCAAGGGAGGATGAAAAAATAATTGTAATAAAAAGAGATAAAAATGCAACTTGCTTCGAGTCAGTGCTATGGGGAAAAAATGTTCTCTTGACTCGACTAATCGTTAGCAAATGCCAAGCAACAAAAGGTGAATAGGTGGTTCTGCTGCTGAGAATCCTAAAATAGAGTTTTATGGTCTCTGCTGGCACTGGCTATAGTAAGTGCAGCTTCCAGGGGTGGCTGTGTTTGTAACAGGAAATCCATAAATTTTGGGGGTAGATCATTTAGGTAAGACACCTGAGTTGCCTGAGAATCACCAATTCCAGGAAGGCTTGTGAGGAGCTTCCTTTGTTTCAGTGAATACAATGACTGGTACAACTCATTATGGCTTTTTCTGGCTTATGCGTAGATACTTTGCTTCACTGGACTCGAAGAAACCACAGTGATTCTCAGCAGCTGAACACCTGACCCACAGTCTTCAGATGTGGTTTAGTTTTGTTTTGGCTTTTAAAGGTCGCAGATTGCATTAAGAGGTCTTTGTGTTTGGTTTTATGCACTTAAGAAGACATTTGACAGTAACATTGCTGAATAATGTCTGCATGGATTTCCTTATGCTAATTGGATTAATCCTCTTTCCTTTTTTTTTTTTTAACATAATTTTTGAGCTACGAGTTGAGCTGAGACTAGGAAAGATGTGCCTCAGAAATAATTTCTCTAGCAAGTTCTGATGTATTTTTCTGAAAAATAACTTTAAATTTATCTTGTAGTTTCCCAGCTGTTTGCTCTCTGCAATTTCTCTCCACATCATAGCATCAGAATATACTGCAGGTTACAAGGTAACTGAGGGAGATGCCTGAGCTAGTTCTAACTGAGTGGGAGTTTGAAATAATGCTGCTGCAGACATATTTCTTCTGGTATCTAAGCCAGTTTAGAGTGTTTGGCTATCTCTACTTCACACGGCTGTCTGGGATGTAGATATATGTTTCCAATCCTTAGTCAATTAACAGAAAATATTGACAAACACTCTCACACTTTAATATTTGTTTCTCGGTGAAAAATCCTTCCCTGAGTACATCATGGTGTAATTTCCCTTGTAGCTGACTAAATACAAGTATAACTCATGCAGTCGTGTTTGCCACCCACCTCTGTCTCTGGGGAGCTCTGTGGGCAAATCCAGGGACACACAAGCTCACAAGAGCAGTGTAGTTTACTGAAGCTGCTGCTGCTGCTGCTGGCCAAAGGAAAATCTTTGCCCCATCGAACTCACTGGCAAAACTCTTGTTGATTGTTTGTGGACCAAAATATGTACTGCAGCAAGCACTCAGAGTGCATAAAGAACAAGACTGCCTGTTTTCTCTCACAGAAGCCACTGAACTTGGCAGCTGGACTGTCACTTTGAGCATTGGTGCTAAACAAATCACCTCCCTGTGTCATCTTCTCACTCTAGAGGAACACTGATATTTTTTCACTGTCTTGTTCTAGCATAGGATATAATCACCGGTATTACGGCAGGTTTTGTTTCTTTTCCTCCACAGTTGGCGCTTGGATTACATTTGCCTTTAGGTGTTTGGGGCTTTTTCCCCAACAAAAGATGGGTACAGAGGGAAACAGGAGGTTGTTTTACAATTGCCAGAACACAGATCACTTGAAGAGTTTAAACCCACCTAACTCCCACCCATACAGTCTCCATCTCATCTAGAATCCTTGTCTGTGGTCCAGCACTGACTTCCTAGGAGTCCTTTCCCTGCAGACACTTGCAAGTGTTAGATAATTTCCTAATTAGCCTGAATGCACTACGATGGCTATGTTTTTGTTGCATATCTATTCTTGGAAGCAGATGCTCCGGGGCACTTTTCTGTGAGCCAGAGCTGTGGTGTAGTGAAAGCAGAGATGGGCAGGCAGCTCACTTCCACCCCCTTCCCCAGGGGTGTCTGAAGTTTCCTGAATGTGCAGCGACGCTGGGCAGAAAGGCAGAGGCCACTGCTTCAGGACTGAACCCAGAAGGCACATAATAACTCCTTCTCCTTCAGTCTCTTCGCTTTTGCAGAGGGATATTTGTGGCTTAAACCTCAGGAATATCTAGAATCCTTTGTGGTCAGTGGAGACTGAAGGGTTGATTAAGTCATACAGATGGATTACCCTCCCCTGTGAAGGTATCCAATTATTTGTACCTGCCAGAAAATACAGGAGTCATCTGACTACAGAAACCTAAAATTTTCAGAGGCAGCACCTAAACAGGACACTCAGAGTAGATGGACTGGATTCCGTTTTTGGTTAGTAGGCTGACAAATGGTCTATAAAGAACTACTACCACCACTACAATTAGATAATAGATAATAGTAGAAAATAGTAATAAAATAAAAATGAGAGAAGAAAAAGAGAAAAGTCTTTTAGCAACAAAAACCACTTTGTCTTTTGTCATTCTCAGCCCTTTGAAAATGCCTCAAACTTTCTTTGGGTAATTGCTATGCAAACATTTTTGATGTCTGTGCAAAAACATCTGGAAGCTTACAGTGGCATCTGGACGTAAATATTAAAAGATCAACAAAAACATGATGTGAATTAGCCGTGTGGGTAGCCATAAAAACCACAACCACAAAACCCTACTCCACATCTCTGGCTGCAAAAGTGGGTGCTTTCTCACTTGGTTTTAATGTTTTTATGAACTGATATTCAAAAAGTGAGTGGTCATGACTAATGGTTTCCTTTCATTTTTACCACTCTTAGTCACATTAAAAATTCCCTTGCCTGATTTAATAGGAAATAGGATAGGAAATATCCCTCATTCCTTTTCTCAGCCCTCTGCTAAATTTTTGGTGTTCTGTATGAAAGTTTTAATTATTTTTGCAAAACTTGTACATGCAAGGCTCCTTCTCCTGCAGGCCACAGCCTGGACTCCCGCTGATTTCTTTCTGTGGGGGCCAAAGCTACCTGAGAGCGATTGCTGTGAGCAGTCACTGCTCTGTGTTACAAGAACACTTGTTTTAGTGTGCTCAGGTCTCACTCTAGCACGCCCACTGGTGAGATGTGCTCTGACAAAGGAAAGATGACTCTAAGGTCCAGCTTGTCTCACACAGGGCACCTGAAGGAAAAGAACAACCTGCATCCACCTGTCACAAAGTCAAAAAGAAAGCTAAAGTGACAATTTTATGGTTATTTTTCAGTTAATGCAGTCTAGTCTCACAGCTTTTGAGCCCCTCTGGTTGGCAGTATTGTGAGTTGCATTTACAAAAGTGGCAAGGACATGAAGGCACCCAAACCTCTTTGCGTTTTAATGAGTCTGCAGTGCAGATAATCGAAGGTTTTAGAAGATGACAGGAGTCAAGTACATATATAGATTTGATAACTCACATCTTATTACCTGGATTTTCTCTTGGTAAAAACACAATAGCTTTTTGTCCCTAGAAGTGAATAAATGAAAGACGGAGCAGTGCTAGTACAACAGAACGCCTTTAAATTTTCCAAAGAGAAATGGAAAATGCACAGTTCAGTGATATAGATCAGCTAAGCAATGCTGTGTCTTCTAGGTGCCATCACTTGCTCTTATCTCACCTTTTTCACATTCTTGCTGTTTTCTTCCTGATTTTTAGCTTCGTTTGCTCATTCATTGCAGGCTTCAGAGCTATTCACCTCATTCTCGGGAGAGTGTTGAGCTGTAGGTCATATATATCCTACTACTCAAACTGGACTGCTTATGGAGTGGACTTGGTTTTAAATGGTACTTCTGTTTCCTAATTGTCTGGAGACATGCATAGTACTTCACAATGGAAACAGAAATGCTGTAATTGGCTGTTGCCCTCTCCAGTTGCTTACCCACTGGGATATTTTGGATAGGACCAACTGCAAGGTGAACAAATTGCTCTGAAAGACTCTCAAGAATGGAAACATGCAGATGTTTGTATTTGATTTCTGCCCTAATATTTAGTGAGGACTCTATAATTTAAATAAAAGGACTCATTTTTCCCCAATTTAATCTCCTTTAAACAGTGTGGGAGTTATAAACATTATAATAATATTACCACTTTCATATTTAAAAATATGCCCTCTAAGCATTTACATTCAAGATTTGTTTTTCTTCAGATGTGTAAATAACGCATAGCAATTTGCATCTCATGCATAAATCTTTCTCCTGTTGAATGCAAATTAAAAAATAAAAATAATCTGCCCCCCAACCCCTTTCATTTGCTTCTTTTCCCACCTCCTCATATTTACAGCAAGTTAGCTGGCTAATTCTTCCAATGAGAACTTTAAGAGTTTATGTGTGTTTGAAAAATTATCTGACTGAAGTTTTCTTCCACTGAGTAAAAAGAAGCCTAGAGCTGATTAATAGTGTTTCCTTTTCCAGTCCTAATGAATGTTTTTCAGGTTTTATGCATCCCAGATGAATCTATTTTAAATGGTGTGTGTCTGTTTGCGTGCATGAATGTTGCTCTTTCTTGGGATTTATCCCAAATGAGTTTAGCTTCTCTGTACCTTGTAGGATAATATTGATGCTGGCTTAATCAATTTCAATTTGCTGTGAAACCAGAAACGAAGCATTTATCAGGATGAGCCAAGAAGGGCTGAATGGACTTTCCGTATTCCTGAGGTCTCCTTGTGAAATCTGCTCCGTGAAATTTCTGGAGCTCAGAATTTACAAGAAGCTCTTCTCTGACTTGCACTTACCACCTAGTCTGAATACACCCTCAGAGTGGTTTTACTCTGCATGTTTCCTGCACTGGCAGTGTGTGTGCCTACTGATGAGTATCATGGGTCTCAACCCACTAAAAATAACTTCTCTAGAGAGTCTTGCTGCCTTCGTAAAAATGCGACCAAAATATCTCATTGAATCATCTTCCTCAGCTCAGACCGGCTCTGCTATTTATGACTGTGGAGTCACTTCTGCCTCCCCGGCTGCTTCACACCGAGAGCGGAGCCAGCCCCGGCAGACGTGAGGCGGTGCCAGCAGCAGCAGGAGCTCTCTGGTGGGTGAAAGCCTTCTGCTCGCACAGCAAGTCCCAGCCCCGAGCTGCTGGAGATCTGGGGTGTTGCAAACTCCCTGGCTCCTGGAGGCAGGTGCTGCTTTAGTGATCAGCTCTGAACGCCGTGGCAAGCAGTGGGTGAGCATTTCTTCCGCTGCTGCCTGATCACAGCGATGCTAATTTTAAAGTGGTGAGGAAGCGCAGGGAGGTGACGGCAGGATGGTCCCAGCTGTTCATCCCAAGGACATGAGTGGCGCTTTTATCCAAGAGGGTTTTCACTGCACAGACTGGGAGAGTGGAGAGAAGAGAGGAAAACCTTCCCTCAACTCCTGTTTCACTTCAGAAAAGTGTTTTCAAAGACTCGTCTTCTCTTTCCCTTCTGCAGGGTACCTTTAGTTTTAAGCTCTCCTGGCTGCCGCACTGATAACTCCTTACCATTTCTACTGCAATTAATCAGAGTAGGGCTGATTACGCTTTTATCTTTGGTTGTGTAAATCAGGATCCTTCTGTCTAAAATGAGGAGACCTTTGCTGCCTGGGTACCCTATTTTCCATCCCATGCCGTGCCATCTTTCCAGCATGGCCAGGCAGCCAGGCATTCCTGGATTCACCTAGCAGGTGTTGAAATTATGCCAAGAAGGACTAAGCAAGCATCCTGGCTTTGATGAGAGGAGCTGTGAGATGGATGAAGTCACTATTTTAAGGGGCCTGTTAACCCACTTTCATGCTTTGGTGCAAGGGGGAGATGAGAGGGGCTAGAGAGCTCTGGCCCACTTGCTCTGCAGCAGAGCCAAGCTCATCACTTCAAGTACACCTCTTCAAAATCTGCTTGAAAAGGGTAACACTCTTGCAATATGAATGGAGAAGAAAAAGTGGGTTTGGATAGAAAAAAACCGTGGTAAAGAAATGAGTCCAAAGCAGCTCAAGGTCCCAGTAGTCTCTTCTAACAGCCCACAGGCTGCTTGCATCCTTGTTTCACACAAAACATCATAAGGGCTTTGGTCCTCACCATGGGCCTGTCTGGGTCCCCTTGAGGCAGCCAGGCTCTCACCTGAGATCACTGGTTGCATTGGGACAGTGTGAGCACAGGAAGAGCAATGAGGAGGATGTGTGACAGCTTCTGTGTGTTTGGAGAGGTTAATTGAAAGAACAGACTGTAATTGTAGGAGTCGCCAGCACTACAGACATTAGCGGCTTTGCTGGCCATTCAGAATGAGCTCTTTCCCTTGGTATCTCACAGCCCATGAGCCTGGCTAGAAGACATCTTCTGTTTTAGAGTAAGGTGTGCCTGCAAATCAAAAAGCTCTTTAAAAATATGTATTTAAACTCAACACTCCTGTGGGAGTGACTGTTTTACAAGTTTGTAGTCTCAGGTGTACAAGGGTTAAAATTATTTGCCCAAAACTTTAAGATGCAGAGCTGAGCAGGCAGCAGGACTGAGGAGCTGCAGTCCTTAACAGACCACTCTAAACACTTGTCCATAATCCCTCCTTTTCAGTCAGCAGCAAATGTTAATTTGTAACATTGCTTCTTAGGAAAGCAACTGCAGTGTTGCTCTCCAGGCCAGAAATCTTCCAGTTACACTAGCTAAAACTGCAGGAAATATTTCTGAAGGACACGCACACTATGCACCTTCTTCCACCTGCCTAAACACGATATGTTTCTGTTCTGGTTTTAAACAGGCCTGATGAATTGCAACTCTTATTCAGCTTGCAGGGGGTTACATTTGATTTTGCTGTATCTGTGGTTAGCAGATCACATTCTTAATACACCCTTACTTGTCAAACAACAGCTCTGTAGGCAGAGATCAAAGGAGCTGGAGAGAACACGTTTCCTTCTCTCACAGAGGAGAAGATGAGAGGTAACATGATCTTGACCTCTGAAAGTCAGGGACAGCTCTGAGGGTGGATGACTTGAGCCAGGAATTCTGTTGATCGTATAACAACAAATACTGGTGCCATAACACAGACGTGGATTAACTCTTTGGAGGGAGTTGTATTTTTGGGGGTCCTAACCCCTGGATAAACGTATCCTGTATTGTTTGTAATTTTAACTACTTTTTAATATATATATATAAAAAAAGCAAGCTGATTCTTACTAGATTGTGTTGCTATATTTTTGGGTGGAGAAGAAGCAACTCCTTGAGTGAATTACATCTTCAGATGATGTCACACAGACTGTCTCTGCAGGGTTTTATTGCTCCCTAAGTAATGTACCGTCTGCCCTTTCCCAGGAAGGTTTTATACCATCAACAAACAGCAGGGGAGTGAAAAATATCATCTGTAGGACATAGTAAATGCACACAAGTAAATGTGGCTATAAATTATAAGTAAGCTAGTACATTTACAGATGTTCATTCTAATCCAGATGCAGCTACTGTATCTCCAAGGTCTCACAGAAGTAGTGCAGAAGCTGCTTTGCCATGTTGCATGGAGAATTGATGAAGTCACATGATGCTGTTGTTGCCATCTTTTTTTTTCCACAGCTGCTAAATGACATTAAAAAGCACTAAATAGGCACTCAATATTTTCCTTATAGAAATTTATCGTGTAGCAATTATTGCAGTTAATCTTGGTGTGGCTATGTGACTGTGAATGGGAGGTGTCAATCAACGTAATTAGAAAAGATGTGCCTGGAAAACAACCTCTGCATTACAATATTTCCCCCACTATAAACACCCTACCACATGGTGTGTCCCTTCTTAGTTACACAGTGTAAGTCCTGTGTTGATTCAGGCTTGAATTACACAGTAAATCTTCTTTGTGAATTTATAGACTGTCCCTTTGAAGGCCGAATTGTGCCAGCCTGTTTATTTAAAGTCTTTTCTTCACTGCAGCAGCATGCTTTGGAGATGTAATACCTTATGCACAAAATCCCTGAGTGACAGCAGCTCTGCAAGCTCATGATACTTATAATACATTACATATTATCAATAAAATGTTGCAAGACATGTCATAGATCTTTTTAACATAACTTTAAATTATGGGTACAAGTTTGACCTATCTGTTGATGGATTAGAAGCAAAGCTTAGATTGTTAAACAGAATTAAAAGGCTCAGGGCATCATTAAACAAACTGTTTCAAGTGAAATGTCTGTATTTCACCATAAAAAGTCAAAGCATACCTGAAAAGCTAGCTGTCCCCAAGGCAACTTACAAAGTTTAAAGAAATCCATAAATAGTTTTCAAGTATTTTTTGAAATTACTTTTGTCATTGCCCTCATATTAATTACGATCCAAATTTCTCTCAGAAACTTTGGCTGCCCTGAAACATTTTGATCTGTGTCTTTCCCTATCCCCCAGAGCAAAACAGAGAAAATAGGCTCTGGACTGCCAGGAGACCTAGACAGCACCCAAACCTTTGGTACCAGCGACATGTAGATTGCCTGCCTGTTGTGCCCCATTCCTGAGTTCAGACTTGTTGTGTCACGACTAGAGAGTGCAGTGACAATGAGGCTCCAAACACCGATTTACAAGTGACTCCTCAGACATGCAGGAGTCTGTGCTGGCAGATCCAGCTGAAGACTTTGGACATTAGGTCACAAATGACTCTTCTACAAATTTTCGGAGACACTTCTAGGGTTTGTTTGTTTGTGCGTGGTTAGGTAGCTTGACTCAATTTATGGAGTGGCTTTTGGCATTTTAGCTGTGGATTCCTCACCACATCTTTTTGTGTTCTCTTTGTGTCAGCACTTTGGCAACAGGGGAAAATTTAAGGCAAGTCATTTAAGTGACTTGCCTGAAGTTATGTAGAAGAACAAGGATAGGGCTGTAAACAGCTCAGAGATGTCCTGTTTCCTAGCCCTCCACTTATATCCTGGAAATATTCCTTTTGTTCTGGATGTCATTAGGATTGGCCTTCTATAGGAAGATAAATAAGGCTCCTTCCTTCCATACTTAAGTTGTTTAAAACATTGAATTTTATTTTTAGGATGTGAACATCTGTGTTGGGGAGTAGTGGGGTGTGCTTAGTCTAGCAAAGATGTGAGCTGGAAGGTAAGAAGCCCAGAAATTACTGCCTTTTTTCATTATTTCTATAATATAATTTCTGGATCAAGTACAAAACCATGACTGAGAGAGAGAGAACTTTTCCATTGACTTGAGAGGGAATGGAGAAAGACATTTAAAGGAAATGTGTCCAGCTGATGAGTAAGCTGGCATGCCCCACTGAGTCGTTAGTAATATTTATTCTATTAGAGTGGACAGTCTTTTGCTGTTGATAAAAAACTCACTCAGTCCATTACACATTAAATTAAGAGAACATACACATGCCCCATAATCACAACTCTCTCTCCCTGAGCACTGATCAGTAATAGTGACCTTTTGGGTAGGGGGTGGAAGGTGATAGCCTAAATACTTTTGTGTTAATTATTACTCCTCTGTGATCAGGAAAATGCTCACATTTTAATAACTTTGCTGTGCCTGAGGTCCCTTGAGACCTGACTTTGGCAACACCAAAAGATCATATACAGCGCTATAAGTAGTTCTGATGCTTTGTGTTTGTTTTGATTTAGTTTTTGTTGGTTGGTTGGTTGGTTGGTTGGTTGGTTGGTTGGTTGGTTGATTGTAATCTCTCCTAGAGTGATATAAGAAGCTTTATTTGACAAGTTAAAAAAAGTTAGTTTTCACTCCTATTTATTCAGTCTCATATACTGAATTAACAAAGGCACAAGTAAGAGCAGCTTGAGCTCTGCACTGGAGTTCCCTGACTCTTTCAGTTAACCTTAAAGTTCACTCTGCTGAAAACTAATAGCATCTAGCTGTCAAGAAGCCAGAATAATGACATTTTGTGCTATTATTCTAATGCATTTTTCACTGTGCATTCTCTTTAATTATTTCCATGAGTAATATCATTCTGCATTCATGCCAATACAATTCTGATAATTAATTTACATGATGGCAATTTCTTAATGATTTTGATGTCAAAGCTAATAGCAACATCTGATAGTTGATCTGTTTGAGCTGACATAAATTTAACTTTTAATGTATTGATGACAAAACCAACAGAAGTCTCAAATTACATTTCACATTGCAGAAAAATAAACATCCGCAGGGTAAAATCTTCAGTAGAAAACTCTTGATCCTTACCTAAGGTTGATAGTTTCAAAGTATAACCAAAGCCTCTAGATATGATGCATGTCAGATTTTTACTTCATCTTGCTTTATTTATTTATTTACACCATTAATGGTATTGATATCTGATATTTAAGAGATAAAATTATATGCTATCCCATAAAAGATATTGTACTCTTGTCTCCAGCCTGGTGCATACATTCCATAGGTTAAAATGAAAAAAACCCAAACAAACCACATTAATTAAGATTTTATCTTTCTGGTTCTTTAAGCATGAAGTCTAAACTGCTCTGGGGGTTGGAATTTAGGACTGGTGTCTGAACCCAAATTTGTGTCTTGGTTTGTGATTTCAGTTTGCATCACGTGGTAATAAAATCAGCAAATCAGACTTTATGCGGAGGCAAATATTGTTAATATCAATAAAACAAGAAACAGTGATGCAAAATAATGATTGAGATCAATATTTTTAGTACATTTTTGCTATATAGAAGTGATGCATCGTTAAAGATAATTGTATGTGCAACTGTAAACATGTATCTATCTCTTTTATATTTACTCATGTAAGTATTACAAGACAATTAACATCAAACAAACCCACATTCTTCAAGTCTTTGTACAGCAGATTTGAAGATCTCTTTACAAGTCTATAGGTATTTTTATTCACCAGTTAAATATTTTAGTACTTCTTAGTATTGAAAAAACGTATGTGAAACAAACTATGATAGCCATAAAATGGTGATGGTTGTTTTCCCTTTATTTTTTTAATCAAAAGCAAAGCCTCATTCCATGACACAGTCACTAACATAATATTTATTTCCCCCTGCTTCAGGCTGTTAAATGTATAGATGAAATGTTAAAAACCATTAGAAATAAAATTGATCCTGCCGTATATCTCAGCTTTTTCCCGAACTGGTTTTTCATCAATGATATCCACCAAGGGAGTGCATATTCCATTTTATATCGTGAGGAGATAATTATACAGCCTCAATTAGACCTTTCATTGCTGGACTATAAAGGGACGCTAGTGCAGACCCAGATCATTTGCCTCTAAAATGCACTCCCTTTCCTTCTTCAGACTCCACAAGCAAGGTTTCTGTCCCTACATGCTGAACAAGAAGTTATGTCTGATTGCTTTTAGCCTGTCTTTAACTTATTTTCACAAACATGAGGACACATACTTGCTTGAAGCCAGCCCCACAAGATTCAGGCACGTCAGTGTCCATTTTCTGTGTCCATCCTGTGGAGATGAACACTGCTCCACCCAGAGACAAAGTTTGTTGAATGATTTTAAGTCCTACTAGTGACGGTGAAGGTGCAAAAGACAGAAACAGCTTAATTCCTCACATATATTTATGGGGAGCTGTACTTTGGAAGAAGCCTATGGGATGAGAAGGACTTTGTGTGCTCAGAATTTTTAACTTGAGTGCAGGTGTCCAGCTGCACACCTGCAAATTCTTGTAAATGTAGTGAAGAGCATGGATGGGAGGAGATGTCTGAGAGCCTTTGAGTTTCAACCACTCTTTGTTAGGACACACACATCTTCCACGCATTCAGACATAAGCTGAGTCTACCTTAGCCTTTTGCACTTAAGAGAGCATTGGTTTGAGGCAGATGCTAGTCCTACAAGTGGTACAGTAAGAGAGAAGACTGGAAGAGTCTGATACACAGAATGGGGATTTTTTTGTTATGCAGGCTTTGTCAAATGCGTTTCCTGCTCACACATTTGTCTGTGATGAAGATCTGGAATGTTTTCCTCTAACAGAACAGTTTAATTTCAGAGACTTTTTTGGGGGTGGAGAAAAGAAAAGGGAGATTGCTTGTTCTGTAACATTTCCCTATATTAATTAAAGTTTATTTTAATAATAAATTTTAAAAATAACATTTCACATTAGGAGATTGAAAAAGGGGTGGGATACTAACTGACTGTCATTTTCCTTGGTCTACAGAAGGTATGGGCTTTAACTGCTCAAGTTTCCTTTGGAAATAGGTTAGTCAAGAGCACATCTTGGTTAGGAATAGCTGCTCAATGAAAAAGAGCAGTGTAAATGTTATCTTTATTCCAGGTGAGTAGAATATCTCTTAGAAGCATTTCTGAGGAGTGTTAGCTTTGTGGGTTGATTGTTGGAAAGTGTAAGAATAAGACTGTGATTGTGGTTTGCACACGGAGGGCCTCTCCCCCACAACCCAAATGGCTTTCTTGTGTGTGGCATTTCAGAAAACCCTTTTTTCTGCCTCCAAGCATGTAGAATGCCTGTGCAGAAAATATTTATTTTTGTGCAGGGTTTGTCATGAGTTGGACACAACCTGTTTGGAATGCAATGTAGGAGTTTGAAAAGGGGGTTTTAAAAATTCAGAGCTGCCTGAGGACTGGGAGCATTACTAATGAAAATGTGTTTGAGTTTAATGTTGAAACTAAATGCCCCATAGAAGAGAAAGAAATTATCTTCCCTCCCCAAAATTCATACTACATTTCCATAGCCTTAAATCTGGCCCAGATAACTTAACCTCTGAGTCAAAAACTGCTCCCTATGCCTCGCATAAACACCCACACCCAGGCATCTCATACTATCTTCCATTTCTTCAGTCTGCCAATTATTTGCCACACCCCGTTATTGTGGGCTATCTTAAATTAGCTCCTCGGTGACTCAAATATTTATTAACTGCTCAGGAGCCAGGAGTTTAGCATGTTAAGAAGCTCCAGGGCCTGAAATGTTGCAATAGAAGTTGTTTAGGACACTAATGGCGATCTTGAATCACGGCAGAGGCAGCAGAGATACCACCTGGGAGCAGGGCCGCGTCTCCCAAAGCCGGGGACGTTCCTCTCATCCCCTCCACCACAGAGATATGGAGTGCTCTACAGGAGGTGGGATGCCTCTTGTAGCAGCATCCCTTTGAGTCATGAAGCCTGAGGGAAATGGCAGCAGCAATCCACTACTCACTTTCTTTCATCGAGTGTGAGCGCAGGGCTGTGGATATGATCCAACTGCCTTGGTCCTTGGCACAGAGGCAGAGAGAACAGGTCCTTTCTGCAGAAACTACAATTAGTCAGAATGCAGCCTAGCTACCAAGTACAATGCTCATTGTTTCTCTCCTTGACAGCGAGCTCAGGCTGGTTATTAACACAGAAAAAGATTTCACTTTGAAAGTAATTTTGTTACCTCCATCCTCCACCGTGACAATTCCTTTGCAAAAACTGTGCTGACTCGTTTCACACTGTGGCTAAGGTTGTGGGGCCTCTTTAAGGTGCTGTTTGGCACACTGGTCCAGAAGTCTCAGACTGGACTAAGACCAGAAAAGCAAGTGGTGGAGGTGGAGGTAGCACCTCAGTTGCCATGGCACGGACTGCTGTACAGTGAGCTGGGAGAAACTTTTGCGGGAGAAGCTCCACAGCACGTTACATGACAGCTTTTTAACAAGAGGGAAATGACATCCTCTATTACTTGTTGCACTGGGGTTGATTAGAGTGAGTCCTGTAACCATTTGGATATCTTAAGTCTGCAGACCACAAAGAGCTTTCACTGTAACTGGACAGTCACTAATGTCCTTTTACTGTCTCTGTCATCCAAAGTTTTCAGTCAAACAGTTTACTGACTAATTGTACCAAGCAATGTGTTTTTAATACAATGGGTATTTACAACCCATAATAGTTGCATATAAAGCCTTTAAAAATATGCTGTGCCTGACTACTAAATCACATGATTTTACAAGAGATTGTGTATATTTTTACATCCACTTTAGACTTACACACATAGAGTATTTCCAATTGTTTACATATGTTAGAATCTCTTGCATTTAAATAGCTCATTATGCAAATATTTACAAAATACATGGATATTTATTTTTACTGTACCCTCTATTCAATCACTCAGCTAAGATTTAATGTCTACACATTGTCTGCAGAGTCGTATGTGCAGTAATGTATTATGAGTAATTATGTACTATATACAATTATACAACAAAAATAACAGATTCAAAAAATATTAGCACTGCAAAGGCAAGCACTCAAATTTATGGAGCATCAGAGTTCAGGTGCAATCTTATTTCAAGCCCCAGTTACGCACATGTGCCTTATACCATGGTCTTCACCAGCCGTGCTCGGGTTGTCCCCCAGCTGCCTTCAGCTGCAATGGGTGCATCTGTCCCACACAGTCACAGGCCAAGGCTCTGACCAAGGCTCCAGCCAAGCCTCGGGATCAGACCAAGGCAAATTTATAATGTTTCCCAGGCAAGGACTTTTTCCTGGATTTGGTCACCTAAGCAACTGACCTGGCTCAGCGAGCATGTTTCTGATTTCCCACTCCAACAGCAAGAGCTTGCAGCAAGAGAACGCCCTGCACTAATTCACCTCTCAGGCTGGAGCCATACACCGAGCAGGACTAATTTTGCATTTGAGACATTTGAAAGAGCACTGTGTTCTCATATAATCAAAGACTGAGCCTGAAGTACACTGTGTTGAAAGGTTTTCCTGACCAGAATATCTTCCACCAGGAAATGCTGCTTTGTCGGAATTGAAATGCTTCATAGGAACATTTTATTTGTGATGATATTTTTGACAGAAAAAAAATGTGAACAATTCAAAATCTGAAGAAAGTTTTCCTCACTGTTGGTTGTTTCAATGTAGGCCTGATTTAATTTATTTTGAGCAGAGCATAGTTTCATATATTTTCAGGGCATATATTATTTTTATTGACTATTCATGAGTTAAATATTATCAAATCCCCTGCACAATATCCTTGAAACATTTCAATCCTGTTAAATCTGACATTGACCTATTTGATTATTAGAAGGCTTCAATAAATTTGAGTTTTAACAATTATGTGTTTATTGGCCCTTGTGCATGCACGGTGCTTTCTTGTATTATAAGAAAACAAGCAAATTCCAGAAACTTGATTTCAACAGAATTTATAACTGCTATGAGGATGACATCCAATTAAAAAAAAAATAATAATTTGTTTAACCGGAAAAAGTTTTCCCAAGTTATAAGCAGCCAAAATAAATCTAAAGATTATTGAGTGATCTCAGTGACAGATGGCAACCTTTGTTCCACCTATTACACTGCAAACAATTTGTCCTTGGAAGTTACTCTGAAAACAGTAACTGTATTTCATTTTTTAAATAACACCATTTATAGAGAATTTGTAGCACAAAGAGAAGATATTTGAAGCCAGTTTTTTTAGTGTTAGCTGAATCAGTGATGAATATGGTGATTGCCTACAGTTAAAATTTCCTAAAGCTAATTTATAGCAATATATATCCTGCATATTGATAATGTCCTTATAAAAGACAGAATAAATAGAAGTTCTCTTAGACTGAGGACAGCTTGGACTACAGTAATACCATTTGGATAAAGATTTCTTAGGATGATCAAATAAATCTGATCCCAAATATTTTATTTCCAGCTCACAAAACATTTTATAACTTCCTAGATGTTTATATTAATTATCATATGTCTCAGCACATTCTAATTATGGAAAAAGGTAAAGCAAAAACAGTGATGAAGGAGACTCTCACATAGACAAATACCAGGAAATATTAAGAGTTTTATTAAAAAGCAATGCTTTCATGGCATTTCCTACTAAATAAACAATGTTTGGCTAGTCTCTGACATAATGGATTGGGATTCCTTGATTCACTACTCCTATTTGGAAATAGGAGTGTTCATAGCAGACGTGCTCAGAAGTAGAATCTGGGTAGTAAGAAATCCACCTCCATACAGCACACTGCAACAAGGACTTGTTTGGCTGTAGGCCTGACTCTGCTTTTTCTATGAAACATTAATTGGTTGGGTAAAAGGGATCACCCTGGTTTTCCACAGACACTTAGCCTGAGGTGGGCACAACCCCTTCCAAGGTTTTTTACATTTAATTTTCTACTAGCCACTTCTTGGGCATTTTAATAGAGAAATCAGCTTCTGATCTTCCAGGGACTGAGATTTTTGAACAATGTTCCTACAGACATATTGAGGGACAAGATAGCCAAGAGAGATTATGAAGCGGATCTCAGTGTCTTTATGAAAGGGATTATGATCAAATTTTCCTGCAGGAGGAGCCAGCTGTGGTTGGTGGCTCAGAAGTTTCTCTTTTTTGCTGAAACTGACTTGTCCAAACTCAAAGGGCTTAATGTCTTCTCAAAAGTTGCAGCTCCTTTCTGAAGGCCAGCAAAAGCTACCTGAGGCATAGGTTCCTGCTGCTAAAATCCAGGGCCAGGGCTCAGACCTACCATTCATCACTGAAATGTCACTGGAGTCCTGTCTCTCCTGCTGGCTTCCTTCTTCCCCTGCTCCCACCTCAGTCCCACAGAGTGGTCTTGGGAGAGCCAAACAATGTGCACATCACATTTTCTCGTCTAAAACTTTGGGAGAAACATCCCACAAACCACTCTGAAGAAGGCAATGATGCTTGACTAGAATATGGTAGATGTGCCAATTATTACTGCAGTAAGGCTGCACCATAGAGTCCAGCGCTTGGAAGGCATCAACTCAAGCACTTCTACAGTCTCAGCTTGCTCTGCGCTAAACTTAAGGCTCTCTTTCTGTTCCCCTGACCCTCTCTTCCATCACTGGAGATATCTTCCATCTCACCAGCTCTGTTTCTGGTGGAAAGCAGGATGTCTTTAAAAAGAAAGAAAAAAAGGAAGGCGAGAAACCGGACACACCTATGCATTTCACATATGACTTCCACCACCTCCTGCCATATAGCTACAAAAAAGTTGAGTTTATTTATATATAAATAAATACACTTTTTCATCACTGCAACTTGTAAATAGGAAATGAAGTCACAGTCCTCAAAATTATAATGGCAGGCACACAAAGACACAGTTGCTGGCACGGAATTCAATTAACAGATAGCAATCACCCTTGGGTGACTGTGTGAGGTGGAAATATAGAGGCATGCTAATAAGTAATATCTTAAAGCCAAGGCGTTTATCAGCCAGCAGCCAGACATGGGCATAAGTGTGGGCAGACAGCAGTGCTCTGGGATATTTAATAAAACCTGCTCTCTTCACTTGAGGATTTGTGTTTAATCATTTGGTAACATTTTAGAAACATCTAGCCTGGGAAGCTTCTCAAATGGAACTGCTTAGGTCAGAAAACGTAGAGAGTTATTTACTGATACTAAAATAGCCAAAGGAACAGAGTAGATTCTAGGTAATATTAACAGAATTCTTTGTTGCCATCTTTTCGACCTTTTGAGTTTCTGGGGTATGCCTGCTACGTGAATCACAGCCTTATCTGGGGAAACATGCAGGAGGTGTTCATTAATACAGGGAAAGCAAATGATTGAACTGCTGTTTGAAATAAAATTTTAACTCTTTTTTGCTTGGTTGAAAGCCTAAAGCTAAAATAGTTTTCTTCTAGGCTCCTTGAACTTTAATTTGCATTGCATTTTGGCCTTTCAAAGGCTTCGGGCAGGCCAGGGTTTGTCATCTGCTGAAAGATGTTCAATTTAAACTTTCTCATCAGGGCTCTCTTTGTGCCACAGCAGTCGGGTGAACTCACAGGGCTGTTTTGCATGGCTAAATACCACTGCTTGGAGGAAAGGCATATCCAGCAGCAAAGTCATGAGTTTCTTTAAAGGAAGGCAGTTCAAGTTCAGGGGATGTTTGTTAGGAGAATCATACAGAAGAAATGTAAGGGATGGTGTTAGTACATTCTTGGGTAACTCTCCAGGGTTAAAGGATTCATCAAATGGAAGCGGTTTGGAGCAGGACACAGGAGGCCAGCCAGCCTAGTCATGGGACATGCAGGAAGCAGCGTATGTCAGCCATTACTGAGGAAGGCTGGAGACTGTTGGCTGTGAAGCAGATGGTGTTGCTGGTAGATGCTCTCACCAGCTTTGATGCTTTTGGTTTTGCCTCTGCTCTGGGTATGCAGTCATATCCTTTGTGGTCATTGGCTCTACCCCTGCAACGGGGCTGGTGACAGTGGAAAGTCTGCAGTGCCTTCACTCCTTCCCTGAGAGCATGGAGCACCCCTCTGAGTACATTGCCTCAGCAGACCACATTGTCCCTCTCACAGGTGTGGCTGCCTGATTTGCTTTCTTTGGAACACTTGTGATGCCCATGTAGACTCTGGAGGCCACCAATAGTTGTACAGCAGCTGAATCAGTGGGTGATTGTCCAGTTTGCAGAGTCTCAGTCCTTTTGGTTTGTCAGAGGAATCATCAATAGGTGGGCAAATGTTAAAGATGGGCAGTGACATGCTGCAAGCACCCTCTAACAAGTGCTCTCTGTACCTGTTCCCTTTTCCCCGGGGATTCACCAGACCTACAAATCAGTGGCCAGAGCCTCTGCCAGCCATTTTCCACACTGCTGGCATGCAGCCCAGCCTGGGCTGCGCTCAGGAAGCTGTAAAGTGGCTCTGAATAGCTGCTGTGAAGCTGTCCCTGTGCTGCTCCCGTCACAAAGAGTTTTCAGTGCCCGCCTCACTAATGGATGGGTTTCTCCTATACAGAGTGCCAAACAATGCAGTGATACAGTCAGGTTTTATTAGTGCGAGTTTAGCGTGGCCGCATTATTCATAAAGCAAACAGCACAAGAGAACAGCACTGTTCATCCCAAATGTGAGACCATAAATCCTGTGAGCCACGCAGTACCGTCGAGTGGTGTGTTTTCACCACTTATTTAGCAGGAAAGCTATTTGTAATCCCTCTGTATGTAAACCCAAGCTGTCTTAATATTGCAAGCCCAAACTGTGTTGGAGGAGGTAATAGCAACAAAAAAATAGCAACCAATACATTTTAGGAAACTCAGCCGTGACTCTATGGTACCAGGGCTCAGCCCTGCTGCCAAGTGAGAGGGGAGCAAGTGCTGTGGATGGTTGCTCTGCTGAGGGGGCTCAGCCCTTGCCCTCCTTCGGGCTATGACATGGCAGTGCTGTGTTTGCTTCAGGACTGAACATGGATCTCCTATGCTGAGGAGTGTGCGTGTGTGGGTCTGTGTCCGCGTGGGACACGGGGAGACTTTGTGCTGCTGCTCGCTTGGTTTGCTTTTGCAGAGAGCAGCTGCAGCAGCAGGGTGTGTGAAGTATGCCCGGTGGAGGTACATTAATGGCCTGAGTGTAGGTAAGACGGTCAAGAATTCAAGACAATTGTAATTTGCTGTGATAAGGACATATCACCTGCCTGATATAAATCAGGCTTTTGGGTGTCAGGAAGCAGTTCAAGCTATATGCTGATTTGCTGCTATGCTTTCCTCGGGAGACTGTTCCAGAGGGAATCAGCCTGGGCTGACGATGGGAGCAAGCAGTGGCTCGGGAGGAGCTGGGCTGAGCCTCCCTTCCTGTAGCCACTGTGTGACTGCAAGAGAGATGGAGCTGAAGCTGACTTTTGCGTGATTCTGCATCCGACTTAGCGACCCAGAAATGAAGGGCTACAGGAGCTATTACCAGCCTTTTCAGCTACCACGTCTTGCAAAATTCCTGTCACTCTGCTTCCATTAGCCTTTTCCAGGCCTGGAAGCTGGGCAGTGGCAGCCCCCCATTACCTGTGGCCTAAGCACTGTTTCTTTGATGCTGCACAGGACTTATCAAGGGAAAGGTTCACTAGAAGATTCGTGCACATTCTAAATGTTCTGCTATGCTTTCATTTTTGTTATTAGTTGACAGAAGCGATGGCTCAGGAAAATTACTGAGCAGGCGCTTGTTAATTTTGCAGGAAATATTACCTGAACTTGTGGAAACACCTCCCCTTCTCTCCTCCCCCTTTCTCTCCTGCATCCACACCCTCTCTGGTACGGCCATTTAAGCAAATCACCCCGGGCTGAGAGAGGAATCTCTGATTTCCTAAGCCTCACCTGTGAAGCAAGCTCTCTGCACACCTCCAGCTACTTTTTTCACTGTTGGTATTAGCACTGAAAATGCTGACAGCAGCTGCTAAAGGTTAAATGTGTTGGTAGAAAATCAATACTGTGGTGCCCCCTTCTCCCTCTCCCCTCAGCTTCTCAGGGGGAAAATGGCCCCTGGATACCTGAAGAGTATAAGTTCACATTTCTCCATCCCAGAACACATGCATTTATGCAAGAAGCTTAAAGGATATCTTTTATGATCCCGGTACAGCGACACTTGTCTTAATTCAGTGCTTGGAAGAGTGACAGAGGCTTCTGGAAGCATTGGTTATTATGCAGGGCATGGGTTTTAAAACGTTAAGTACCTTGATTGTCTCTCACATAGCTAGTGCTGTCAGCAGTTTGCACAGTGCTTTTATGTGCCTTTTCCCTCCCTGAGACACCTGTGTTAAGTTCAGAACTGATTCTGCTTCTGAAGCGATTTATTAAACATCTTCAGTGCACCACTTCTGTGAAGCGGTCAATTTGTTCTTTCTGCCTAGAGATGCAAAACTGTGGGCTTCAGCTGGTAGACGCAAGTATTAGGTGAATTTCTTGCTGTTTAACTTAAGCTTTCCTTCAATCTACACTCTCTAGTGATCCCTGCTTTTAACATAAGCATTTATTATTCATGAAATGTGGAGACATGCTACTGTACCAGTCAAGGGCAGGTGCAGTTGGGTAGCTTGGCAGGCACACACTCTGCTCTTCACCCTCTCCTGGCGGAGACATTTTCCAGATGACAGAAAACATCTGTTTCTTTCTCTTATGTTCCTTTGTCTTTCTTACAAGGTGCCAATGTGGTGGTGGTGGGTTGGCACACATTCATGTGATGAGGTTCCTGGAGCACAACCAGCCTGAAGCTGGTCCCTAAAGCAGCTCGGGCACAGGCTGCTGGATACATCTGAGGAGTCTCTGGCTTTAGATTCTTTCTGAGTTGGCCTTCCTGGAGATTAAAAGCAAGACTCAGAAGGAGACCTGCCCCAGAACCTAATTTTGTAAGGTTTTTTTTTTAATTTTCTTACTGCTTGAAGTCTTCAGGGAGGTGTTATCTATAAATCCTCACCCTCACAGGTTCAAATGTCTCTATGTATCCTTGTTTGTGGGTGTGCTTTTAATTTGTTTTTTGTTTGTTTGCTTTGTTTTTAATCTGGGTGATATTTCTGATATGTAAATTGACCTGGATCACATCTGCACACACTAGATACAACAAGTTTAATATTAAAATACAAATTTTAGGTGTGGTGAACCCAAATTAAACTTTTCTTTGCAAGGGTCCTACATATATTTTTTCCCCTCTTTTTTCCCCTGCCCATAATTCTTATCATTGTTCTGGGATCACTTTTATTTTGCCATTACAGCTAGGAATATGGCTCATGGTGTTTGGCTAGCCCACCAGTTCTGGAGGGAGCACATTTGCTGAAAGAAAAATCAGTAGGTATTCATAAAGTTATCCCTAGGACCTTGGTCGATCTTTAATGAATAGACCTGAGACACCAGATCTTGAAGTAAATGGGACCATTTCTTGGAACATCAAACATATTAATTAAACTGACATATTAATTAAACTGACATCCCAAGACAAGTATGGACATACAAAGTTGATATTTTCCTTGAACAGTGAATATTTTGCTAATATTCTGATATTATTTATTACAGAAGTTACAGCTTTTTGGCAAGATTTTTATTTAATGTGATTGAATATAATTTTCTGGACTGTATTTTGCATAGAATGTGGTTTTTCCCAAAGTTTTTTTGCAGGGAGGAGGTTCTGTTATCTTTTCTTTTTTTTTTTATTTTTTTCTAAGGCAAAGTCAGACTGTGAATTTAAGAAGCAAAACTGATAACAAAAAATACCTGGAGAGCATAAATCTGTGGGAACTTGAGAAGTAACAGACTCTCAGAGTTAGTGATAGAGTAGTATTTTCTTTCTTTCTTTCATCATAGAAAGGGTCTGTAGAAGTATGTACTTGAATCACTAAAAATGTCCAGTTCTCAAGGATGCTGACCAACTTGTTATTCTTAGTTTTGATTTAAATGAAGTATTTTCAGCATGTGGTTCATTTCCAAACAAATCAAACAAAAAAAATCCTGAACCGTAAGTGATGCTTCACATTTCCTGTTGGAAAAGATTTCAGAAGCTCATAAAATGTCTCCAGGCCTTACAATATATCACGTCATATTAATTTATGGCAGTCAATGAACAGTCAGAAATGGTGGAGGAGCGAGATGGAGAGCCTATAATAGTCTACTTTTTTTCAGAACTGTATATCAGAGGGCTTTTTTTTCTTCNCCTCCGTACACAACTGAAGCACAGCATCTCTTCTTCCTTGCTTCAGGAAAAAAAAGAAAAAGAAAAAGGAAAAGAAAGAAGGGGGAAACAATCTACATATTTGTATTATATTATGTTCTCCAAGTAGCAAATTCCCTCTGCCAGCTATCTGTGGGTGTGCAGCCCTTCCTCAGGAACATGCTGTATCTTCTGAGTTCCTGTGTTTGTGATATCACAGTGCTTTTGCTCTGCAGAGCCATGAATGGGGCCATTATGAGGGGCCGCCAGATAATTAAGATTCTGAGAGGGGTAGGCTGCTAAAAGCGTGTTTAGTGAGGAAATTACAAGGCCAATAAAAAAATGTCTTTGCGAGTTCCGATTGTATTCTTTTCTTCTGTGGGTCTAATTTTTCAAGGTCTGGTCGGACCATGATGAGGTTTTCTTTCATCCTTTTTTTTTTTCTCTCTACAACAGGCGCTGAGGCTCGAATCTAAGTCCAAGTTAATGAAGCAGCCTCAAAGTTGAGGAGAAAGAGAATAAACCACAGCTCTGAGGCACAGAGCATTGGAGATTCCTCTTTTAAACCCTGCTTTTGCCATTCACTGGAGTTATTTGATTTGGGAACAAGATAAGGATTCACAGTATCTGATTTGTAGAAATAACCTGGAGGTAGGAAAACCAGTCAGAAATACTAATTTCAGAAATAATTTTCATCTCTCAGTTTCCTAAAAGTCTTTCTCACCTCTAATAGCATTAAGCAAATACAAAGTACAGATTTTGGGGAAGTTTTGTACCGACTGACAAATGCGTCTCCAAATAGCCCACAGTTCAGCACTTCTTTTTCTGTCAATACTCCGTGACCAGGAAAGGTTTGGAGCATAATTCTCTCCCAGTAATTCATCTTCTCCCTTTCTCTCTCTCTCTCTCTTTTTTTTTTCCCCTAGTAAGAAATAGACCTGGAAATTCATTGCTGATTTCCCAGGAGTGTTATTCATGCCAGTTTATTTATGTATTTATTATTCAAGTGCAAACTATTGCAGTTCCTTGTGGTAAACTGCAAATCAAACTGATAGAGGCAGAGGGCTGGCTGTCACACCAAGTGCTGTAGAGCTGAGTGCCGGTGCTGTGGCTGCTATTGCCCCTAAGTGATGAGGTGTGAGGAGCAGTTCAGCTTCCTTGGTGCTCAGATCTGGTAGTGAACAATAGTCAGCATCCTGAAATTAGACAAAGTCTCTGCTGTAAATGCCTACCCATGCCAGGGCAGCAACTCTGACTATTGGCTGCACAGGTGTTGTCTCCTTTCTTCAGTGCTGGTGATATATCATTGCCAGACAGTGGTCAGGCTGACTCCTTCACACACTCAAAATTTTGGTTTCACATTTGGATTGATTAAAGTCAGGGTGGTGTGGGTGTGGGTGTGTGAGGGCAGGGCCACTGTGCCGTTCATACGTTGCATCCCTCATAGGGCAGTGGTGCAGCCAGCAGTTTTGGTGCATCCCTTGATGGTGACCCCGTACAGCCAAGAAGGAGCAGGAAGCAGCTCCAGACAACCTGAGGAAGGTTTGTGGGTGGATATGTGTCCTGCAGATAACAGTGAGAGGGGAGACCATGGCTTCCCAAACAAGACACAGAGTGGTTATTGCCCGTGGTGACTGCGGTCACACTCTGTCTCTGTAAATGAGACATCACTCCCCATTTAAAGGTTTAGATGCACATGCTGCCTGTAGCCACACACTCAAAATTTGGGCTTCAAATATTGTGTTCATTACAATTATTTGTTAGGATTACATTTCAATCATTTTCTCCACAATCTTGTTCTGCATGTCTTCACAAGGATTTAATTGTCTTCAGGAGGCCATCTCATACAACTGTGTTTTAGCACGAGTTAAATAATAGTTCATTGTTTTTAAGCATCGGAACTGCAAGTAGGAGAAATCCATGTTAAGGCTGATAAGAAAGGGACAATTTCAACTTTGAATGTTGTCAATTGCAAAACTAAACGATGTCTCTAATATAACACTTGTTTCTAGGCTTCCTTTTTCCTATTCTCAACTTTTTCATGAGCACGTCTCATAATTTATTCACATCCATGTACACAGTCCTTTGTTACTGTGTGAAAAACCTACACAAAGGCAGTTCATTGATTACACAGAGGAAGAAGTGAAATTCCTGTCAAATCCTTAAAGAAATCAAATTAAAAGAGTTGCCATTTTACTTTATTGACTTAGTATAGTTCCTTTTCATAACAAAGGATAAAAATGTGATTTTGAAATGGTTGTGTTCCTTTGCGTGGTATATTGATTTCCATACAGATATGCTGATTTACTCTAGCAGAAGTCCTAATTGCTTATTCAAATACCATCTTGCTATGTCACTTTGGTAGTGACATAATGTTCCTGTATTTTTCATGTGACCTTGTCTTATATGCAAAGCTCAAATTTCATTGCCACTCTGGGAAAGGTTACTGGTGAGAAATGTTTGAGCCTTAAATGGATTCTTAAATTTGAATAGGACCCATTTTTTTATGCGTTGAAAACCAGGCTGAGATCCAAATACCTCTGAAACTTGAGAAGATTCAAACTTGCATCTAGACTGAATTGTACAACTTAAGTCTATTTCAAATACATAGATAATTCTGTGTGCAAAGAGTGTAAATCCATATGTACGTGTGTGCACACATATAGGGAAACATATGTATGTTGACACATAACCACACAAAAGTATGTACCTTGCTTCAGTGTCATACTTGGAAATAATGAGTAACTTAAATATCTTTCACCAGAATTCCATCAGTGTGTAGTCTACTTCTGAAAAGAGAATTCAAATTTTAAAAGTTTTTAAAGAATTTCTTGAGGAGCTAAAGAAATCACTGATGGAAAAAACAAAACAAAGGAATCAACTTCAGGGTTTTTTTGAAAATTTCTCTCACTGCCCATGAACCAGATTTTAGTCATAAACATAAGTAGGGTATTTTAAAATGTTTATTAGTTCCTTGTCATTGTTCTATACTGAGGACAACATAGATTTAGGTTTGAATAGGACCATAATAAGAAGAAAACCCTCTTTATGTGGCTAATGCAAAGTAAATAAGTTTTGGAAGTGTGAAGCAGTGATTGGCAGGAGGAGGGAAAGCATTGTGTGGGATGGGTGGCAATCCAGGGAATCAAAATATGGAAATGAAGTAGACATAGAAACATTCTGGTTGTTTTGGAGAAAATCACTGTCTGACTTCTGGTTCTGCAGAAACAAAGACAGGGTGGCCTGGATTTGAATCCTTTTTTACCAGCAAATCCAGTCTTCAGGATCGTTTGCATAACCCATTCCAGCTTTGGCTCATGTCTGTTCTGAATAAGCAGTTAAGCAGTTTGGGTATTTTTCAGTTCCCTGTGGGCTGGCAGAGAAAAGATATGCAGCACAGAGGACTGAAAGAGATGATTTGTTTAACTTTTGCTGGCCTCTATGGATGCACCTCCCTGAAGGCAGCAGCGTTCAGCAGCCCTCGTTCCCAGTACTGACTGGTGTACCAGGCAGAAGGTGCTGGTCTCACAGACTGAAGGTGTTTGGTGCTCAGTGCTCCAAACACCTATTTACTGAGGTTTTACATAACTTCAGAGCATAAGAGAGCTGTCTGCTAAAAACATGGGGTGCTCTGAAGCTGGTGCAGGTTCCAGCGTGGCAGGAGTGGCTCCAGTGGACACAGGAAAAACAGAGAAAGCAGCCAAGTGTTATATGCCTCCCCAAACCCTTGTTTATAAGCTGGTGCTAAACCTCTGCTGTTCTGCAGACTCTTCCTATGAGAGTATCCAAATGTGTTGTTAGCACACCAAATCACAGGAGCCAAATTTCATCAGCAGGTTTGTGGCTGAATCAGTTTTTTGTGTTTGTAATTTTTTCTATATGGATGTGACTTTAGAGCAGGACACAAGCTGTCAAAAGGGAAAAAAAAAAATCAAACTTTGGATTAATTTTGTCTCTCACTTATGGACATAAATAAGTTTTAAAAAAAAACTGGCTGAACTGTTGAGAAAGTGCAAGGGTGGTGTTCGTCAGTTTACAAAGACAGATATTTGGTTAATGCCAGCATTCCAAAGACTTGGACAAGACTGCAGCCCTTTGGTGCAAACTGCCTTGCAAATGCAAGGCACGAGATAGCTCCTGTCTCCAGGAATTTACCTTCTCTGCTCATAACCTGCAAGGAGGGACAATATCATGCCTGAGGCAATGCAAGGGGATAACTGGAAAGCTCAAAGCAGAATCCAGTTCTCCAGCCCAGTGCCTCGCGTGATGAGCTTCACTCTGGATTGGTTACTGTTTTCCCACAGCAGTGCTCTGCTGCACTAATTGGGATTAGGTCCCCATTGCACTTAATACTTCCTGAGCACAGAGGAGGAAGCAAACTCTGTCATGAAAAGCTCGACAGTTGTAGCTGCTTAATTTATGGGTTATTTTAAATCCAGTCAGTTAAATTGCTATGGTCACCCTTTATTATAGCCTAGGCAATTTTATTTCAAGTTAGCTTTAATCAATTAGGAATTGATTTTAGCTAAGTCAGTATAAGACCATCTGATCTGGTTTAACAAAATTGGTTTTAGAGAAGTGAAATTGGTGCAGATTCAGCTTGAGCCCAAAGAAGGCTTTCTCTTTTTGCCTGCTAATGATCAGGTAGAGGATATCCTAGTAAAACCCCAGATCCTGCACAGCTTCAGAAGAGCCTATCCCAGACTTAAGTCCTGGCAAAATAAAATATACAGAAAGGCAGATAATGATGGTGGCCTGAATGAAGGACTCTCTCCTCAGCAACTTGTAAAACTTGTAAAAACAAAGCTTTGGGAGCAGCGAGACGAAAGTTAAGAACATGCTAACTCTGCCTGCCCAGACTGCAGCCCCACGGGCCACTGAGGCAGCAAACCATCTTTGTCTTCCACCATGTGCTTTTCATGCACTTATTTTCTGCCAGTTTAGTGTTTTGAAGAGGTTTGCAAAGATGGCTGAGCTGGATGCATGGCAAGGAAAGTGGCTGGGAGCAGGTGGAGGTAGGAAGAGGAAGCAGCAGCTCTTGGTACAGGTGTGGCACTATATTGTGAAAATGGAAATCCCAGGAGAACTGAGAATTATCAATGGAGAATTTTGAGATGTGGCCAATTTATGGCGATGTCTTGCGTTCAGGACTATGAAAAATTTGCCAGGTTTTGTCACCCTTTTGATGCTTTTTTTCTCCAAACAATTATTCTGATTTTTTTCCCGTCCTGTAAATTAGTACTACATTTTAAAAAGTCTTTCTTGATCTCTTCAGTTTGCTGCTGTTGTTTTCGTCATGATTGTTACGACTTCTCATATAGGAACTCTTTATCATGGAATGTTAGCATCTTTCATTTCTGTTCTCGTAAATGGTAAGAATAAAGCTACTGCAGTCGCAAACCCACTATTTCTGGTACTATCAGAAGAAAAAAGCAGTATTTCTGCCTAGCACTTGTTTACTTTGTGCCAGAACTGTTCCCAAGCTTGACTTTTTCTGTAGGTACAAGTAGTGTTAATGAGGTGTTAATGTGTATGTAGGCGACGAAGACATAGATTTGCCTTTGATCAGTCTGTGTTATTTCCTTTTTTCTTCTCTTTTTTTTTTTTTTTTCCTAACCTGGAGAAGCTGTTTGCACTATGAAAGCCTTTTGACTTAACAGAAATTTCTCCAGGAGCTGAAAGGACTTCTGAAAACAATGTGTAGTGAAACTCCCACTGACTGCAGTGGGGTCAGTATTGTTCCTTTGATTACGATTGTTTGAAGAGCAAAAACATACTCCCAAGGGTTTGCCTACATGCAGCCTTTGTACTGCTTTAAATATAGGCTTGAAACTAGTATATTGGAAGTGGTATATAAACCCTAGTACAATGCAGTTGTGCTATTATCAGGAAGTTACGCTGATCTTGCTTGATCTCACAAATGCAGAGCAGCTCACAGTGTTTCCTTATCTGTAGTAGTATCACAACGTCAATGTTTTTTTGTAAAAATACACCCCTAAGGGGCTAACTTGGCATAGACTCTGGGCGTGTTAGGTTTGAGTTTCTCGGTTTGTAATTATTAACACACATGAAAAAATGAAAGCAAGGCATTTAAAGTGAGAAAGCTCCAGAAAGTAGAAAAATTATGCTCTTATCTTATTGATGTGGGCTTCCTTATCCTGTTGCTTTTGTTATCTCTCTTATTCACTCCTGCTGACCTAAAGCAGCATCACCTCCTGTTTATCTGAGTCTCAAGAAAAAAACAATTGATTGGCCTGTGTGTGTGTGGCTTGCATAAAGTGAACATGTACAAAGGAGAGTTGAAAAGGTGTCCAGTTCAATGCTCACATCTCCTTCCCCAGACTCTCTAGGCATCCCCTTGAGACTCTGAGGCCTGGCACAATCATATTTTCAAGTGGAAGACTGTGTGGGTTTCTGCATATGCCTCTCTTGGGGCATCCCATTTGCTGCAGCCAAGAACAGACTCCACTGTCCCAGGTGCTGCACAGCCAAGCCAGCAGACAGGTCCTGCCCTCTGCACAGCAGCCTGAGCCGCGCTGTTGGCCTGGCCGCACACAGCAGAAGGGAGACGTAGAGCTCACAGTAGGAGACAACGGCGCGGTGGCAGCAGCCAGTGTGCTGGCACTGAGGCTGGTGGAGGGCTGGACATGGGAGATTTCCCAAGAAGTGAAGCTGAAATGGAAAAGGAGGGAAGGTGAAGTGAGAAAGACAAGCTGGGAAAAAATGTATGCTCCAAGAAAACCGTGATGCAGGCTGGAGGAAGCAGCCCACTAGCACAAATTGTCAACCCAGTCAAAACTGTATAAAAAGCTCCAGGAGCAGCTGGAGGCTCCCAGTGATGAGGGCTCTGTAGCTTTCCCTCCTGGCTCTCTACCTTTCCCACCTGGCTGGGGTCTCATTCTCAATTCAGTTTTCTCCCACAGGCCACATGGCAGGAAGAGGAACTAGGCTTGAAACACGGAGAATTGATTTAAATCAGCCAAGCTGGGCTCCTGTTCCCAATCCTACTTTAGATGATGTCTGTCTCTCCCTCGTAACTATAGAAAACGCTGGTTTGATTATCCTTGCCAGACTTCAGTCAACCTTTGGAAGTGCTTCTCTTCCTCCTTTCTGCTAGTTCACCCGAGAATGAAGTAGAAGGGTAGGAGAGGTGGCTCATTACATAATGTCCAAGGGTTGTGAAGACATGGAGAAGCTGGACGAGTGGGTTCCAGTCCCCTGAGTCCAGAGGTTTCTGCCTCATCTGCCTGTGATGACTCCAGTTCTGCCTGCTTCTGCTTGTTTGGAAGAACTCCCAAAACAGGAAAGTGTAAACATACTAGCAAAGAAGAGGCATAGCAAACTAAGCACAACTCTGTGTATAATGCTAATTTATGTGATTTCCTACCTAAGGAGTTCTGAACCTAAGCAAGCCTGCTGCAACAGAGGTAAAACATGGCCCTGGAAGCATTTGCTGTTTTATACATAAGCAACAGCTTCTATTTCTTCCTCCCCCACCCCAGTTTCTGTTTTGCTGTCCCAGCTGGAGTTTAATGTGCTTTGCAGTTTCCTCTATTTTTCTTTTCGAGTGTGCTTTGATTTTTTCATATGGAAGTTTCTACTGGCAAAAGGTGTCAGCTCATTTAACAGCTGCTGGGAGACAAGTGCTCAATGGATAGAGACAGCATGGGTGGCAGTGTCCGAGGCCAGACGAGACATCCTTTGGGCAGGCAAGCACCATGTGTCTTTGGCCTCTATGTCCATTTACCCCTTCAGCTGGGCTCCTTAGAGCACATCATGGACAATGCTGATTTTTGGAATGGGAGCTTAGTGCTTTGGATGTGAAAGCATGCTGTATGTTTTCACACCTGAAAGCTCTTCAAGGAGAGATCTGAGATCTTTTCTTTTATGCGCATACATTGAACTTTCTTTGACTGGCTTGAGACTTTTTTTTTTTTACCACATATGATGATTGCTTCCATTGTGTGCTTATAGGAACTGGAGACATTTACATTCCTAGTTTAGGGAAGACTTGACAGATATTTGATTTGAGTTGGTTTGTTATTTCTAGTTCTGGCTTATTGCAACCACAGTGCCTACTGCTGTATCTCTATTGATTGCAGACAGACATCCTGAGGGATAACTCTGTCTTCCCTTTCATTCGAAAAGGAGGAAAAAAGGCATGTCTCCAGCCCTATTACTTGTGAAGACAGACACAAATATGTAATGCAGACTGTTTGGTGAGACTGAAAGTGTGTCACTGTGAGTTATAAAAGGTCATCATTTATTCACCCTGACTTTTCTGTCCTTCTCTGAGGTACCCACAACACTAGTGTGCAGAACTGTGCTGGGAAGACAGTGGAGGACACCCAATCTGAATTCAAAACTCTGCCAATTCCAAAGTAAAATTGCGCCTGACACCCCCTACTCCCACTCCCTTATTTCTGTCCAGTCAGGCAAACTCCATTTAAGCCTTGGATTTAGCAGGTTTGGGATATTTTCCTGGAACCTCGTCCAAAGAATAAACTGGAGATTTGGTTACATTTGTATCTCTAGAGCACCAGAATCCCTGGAAGTTTCTCTGGCAGCCCAGATGCTCCTCCTAGTCAAGAAAGGTCCTGACCATGTCCCATAGTCTGAGTAGTGCAGAGGCAAAGGATAAGCATGATTATCTGCTAGCATTAAAGGTCTTGTTTCTGTCATTATAGAAATTCAAAGAGTCCTCTCCAGTTCTTCAGCATTGCATTCTCTTGCCTGACATACCTGGGCTGCTGCTCTAACTTTCCTTTAAGACACTGCAGGGTTTGACTGCTCCGAAAATGAAGGCAGCTCGTACAGGTAAAAGTGGGCCAGATTAAAATCCTTGAGCATGGGTAGCAGCGGCAGTGCAACTCCTGTAGCAGGACACTTGGCACAGCTGAGTAGCCCAGGAGTTTACCTCTGGCCTCTCTGTTGCCCGTTGCCTAAGTGTTTGTGGGGGTCTCTGAGAAACTACGCCTCCTCATTTAAAGCCAGCATGGCGAAGTTCTCAAAATCATTGAGGATTGTCCTCAAATGCAGGGCTCTGCCTCATAGGATGAGAAGACGGTCGGTCTTCAGCTTTTGTACCTCTTTCCTACAGCTTCTAGAAGTGAAAACGAGGCTAGAAGAAATGGCAAGCACCATACTCCAAGTCTGAACAATTTGTGGTTGCCAGGGTACAAATCTTTTAAAGCAACATGTTTACTCTATTTCATTTAATGAATTGATGTGGTGGCTTATTCTCATGTGAAGCCACTGCCTCTCTTGCTCATCTAGTTTTCCTTCCTCCCTCTAAGCTCCAGAATATAGACCTTTCTCATCAAACTACCTGTCTGTTGGAAGGAAATCTCTGCTCATTCCTGCCAAATGAGAGAAAATCAAAATCCGTGCTGAGCAGCAGTAAAAGAGCAATGTTGCTGCCTGGAATTGTATCAGGAGCTCCTTCCTTATTAGACCATGTAAGTGCTACAGCAGGGAAACAAGTAGCTGAGCCCGTTCAAAAGCCTATGAATTCTTTCTTGCATTAAGTTAATTACTGAGAAATGAAACAAGAAGCTAAAGCATGAAAGAAAAGGATTAGGTATCTTGTATCTTAGTAGTTCAGTGGAATTGAAAGGAAAAGGGATCCAACTTGTCACTGATAAGAAAGAAGTGTTTTATCATTGTTTCAATTTTGAGAAAAATTGGCTGTGTGTTTTACCTGCTGATGGACGGAGAACATTCGGCTGCTGAGGCAAACGTGATAACAGATAATCCAGGGAAACCCGTGTGACTGGTTAGTGCTCGGGCACAGTCCTGTCTGAGCCACTTCCTACTGGCTGCGAAGCACCATCCAGTTCCCTTCTGCTCTCCCTCTAACCAGCTGATACAGGGAGTAGGAAACTCAGAAATGAACACAATCCCTCCTCCCCAGCACTTAGCAGCACCAGGGAAATAAGGCAAACAGATGGGAGCCAATGTATCATCCAAATGAAATCCCACCCTTCATGAAAGTGTGCCAGCTGAAGAGGAGACAGGATTCTTATTGGTGTCCTTTGCCATAGATAGCAAATGTGAAATTTTTGGCTCAAAGATAGCAGCAAGTGCTTGGTTTTTTTCCTCCTTTGGGTGCTTGTCATCTTGGCCAGGTGGTCTTTGAAGCTTGGGACATGCAGAAGCATGAGACTTTCCAGAGAAAGCTTGAGACGCCCTTGGCAAACTTTTGTTTCTCCTAAATCCTGCTTTCCTGCGGTGTCTGTGGCTTTAATTTTCACAGAAAAACTAGCAGGGTAGTTAAGAAAAATCTAGCAGGCTCTTGAGCTGTATTTTACGTGGACAAGATATATTTCCATCTGGAGTTGGGGTGGCAGCTTTTCCTTGCCTTGCTGACAGACTTCATGTTGTCATGAACAAAACTTGCTTTTAATGGGTATTGGGATCCCTTTCCCCTTCATGTGTTTCAATTGTGACATTTGGAAATATTACTGAGGAAATCTCTTGCGATCTGGGCCTCCAGCAGCCTCAACACCTGCACCACTGACGCACCCTTGTCTCTCTCAACACTAAGCCCATCTCTTCCCCTACAGCTGTCCCCTTCAGGCTCTATTCCTCAGTCTGTCAGCAGCTTCACCAACAGAAACCAGCTTGTGGATCCTGGCCAGTCCTTTTTCCAGCCTAGAAATGTTTCAGGAGCCTTCTCTATTTGCTCAGTTTCCATTGCTTGCCATGAAGAGAAGAACGTTCCTGCAGCATTTGAGGAGGCACAGCTTTACCTGGAAGTCTCCCCACCAGCTCATAGGGAGCAAGATATCACTCGTCTTCAAAACTCACAAGACAAGTACTTCTTCAGCCTGAGTTTTGAAGGGGCAGCTTAGGGCTGCCTTTTCCCCTTCTCAGTTACAGTGAAGCCTCACTATGATCGTACAAAAGGCTCTTATCCTCAGCTCCAGGATCACCTCTACTTTGCTGTGCATCTCCGTTAGCAGAAAGCAGCCTGTTGAACAGCCCTCTTCCTCTGCTTCATCCTCTGTGAGGTCAGGTGAGGGTGGCTAGGAGGAAGTTTTTCTGCCATCTCAGGAAGTGTATAGCTGATCTCTTCTCTGGGCTGATGGTGGAGCTGAGGTCACGCCCTGAGGCACAACTGCACGCTCATGCACTGCAGCTAACCTGAATAGCCTGCTAGGACCTTCACTCACCGTGGTAGCTTCGTGGTCTGGCTAAGCTCTGAAGTGCTCTGAAGGGCTTGTTATCCAAAATAAAGCTGGGGACTGGCAGGAAGTCTTTACTAGATGTGCTCCTGAGAGCTGCGCTCAGGGTAAGCTAACAGGCTAAGGGGGATAGGTGGGTACATGCAATTTTCAGTTTTGTACATACTTATATGTACTATACTTTATGTATATATAGGTACAGATATATTTATGTACGTACGTATATCGTTACATACATACATATATAAAATATTTATGTATAGTTGCTGAGGAGAACTATGAGTGTATCACTCAGAAATCATCCAAATTATAACACCACAGTAGAAAGCTGGATCAGCTTTACGAAAGCCAATGGAACAATGAATCAGATTAATGTGCCATTTTACTTGGGTAAAAAAGGATATTTACATGAAGTACAGCATTTCAAAATGGTCAAGGGTGCTTTTAAGTCTGTGAAACATTATTGTTTAAATATATGTGTAAAATTTCATTTTCTAGCTGGTAAGACAGCTAGAGAGTTTTCTAGCATGAATGGTCTTTCCAAATTCATTTTACACCTTAATTAGAGTAAGTACTGTACTGCTAGAAGACAGAGAGAATATGGAAAAAGTATTAAGTTCATTCCAGTTCTAGATTTCGTATGTTGAAAGGGTGGACCTACAATGGGAGTCCTAAGTAGTGCTAGCAATTCCATCTAGCTAGTGAGTTTATGTAAAATCATTGACCTTGATCTGAGGATAGACCTCTTTAACACAATCAATACAGGTGCAATCAGATAAGAACATTCTACTGTTTTATTAAAGTGCATCTAATTCAAAACTCAATAACTCTCACAAATCCTTAATCAGAGAAGACATCCTGGGAGGTATTTAGGTGAGTGATCTTATAACTCTTGCTCTCTCCTTGTTAGGATGGCATTTTACAAATAGACATGTCTGTTTCCGCCTTACCCTCCCTGCCATAATTCTTTCACTATACAGTTGTGTTGATTATCGTGCATTTATCAAGTATGTTTTCCCTTCATTTATTTAGAGAGACTGAATCAAGTGACAGCTTCTGCTTACCCCATCCCCCTGCATCACTGTGGCCAAGCATACAAATGCAAATATGGCTCGCTTGCTGGCATGCTGGGTCCTACGTTCTAGTCCTTGGCTTAGATGTGTTACGCTATAGGAGGTGTAGTGTTAATGCATGCTCTCTAACTCAGGGTGGCCTGGGATAATAAAAGAAAACAATCCATGTGCAGCATTATGTGATAGCTTAAGCAGAATGAAAGCCAAAGGCAATGACTGTATTTTTAGAAATTATTTGAGATCAAAATGATGCATACCGAATAAGACAAAATAACCACATGGTAGAGAGCTCTGAGAGCACTGCTTACAGTGAGGTAATTATTATTCTTTCCAGGTGATCCTCAGCATGTTCCTTGATAATGTAAAACAAATTGTAATTTGGAGCAATTGAGCTGAAGGCAGATTTGTTTTTAGTCATTTAAGTCCATATATGGCAGGCTGAGGGGACCAGGTCTTTAGTCTAAGTGTGAATGGCTACACATGCTTAACTAGAGCCCTGGTTCCCTGCATTACACAAAACAGCACTTAGCCAGTCCATACAATAAAATAAGAAAAAAATGTCAAATAGGTTTGTAACGATGTAGAGCACAGAGAGGCTCAAGAGACTGCAGTACTGCTACAGTGTCCTTAACATACCTGTCCAATGAAAAGAGACGACGTCTGGAGTGCAGCTCCTCACAAGGAATCTCACTCAAGGAGTCTTTCAGTTGTTATTCTGATCCCTTTACTCCCTTAGACTTGAACCTAGTTATTTGGAACTTTTATAATTTTTATATTATGAAAAATTGCCGTGCAGACATTTTGGGTCTTCCTCAGGCTTTTTCCTCACTCTGTTTCTATCGTAGTTGTTTTAATCAAGATAATGCCTACAGAGGACATGAGCTACCAAGTTCCCATTCCCACATGCACAAACTCACCAACATCTGTGCTTTCCAGGAGCAGAATTCTGGGTCTCCTATTCCAGGTGGGCCTGCCCACTGGACACAGTAATATCTCTAGCGGTAGAAACAGGATTTGAAAGGTGGTGGACTGAGCTAGTTGGTTGTGTTCTGCTCGAGGTCTACTGTCTGGGCAAAACTCAGCTATCATCTTTCTCTAGAAAGAAGCCACCCACAGATGGCTTTCTGTCTTGTGCTTCATCCCTACAGTCTCCATTGCACTCCATGTCCAGAAGTGTGCTTCCTCCATGCACTGATGATGACTCAGTGATTCCTGAGGTGTGGCAATACCTCTCAGATACAGCATGATGCTGTGTTGTCTTAGCTTGGGTCCCGAGGCCACTGAAGCATTAGCACTGCACAATGCAAGACCCAGTCGCTTTGCCATTAGCATCATCTTCTCCAAAATGCCGAGGTGATTTATCAGATTTCACATGACAAGTGGAATTAAAATACTGATGAAAGTGTTATTTATTTGTGTTGGGTTTTTTGGTGTGTCTTGTTTGTTTGTTTGTTTGTTTGTTTTAAATTACTGAGCACAATGGATTAAGCTGAAATATCTCTTTAAAACACAATTTTGAAAGAAGATGTGCTGGACAGTGGAATGGTTAAATGTAAAGGCATGCTAAGTATCTTGGCCTTTGCCACAAAAAGCATTGCTGATTCAAGACGTTACATAAAAGCTCCTGCAGCGCCGCAATCTCTCAGTACGTACTCTAGCTAGCCTTTTCACTCTCCTTCTGCAAGGCAAAATAATACCATATTTTTATTTTTGTAATCAGAATTTATATCATATCAGCTCTGAAAGGTATTTCTTGTATGTTTCTGCTTTGATAAATGCAGCCCCCATCACTAGTGGAACAGAAATAAAGTTAAAAATTATCTCTGCACACTTCTGTGTGCTGGGCCTGCAGTTCAAAAGCAGCCTCATTTTAGGGAGCTGGGGCAGGGGAGAAGGTGGTATATGGATGTACACAACACTTTAGATGAAGAATTAAAAAGGAAAATGCTTGTTTTTAATGCTGAAGGGAGAAACAACAGTGAAAGAGACTAAACTGTCCAGATGCTGCATTATATCCACAATGATATGTAACTATTCTTAATGAAATAAAACCATAGGCTCCGAGTAAGTTTGTGCTTTTTCCTTATGTGGATTCCCACCCCCAATGGAAAATAAGAATACAAGAGATCTAATTAAAAATGGGAGCTCGAGAAGCATAAGAAGACTTTAAACTCTTCTCCTTAATGGAATTTGCTGTGGTGCTAAAATAGTATTCCCCCCTGTCAGTCTGACATGAAAAACATTAGTGAATATTTGATTTTATTGTGGAACAAATTATGGTAATAATGAGTCTTTGAGAGAAAAAAAAGTACTCAAAATAGTTCAGTCTCATTTAAAATGTGCATGTGTGAAATAGAGCAGATACACAAAATGTTGTCTGCTACTTCACCAAGAGACTTATTTTATGAGCTGCATGCCCTTTCAGTGTAGTGCTCAACACTTAACATTTGGCTGTCTCAACCCCACTCATACTGCAAACTCCTTTCTTTATATAATTTGGGCATTGGGAATATATGAACTGTCAGGTTTCAGCTCCTACTCAGCAGTCCAAAGCTGCAAGGTCAGGTATGAGTGGCCAGAAACTCCTCCCTGTCTGTGCAACTGATTCTCAGATTTAATGGCAATAAAGACTGATTGCTTCCAGCCAAAATGTGAACAGCCAAGTAACCATTAGTGCTGGATTTGTTAAAATTATTAATTTAATTTGTGCTTACCTTTATAAGAATTACTGAACTCCAGGCAAGAAAGTAAGGAAGACATATCAGAGATTAATGGACCTAGAAGGATTTTTTTTTAATTTATCAATACCCACATTGAGAAGTGGGTGCTGTCAAGACAGATGTCTCCTGCAACCTTTTGCTTTTAATGTTGCACTGATTTTAGAGAAGTTGATGAGAAAACAGCTTCAGCTTGCTTGAGGATGCGATGAAGAGCGACCAGCTTCCAAAATCCACTTTCTATGCCCTTGATCAAAGGTCTTTCAACCTTCCTTTGGCTTCTTCCTTGGTACAATGAAAATAACACTGGGCTTGCAAGATTTATTAACAGGAATATGTCAATGAAGATAGGAGGCACTTTGGTGCACTGGGATCAACAGGAAAATTTTCAGTCATTCCAGTATGTCAGGTCTCATTGTCACTATGGGAAGTGGTAAAGTAAGTTTTCTTATCCAAATGAGACTGATGGATTACTTTGGTGGACATTCTCTAGGAAGCAAGGAGGAGGTTATCCTGCCACATCTCAGCAGCAATGGCTGTCAAGGTTTCATGGGAAGATTCTGTAGAGAGATGTGCTGAATTTATATGCTCTGTACTTTGTTGCTACCTTGGAACTCTCTCTTCAGCAGACACTGCCCACTTTCCAGAATGTCCTTTCCCTTTTAGAGGTCTGTAAGTATGACTTGAGGAAGGTGTGTGTGTGGCAGGGGTTGGAGGAGAGCTACTTTTTGCCCTCATAAACTCTTCTTTGTCATAATTCCCCTATGATGGCTTTTATCAGAGGGCATCTCCGGAAAACCCCAGGGTGAATCTGGCTCAGCCTTTGCAAATTTCTGTGTGCATCTTCAGCATTACTGCTATTTTTCTTCTACTGGTTATGAATGGAGATTCCCAGATTCCCTGTAGGTTGGAACTTAAAAAAAACAACAACAACAACAAAAAAACCCAACCAAACAAACAAAAAAACCCCAAAACAAACCCCACCAAAACAAAACAAAAAAAAAATCCCAAAAAAATCACTGAGTTTTTCATCAGCAGGAGAGTATAATTTTGTTTTTTTCTGTCTTTAAAAATCAGAAGTATGTCTGTGTCTTCTATGGTTTGGGTCACATAGTTAAGCATGCATGTAGACACAATAGCAGGGATACAATTTTCTTGCAGATGCTATTAAGGTGACTTTTTACTCTATTTTGTGAGCCAGAGATTGTTCTCAATGTCACTAACTTAACGACAAATGAATGTGAATGATTTAATGTCAAATGAAAGATCTTTTTGTTATAGCTGGGTTGGCTTATTTTTACAAAAGCATCTAGAAAATAAAAATCAAGCAGAGCATAAGTATGCATTCCTTTCCTCGGGATGCATCATATAAGCCCTTTGCACTCTGTTGAGTGATTAAATTAAAATAACTTGGGCCAGAGAAGATGTGAAATGGATTTTTGTCAGTGAGCAAGCCTACTGAAACGACTGTGTTTCACAGAGCCGGCAGCATGATGTTTAGACAGCGTTTGTTTTGGAGCATGGGTCACTCTGGGGCAGGTTTGCTCACTTAAGCTACACACAAATGTAGGCTAAAGAAAACAATAAATGTGAGCTGTCAGGAGATCTTATGAAGACTTTGCAGAAGATCTTGCTCTTAAAAAGGCAGAGAAAGGAAATATCTCACAATCAAAGGCTTCAATATCTTCACAGTTAGACGTTGTCCCAGCCAAAAATGTAGGACACATTTAATATAATCTCACTGTATAATGTAATCAGACTGTCTGAGGGATATCTTATGCTATTCTGATAGTCAACAATCAAGTGTGGTCAAGGACAGTCAAATTGTTTTATTGCACATAACTTGGCAAAGGCTAAGGAAAAACGTGTATGAATTTAATGGCTCAAGGCTTTTATTAGTTTCCCAATAGGTGATTTTTAAAATGTACTTCCTTGCCTTCATGTCAAACGCAAAGTGAAATGGATGGCCTTAAAAATCATAAGTTGGAGAGAGAAAGAGAAAGAACAGTGTTCCTCTGATGTGAGCCTGCAAACTGGTCTGAAGAGGACCTGAAGGCCATCAAAGAATGCCCTAGAAGACTCAGGAGAGCTGAAAAGGGTGACACTACAGGACACTTGTCATTTCATGTTCAACAGACCCCGACAGCAGAGGCAGGCTCATGGAAATTTCAGTCACCGCACAACTGAGAAAAGACTCCTGCTCTGCAACACTGCATGCTGTTTATTGGGGCCTCAAAATTAAACCTGCTTACATAACCATGCTGTAGAGGTACTCTAGATGTCCTGCCCACCTCATTTAACCTTCCTTTAATGGAGAGAAGTCCACAGGGAATGAATCAGGAAAACAAGGGATTTGCATGATTCATGTATGAGAATGAGAACAAGTATTTGATTTGGGAGAGAAGTAACAAGTTTGGGGAAATGCATTCCTATTCTATAGAACTGAAGAGTTTTTCCTAAATTATCATTAGACTGAGTATACAAGAAGCAAGCCAGAATTTATTTTTTCCCTTTGATTACAAAGCCCAGGTTACAATGCTAGTAAAGTGAAACTTCAATGAGTGATTTAATCTTCATTACAATTCTGCTAGCACAACAGAAATAGAAACAGTGTTGATGCTAGATTTGGAAATAATTATATACTGACCAATATCCTGCACTTTCAAAGTATTTATAAATGTTCTCTTTCATGTATGTCAGGTAGCCATATTGTTATTAGCCAGAACAATTCTTTCTTCAACCCACAGCAGAGTCTCCAAGTATAGAGATTATTTTGTTGATTTGAGATGGTAAGGGGCATGAATAGCTGGACTAAAGCCCAAAGTATGGTTTAAGCAGGGGCTCATAGCTCATATGTTGCAACTGCATAAGTGCTACATAGTCTCTGTCAGCTGTGAACAACCAAAACTTGATTTTAATTTCTGTCACAAAAAGGTACAGCTCTGGTGTCCAGCCTCAGACAAGATTTGCCAGTGAGTCAGTGTTGGTCAAAAAGGCAGAGCTCCCCCAGTTGAAACACGACCTGCAGAAAAAAACCCAGCTTTTTCAAAGACAGTTTGGTCTTTGACCAAACCCTGAGCATCTTGTAAAACTTGACAGTATCATGTTGAAGAGGCTTTAATGAAGGATTTTGTGGAAGTGACCATGGATTTCAGAATATTCACAGACACATGAGGTAGGTTGGCTGACTTCTGTCAAGGAGATTTGTCCTGGAGGCACTGCTGGAGATATTTCTTCTAGTGGGAACAGACAGGAACATTGAAGATTAATTTGTAGTCCAATTATTTTTTTTTCTGGATTATCTCTGACTTTTATCATGATCTTGATATCTTTCATATGGTCTTCATAAATTTATACCGCACAGTTAAAGTTCTTTGAGGAGTTTAAGTTCAAAGCAGGATTGAAATATTTTAAAGGACTTTATAATGACACATTGGAAGCACAGCAAATCCCTTGATAGCCTAAATGGATGGAAACATTCTAGAGTACAAATGAGTTAGAAATTAATTCATGGCACCTTGTACAGGCTTGGGGAATTCTATGCGTTCGAAACAATTCCACAGCACAGGAATCTGCTGGACAGGAGGAATGTCCTCCCAGCCTCTACTCACTCCCCAAAACGAGTGTTTAGGGGAGGGAATCTTTCTTTCTTCCTTCACTGTCCTCCCCATTGCAGCCTTGTTATTGCCAAAGAGGTTGGAGAAGCTGAAGGACATTCCTCTGTGTACTGCAAGTTATGGAAAACGTGTCATAATAAGAATTCAGAATCCAGGAAAAAGACTGGTTCACTTTTAAAAGATTGTAAACTAAAAATGACTAAATGCAGCTGGCCATAGAAAGAGGGTTTAGGACTATGCATCTGCTGAGACAAGTGACCAAAATGACCAAAATGTCCCATTGTAGTTAGAGCCAGAAAAGCTTGCTGTATCCTTAGATGTCCAGTTGAAATTAAATCAGGACTTGGAAGCAGGTTTGCATCTTTTGTTTGAAAGAATAACTTGTAGTAAACAGGATATTTTTAGAATCAAAGGAACCTCTATAAGGTGTCATTGCTGGAGAATCTTCAATTGTCCTCCACTCTCCTTTTTATTTGTAACAGAAAGGACAGCAGGACTGGGGATACAGGGATCATGCAGATGCCTTCTCTTCCTCCAAATTATCAGCAAAAGCTGGAACTGGTCTTTCCCCTAGAGAATAATCTTTTTATTTATGTATTTATTATTGTGTCTGTAGAAGAACTCTGTGAAATAGCTCTTACCTTTCCCAGTACTTCCTTTGATTGAAACCAAATACATCCTCTTGCAGAGGCTCCAAACTGAGAAAGTCCATGTGCTGCTGAGTTCTTGGCACATGGCGATGGTTCACTTTTGTGGTGGGTTAGCTTTGGCAAACACCCAAATTTCCATGCAGCTGCTCACTCAAAACCCCTCTCAGTGGGGAGAAAATAGAATGAGAAAGCTCACTGGTAAAGATAAAGACAAGGAGATTACTCACCAGTTACTGTTGTAGGCAGAACATACTTGATTTGGAGAAAGTTGATTTAATTTATTGCCAATTAGAATAGAATCTGGCAGTAAGACACAAGGAAATACAAAGATATGTCCTCCCCTCCTCTACTCTCTCTTCTCCTCTCCCGACTCCTGTACATGCTCCCCAAGCGGGGCAGGGGGCAGTTATGGTCAGAACACAGAGGCTTAATGAATTATCTCTCCTGGTCTTTTCTACTCACACTCTTCCTGTGCCTTGATGTGGACTCTCCTTACAGTCTTCAGTCCCTCAGCAAACATCTGTTGCTTCCTGGGCTCTCCATGGGCTGCAGTTCCTTCAGGTGTACCTTCTCCTCCTCTGACCTTCACGTTCCCTCTGCAGTTTCTCATTCCTTTTAATTCTCCTCTCTCTCCTCGTTACCTGATCACAGAGGCACCACCTGACGGGCTCCCCTGTGTCCTGCAGTGGGTCTGGTGGAGCCAACTGGAGCTGGCTGCGTCTGCCATGGGGCAACTCCTCAGCTCTTCACTCACACTCATCCTTGTAGTCCTGCCTCTGCCAACAGCTTGCTGTGGACAGTCAACACAACTTTGCAGCTAAGAAAGTGAGGCAAAAGTTTGTCTGTTCTGACCAGTCAGAAAATGGACAGTTTTGCTCACTGCACTGTGACTATTCAAGACGTCTTTATGATAAACAGGAGAGCTTTTTTTTTTGCCACTGGTAACTAGGTCTATTCATTTTAACAGTCCTGTTCAAATCAAAGCATGCAGTGACTCACCCAGCCCGTGCCCTGCATCCAGCTGTGTTCCAGGAGAGCTTTTGTTAGTCCTGGAGCCATGGGGATTTGGGCAGGTGGCACATAGCTGGGCTTCTTGGCATTCCTATCTGAAAGCACTCCCTGCTTTTCCAACTAAAAAAAGATACAGAACTCTTTCCTAAAGCAGTGTTGCCCAAGCACCCTTGGGTGATTGTTGTAGATTCTTCATGAATATCACTTTCTGAGCACTGAGCACCCAGACTGTGCTGGATCTATCCGAACTGTGGGAGAACAACTGGCAGAAAGCTGATGAAAGAGTTGCTGTGAGGTGGGCATAGGAGTTCCTGCCTCACCATTTTCTTTGTGAAGATTAAAGGTGCAAGTGTGTCAATCATCTTCTATGTAAAGGTCAGAAAAGGCCCTCAGAGTTCAGTATTTTTAGCTCTTTAACAGATTATCTCTTTTATTTTTAGAGGTAACAATAGCTCTTAGGTTAAGAGTGAGACAAAAGCCTCATTAGATTTGGAATTTCAAAGGAACTCAATAAGGCATTGAGGAGTTTTTTTTTTCCACAGGAACCTGAAGAGTTGCTTAAAGGATGTTGTGAAAAACAAGGGAAAACTTCCTGCTTAGGGGGTCTCTGTGCTAATGATATACAAATATAAGCAGCCTTGGCATGCCACGGAGCAGCTCGGGAGCACACTGTGCTCCAGCCAACACAGCAGCAGCCCCTGTCTGCTGGGGTGAAGGCAGTGTCAGAGACCGCAGGGGATTAGAAGAGCCGAGCTGAATCCTCTATTCTTGGGCAGGTCGAGTTAAAGGTCCACAACTGTCAGGCCTTACTGTGCCTGGGCAGGCCACCCCTTCCCAAGGGCTCGTGTAACCTGCACAGAGACCATACGGGGGATCACCAGACCTGTGCTGCTTGAGGTCTTCAGGAGTCACTGCAGGTGGCAGAGTGGTCTCAGGAGGTCTCATACGTCCCACTCATGAACCAGAAAACGTAACTACATTTCTAGTTCAGTCAAAATCAAAAATCAATATGAAGGCGTAGGAGATATTTGTTGAATTTTTTTTTCCTTTTCCCTTAGTTGAGGCCTTGCCAAGGAGGTGTCATCTCCTTACTCTCCTCCAACACTCCTTCTGTTCTGCTGTTTATCCTTATCTCATGTAGATTTGTTTTTGTTGTTGTTTGTTTTGAGGGCTATTCAGAGTGTTATTTGTTTGAATCTTTACCCCTCTAGGATACAGTAAATTCAACCACTTTCTTGTAGATTCCCTGTATCAGGAAACTGGATCTCCACCATGATGGTGTTTAGGAATAGAAGCACATCTTTCTTTGAAGAAAAAGTCTGTGTTGAAGCTAAACTTTTGAAGAAGCTCATTATTGATTCATGATGCTGATCCAGCAGATCCTGAGTGTATCAGTAAACCGATTGGCTGCTCCAAGTGAGAATGCTTGGGACAGAGAGGACCAGGCACCTTGGAGTCCATTCAGGAGCACTCCATTTCCATGAGACATTTTGTTTTTCCTGTCTAGGGAATGCTTTTCACAAGAGCTCCATCTGCTTATTTTGCCATCACTGAGTTACTGCTGAAATCTTCCTTTGCACTTCCTGTAATGTGCAAAAGAGAAAGAAAGGAAGCATAAAAACATATATTGGAATTATGCTGAGCACATTTCTTTTTAAACTACAATTTATAAAAATGAGTACATATAATTCTGCAATCATAAATATGTGAAATAAATGCATTAGTTAAGAAGTTAAGCTTTCAAAGGTGCTAATTATTAACCAAATGCATTTTACAGTGTTTTAATGACCCTTTGTTCACATTGTGTTAATATCCATTAGCTATATTCATACTAGTAATGCCAATATTGTGCAAAGCCATTAGTTAGCTACGAAGTCAATAATGGATGATACTGATTCCAAGCCTCCACTGCACTAAAAGATGCACACGGGGTTTTGTTTTTTTTTTTTTTTTTTTTTGTTGTAGAGTGGGAAAGTTAATCTGAGTTTTCACTTGGATATTGTCAATGAAGCTGTTTATGTTGATACACAGATGAATGTGGGGTCAATTATTGGGAGTCTATGAACGAAGTACTGATCTTCCTCTGTCTATTAGACAGCAGAAATTTGCTTCAAAGTGATTTGCCCTGCCTCTGAATATTTCTCTTCATGGACTTTATCTCAGCTGCCTTGTAGCTAGAACTCCTTCATTAGTAATTTCTCATTAAGAAGTTTCAGCAACCCTTCTTAGGAAAGATGTTTTTAAAGATAACTCTGGAATATTTCATTTGGTACATTATCTGAATGGATTTTCAGACAGATTATTCTGTTATTCCTCCTCTGAAAACATTCACTGTTATTTTGTCAAATATGTCTCTAAGGTGCAATCATTGTTTGGGTGGTGGATTGAACCTAGAATGGTTATGTAGAGAAATTCTAGTTGAAGTTGCACTACATGTGTGCTACATTTTGCTCCTTGCTTTAGGAAAACTTTGATAAGATTACTTGCAAGTAAAATATTTTATGATACTAATATCAGGAGCATTTTATGCTACTAATAAAATGTGTGCATTGTTTTAGAGGCTGGGTTGTAAAACTAACCACATATCTTCTAAATCAACAGGAAGAAGAAGCCTCAGTGGTTGTCTCAGATATTATGCATACAGATTTTAATAATAGGGTGTCTCTGTTTAATTTTAAATTTATTTAGCCACAATATCTATTGTAACTTAAGGCTTACAAAACGCAAATATTGAAAGTTCTTTAATACAGAACACATGCACAGATACATTTGACTTCCAGCTTGATCTCTTTCATCTGTCTCATCTTTTGCAGGGTGTTAACTTCTGGGAATAAAATGCTCTTTGCTGTAAAAATGAACCCCTAGCCCATGTGTTCATGAAATGGATGGAGTTCGTTGTGGTGCTGATTTAGTGTAACTTGATGCAAGATTGATGCATCCAGGAGAAACCATTGCACGTATCTCATCTGTCTCTGGAACTACCCTTTTAATCTCTTTACTAGATTTGATTGTTCTCTAACAAACCAACAAATACCTCTAGAGCAGGTGAGATTATTCTTTCAGTGAAAGGCCCAGATGGGATGAGCAGAGTTATTGTGGACAGGACAGATTAAAATGTCTCAACTTAGTGTGAGCATCAGCAGAAAAGGGTTTGGGGCAAAACTCTTTTGTCTTCTTATGCTAACAGCAGAGGAAAGCCACAGACGATAGGAAAATGCAGTGGAAGGTAACAGCCCACACTGCATCCTCTTCCTGTGATCCTTATGCTCTGTTTCTTTGTCCCCCTTCAGGCTGCAATGTGAACACTGACTTGTGGTTGGACTTTTGCTGAGGCATAGATTTGGGGCTGGGAGGTCCCATAAGGAAGATGAAAGCATCATGCAGCACAATTAGAAAGCTGAAGCCCAATAGAGCTCTGTGGAGGATCACGGAGCGATTCCTTGCCAAAATGAACTAAATCAAGAAGTAACTCCATTAAAGCAGGCAGATTAAAACCTGTTTGAAGGAAATCAGAAGTGGGCCCCATGTGGGAAAACACAAAGCACTTTAGATAATTGTGTGGAGAGCAGGGAGCAGAAAAAAGTAATATCCTACCTGACAGAAATCTTGATAACTGGAAAACCAGGTGAAAGCCAAGAATGTAAACATACTGTCCTGAAAAAAAAACCAAATAAAACCCCAGACAATCTCTTGACATTTAAGAAAGACTCAATCTCCTAATGAAAAATACTACAGAAGGCCTAACATATCTGAACAATGCTTGTGGGGATTCCCCAGAGAAGGAAGAGTATGCATAAAAGCAATCCTCTTGCAGTGCTGGGGAGGAAGGGACTGCAGGCTTTGGAAGCCAAACTGGAGGAATCTGACAGAAGAACTATGACAACTTTTTATTTCATCCTGTGAAGTCAGTGGCATGGACTTAGCTCAGTTGATCAGCGCGTGGTTCTAACAACACCAAAGTTGTAAATTCAATCCCTCTATGGGCCATTTGCTTAAGAGTTGGATTTGATGATCCTTGTGGATTCCTTCCAACTCAGAATATTCTGTGAATCTGTGAAAAATTTATTCACAAAAAATGCCCCTACAGAAAAAGGAGGATGGATATTAATCTCCTGCAGACCAAGGGAATACTTTGGAAACAGAAGGCAAGTCTTCTCCGGTTTAGATTCTAGAAACAAATTCTTCTTTCAAAAAAATCCCACCCCTGAGTTGTGTTTAGTCCATGGTACTGCCATTCGGGGACCAACTGTAATCTGTTTAGGCCCATATTCTGCATTTACAAGTAGTGGAATCAAATGCTGACAGTTCTCACTAGTGCATAATTAAATTCTTATTCCCAATTGAAGTCGTTGGCAAAACTTTCACTGACTTCAATAGTGCTGGATTAAGCTTTCACTGAACATCAGGAGAATTTGAAAAGCAAAATCAATCCAGATTTTGCAAACGGTCTCTTATCTTTTTTATGGATCAAACCAAAACCACAAAGTAAAAAACCCAAAAACGTCAGAATGAATAAAATAAGAATAAAGAATCATATTGGATATCCTGAATACTTTTCCAGAAGACAGGCAAACTGAGTCACTTGGGGGTCTACAGTGATAATAAGGATTGTGTAAATACTGTGTAGAAAAAATATTTCTTAGTTAGTCTGCTCTTTTTGGCACAATCCTTCTGGCAGAAATGTATACATTTATTTTGTTGTAGCTCAAGAGCTCCTGGTGAGTAATTCCTGCTCTGCAGATGGTATATGATGTAGATGATTTTTCAAGTCCAATTTCAAACTGTAGTGCTGTGGTTTATCACAAAATGTTTTGCTGTAGTCTAATGGCAAGACCTCTGAGAAGCCAGTTTCCACTGTTAATTTTCAAATAAATCCAGTTGTTTCCTAGGTGGATCCCTCATTATAAATTTGCAATTTAAAACCAACGAGAAACAGGAGTACCTGGCTGTAGAGGAAGTTCTTCCCTTCCAAGCCCCATCTAGACCATGTAAGCCAAGGCTACAGAAGTCTGTGAAACTAGTTAGACTGCAGAGCTTTTTCTGGGGGAGTGTGACAAAATACGTATCACTTCATTTTACAAGAAGAAAACCCAAAAAAACCCCAACAAAACAAACCCCAAACAAATTCAATAGAACAGACTAACCTTATAGCGAAACAGTAAATGTATTCAGACTATTAATAAACCACAGTTAAAGATGTCTGGAATGGAAGGTGACCTGAGTTTCCCTTGATGATATAGGGGATTATTCTGGTGCTCACTGAATAAAAGGTTGTCAATAACTGCTATTCCCAAACCTATTCTTTTTCACTGCAGTGACCTCTGGTCCTTACTACAATTCCCTTAGGATTAGAAGGAAATTCTGCCAGGAAAGATGAAGAGTCCATTTCTTCAGAGATGCAAAGGCTAGGAGAAACAGTTCACCCCATTAACAGGACTTGCTCCTACTCTGCTGTTGTTACAGCCCTGTGAGAGGACTGGACTTTCCACTCTTACCAGCTGAACTATATTGGTAACACTCCATCCTTCAGTCCTGTCTTTGAGTTGTCAACATTTTTCTTTGGCTTTAGCAGTGACATAATGGGCTAAGTAGGGCTCAAGCAGACACTGCGTTTCTAGGGGGGCACCAGAATAGGACTGCAACTGCTGTGATCACTCATCAGCATGCCAGACCTGGACTGCCCTTCTCTGGCTATGGGCTTTCTCTCCCGTCCCCCACTGCCCCAATATTCCCAGCTCCCCATCCCTTGGATAAAGGGAGTTGTCAGCTTCTGTCTCAGCCGCACCTCAATCTCCTTGTGCCGTCTGCCCCTGCCTGTCATGGTCCACGGGTTCTGGGTATACAGCTACACTATGTAAATATGGTTATGCTTTCTGACGCCTCTCGTAAAACACTATCAGCTGTACGTTGTTTACCAGTAATTTCTGATTACACTCGAAGATTGGAAAACATATATGCAGTCAAAATGTTTTCACTTAGTGTGTTTTGCCTTCTGAGATATTTTATCCTTGCTTTTATTCCTGTTATATTTCCACAGTTTTCTGGCAGGTCTGTTTTCTTTTTCAAAGAGTGTATGAATTTTACCTATCAGATTGCACTGGAGAAGAAAACATTTATTTTCAAATGTTTATGGGAATAAAATAATAATACCATTATCTACACCCTTGATTACCGGGATTATCTTGTATATGTACAGATCCTCCAGATAGGCAGATTATGTGATTGGAAGGTTCTTAGTGGGCCCCAGGCTCAGAGCATACACTAAAGAGGATCAAGCCTGCTTTAATTCATGTGCTGCTTTGCTAATGCTCCTGCACTTTCTCAGGAGAATTTCTGAAATATGTTATCTGGGTCCCAGTGCGGTGCCCATTGAGTTGGATAGACAGCCTTTGGCTTTGATGGACAATAAACTGGTGCTGACTTGGAGCAATAACATGGAAAGAAACATGAATTTTCTCTTCTGGGGCTAGAGCCTTCTTAGTCTTTCACATGTGCTGGCAGACCTTGAGTATCTTGTTCTTACTTGTTTAATGTTGCTCACAAACGCCTCTAGAATCTAGTGAGCGTGCCTCTTTGTAGCCATTTACAAATCCAAGGTGTTTGAGGGAGCATAGGAGAGGGCCAGCTGTGTCCCTCAGAGAAAGAAAGGACATGAAACAAAGGCTTTTTCTGACTGATTGTACTGCTTTTAGGCAGGCAATGGGACTTGCTTATAAAAAAAGTTTCAGAGAAGCTGACATCTCTTCATGGCCCAGCTAGCATGTAGCAATTTGAACAATAAGTGTAGGAAACCACCCTGCAAATATGATTTATCCACCAGCTTTTTAGGTTTTTTTAAAGACATGAGTGCTTTTTGACTACGATATGGGGTCTGAATTGCTTAAGAATTTTGAGAAACTTCCTTTATAGAGCTCGAAAATACAATAACGTAGACATAAAAGACTCCTTTAGAATTAATGATGGGACAGAACTGAAGTGACCTCTGTGTTGAAATGCCACTATCTTAAAATGTTTGTTTCCAGTTACTGTGTTTCTGGATGTGCCTGTGGCTCCCACCCTTTGTCATGTCTGCCAGCAAATATTGGAGTTAGAAGATGACAAGAAATGTGCAGCAGTGGAGAATATTATGGGGTAGGGGTGAACTTTCGACACTGAGTCTGAGAAAAAAAGAAGTGGAAAGATCTTTTTACTTAAGAATATAATATGACATGAAAATTTGGGCTGATAAAAGAGAAGTAGTCAAGAATAGATGAATAGATAAAGTGCCTTGAAAGGAACAATGGGGGTGGATGCAACAGTTGAGGAAGGGAGGTTCTGGGGATGGGGGAAAATCTTCACTGTGCCTCATAAACAGAGGTAGAAGACTTGAGTTTAAAACTCAAGAGTAGGAAATCATTGAAAAAGGGCTGTAGAAAGTCGAGGCAGCCAAGAAGAAATGACAGTAGCGTGAGTTCAGTAGCGGTGTTTTGAAAAGATTAGGCTGCAGTGATTTCACTGGGTAACAATCCTTTCCTCACTTCTCTTGTTTCACAGGGAAGACATTTATCTCTCCTTTATTTATAACTATCCCAAGTGTGAGATGAAAGTCAGAGCTGGTTATGTTTGGCTCCAGGGTCCACCACAAGTATAGGATCCTGTGAGAAATCCTTACTTGTCAAGTCTCTAATTTTATGCTCTGACAACATTATGCCATAGCAAGAATCTCCCCTGAGACCTAGCGACCAACCCAGTTGCAATGCCAACATGCCCAGTTTAATTTGATCTTCCATGAACACTGGCTTTCGGTGAAGGAACAGTGCTACGAAGCAGAGGTGTGCTTGTATGAATACATCCGCAGAGCGAAAACACAGCCTTCCAAAATAGCTTGTCTCTGTCCTTTTGGTGGTCTGCTTAATGACTTTGCCCAAATAAAAGAAATGTACTTTCCAAAAATATTATAATGGAGGCAGAAAGCAGTGTGCTCTCCCAAGGGCAAAGCTGAGAATAATAAAAAAAAAAGCGCTGTCAAGCAAGACCCTTCTTTCTGTTTTTGATTTCAGAAAGGGTAGTTTGGTAAAGCTTGGGCTGGATGGCTTTCAAATGCAAATCCTCCGGGCTACTTTAGGCGAACTTGATATCGTCTTTGAGTCAGACTAGTCTCTTAAAATGCAGCAGGACCAAAAAAGGACTTGTGATTAAGGAGACCGCACATCCTTGGTGTCCTGGAAGTGTACCAGGGTATGAGATGATATTTCAGTCCTTTGCATTCCTAAGAATGTCCTTTTGTCCCATGAAAGGCTGACATCTTCCTGTGTCATAACGAAGTGATGAGCCAGGGAGGGAGGTGTCTGTCTAATGAATCAGTCTAGAGACCAGCGGGCAGGCTTCTGGTAGGGTGATTGACTGTTGCTTTTCTGGGCTCTCCAATGTAGGGGTGTCAGTCTCTGATTCTCATTCCTGTCCTCTGGCTGCCCCCTGTTGGCTGGTCCACCACGTGGGCAATGGACCTGGCATCCCCCATATGCAGGACTTGGAACGGCTGGACACAAACGGAAAGGATGTTCAAAGGAAGTCATCACTTAAATTGCAAAATTGTCTTTTTGTGTATCCTTTAATGTGACATAAAGTATTGTGGGTTTGGGTTTTTTTGTTTTTGTTGTTTCTGTTTTTTTCTTTTGCTAAACTCTGTACAGTTTAAGTTTAAAGGGTGATGACTACACAATTAAACTTTTGGAATGCTGTGCTGGAAGCTGGCAGCTGCTTTCATTTCTGCTTAGATTTACTTTCATTTTTGATTCATATTTTCTTTCAGTGGCTTTCTTGCACACAAAACCTCCTGTGCCAAAATCATTGCTAACTTTATAAGTATAAAATGGCTACATCTGCTAAAAGTCACCCTTGTACAAAATAATTGCATCCAAAATTCCAGATCGGTAAACTTTCTCAGGTTATGTTAAACATGTAGAAACGTGAATTCCAGAAGGTCTGCCCTCAGCAATTCGAGTACAAGTTGCAATGCAGCAGGTGGGAACTTCAAGAAGCTTACTGAGGCTAGAATTGAGGTATTTCTGCTGTAAAGCAGCTGGGAAAGACATTGGTTTTCTGCTACTGCAAGCTGTGTCCCCATAGATCCTCCTTTAGAGAGAACTCTTCTCCTAGACTAGAGGGCCATCTAGCTCAGTATACTAGGCTGACAGGGCTACCAGCAGATGCCTACGAGAAGTATGTAAGCACAGGGCACATACAGCATGATCTTTCCTTTGGTGCATCCTCTTACCATCCAGAAGCCACCATTTTTGAGATTCATAACGCAGAGGCTGGATAAGGTCTGTCACTTTTATAGCCACCAATGAACTAACTCAGAGTCTAAAAGCTGCCATATTACTCATACATATTCACATGTGGCTCCGCTAACTTTGTGAATTCCGTGCATCTATAGATGCTTGTCTCTCCCAATATTTTACTAATATATTGTAAGTAATGCAGTGAACTAATCTCCCATTCTGGAGTAAATTCCAATTCTGTTGTCTCAGTTAAGATCCTCTTATGCTCCTCCTCTTCTCACAATGGTGTGTATGGGCAAGTCACATCCAGCTGTGCGCAGCAGCTGGCCTACATCACAAGCCAGCTGTGTGCAGGTATTTTTTCAAGAGGTGCCAGGTGGTCAGTCAGTTGACAGGCTGTCCATATTGCTGTTAGTTAGGATACAGAAATGGTATTCTATGAGTCTCTGCAGTGGGGAAATATATGGAATGACAGTCGTATTTTGGCCCTTTAGGCATACAGCAGGAGCAGGAAGAACCCTCTTCATGACTCTGTGCCGTGTGTGATGGACATCTCTCCATGGCGGATGCCAAGGCGACCATAGTGATGATCACAGTAACCTTGAAGATAACTTTTCCAGCCTTATCCTGTGTGACCACATCACAAAGTATAGAAGTTAGAACTATTTTTCAAGCTCAGTTAGATTCCTGGGGACAGCAGCAATGCAAACAGCAGCAGTGCAATCCCAGACCTCCAATTTAAGGTGCTCATGAGGTGAAATGGAGCCCAGAAGAACCAAGTAAGAAACCCCAATGACTCAAGCTGTCATAAAGAGCATCCTTCTAGCAAAGGATGCACAGGAAGCCAAGAGAAGTGGGATAAGCTGCAGTGCTATGACACATTTTCCTATGAAGCACAGCCCTGCTTTCTAGGCATTCCAAGAGTTGCCTTTGGTGGCTGTGCCAATACATTGTGCACTGCACCCCAAGGCAGCTGACGGCCAAACAATCTGACCTACCTGGTAGTGATGTGAGACTTTTCAGCAATTGTTGACTTCAAAAGACAAAGATCATTCTGTAAGGCAGAATTACTCTTTTGAGACAGGATATGGACAGAAATAGGATTCAAAGCTGATGCCCAGAAAAGGTAATGGAACAAAAAACCATGCATTAAATCTACGAGCATGGATTCTTTCTGTCCAGTATGTGCCAGTTTGCTGCATTTGCAGATGGTTTATCAAGGGAGCCCCAATGGCTAGTTAGAGCAATTCCTGCACTAATGTGAACAGAGCTTTTGATTTCACGGTTTGAAATAAAATGACCCAAATATAATTACACAAGCTTATTAATTTATTTGCTATGGGTCGGTAACCCTTCATAGTCTATAGCACCAGTTACATGAAGGGCCAGGGGGATTAAAGCTCAAATTTAGCAGAGTTGTATTCCTATACGGAAATTGGAAGAAACGAAGCACTAAATTGCATGTTTTATGATGATATCTTATTAAGAAACAATTAATGCCCAACTTTGAAAGCACCAAATTCATTCTGAACAGAAGCAGTATAAAAAGAACAGCCTCATGAAGGTTTGAACTGAATGATATATAAGCAAGCACTGGAAACGTGTTTCCAGTCCTGGAAACCTGGACAAATCTTGAAAGTTACCAGCTCAGGATGGATATTTGTGGCCAATATAACATGGGCTTTCTGTCTGCAGAGGGAATTTCTACAGTGGTGCTGGAGGCATTGCTGGCAGATTTAGTAAAGCCAGGGTACTGCATGAAGGATGGCAGGTTATGTTCACCTATGTTACTCTTGATGACATCTGATGCTTTGTCCTTGGGGTTCTGTGAGCATTTCAGATTTCAGTGTATAGAAGTATTAGGATCCTTCTCCTACAAAGTGAAAAGGGGGTCTTTGGATCAGACTTCTTCCATTACCAATGCAATAAGCTGTTATCATCTAAGGTGTGTGCACTGAGTGAATGACTATGGACTAAACACGCTGCACTGTATTTGGGGGCTTAAACAAGACAAAGAGCCTGTCCCACACAAAGTCAAAGGGAACAGGGATGAAAGGAGTCAGGCATTTAGCCTGTGTGCTGCCAAATACGTCTGGAGTCTTTGATGATACTCTCAGGACACTACTATTTCTGTGTGCCGGAGTGGAGGAGCCACTTGATCAATGCATAGATCACAGAATCCATTAGGATCACAGAATGTTCTGAGTTGGAAGGGACCCACAAGGATCAAGTCCAACTGTTCAGTGAATGGCCCAGATGTTACAGGGTGCTTTTTTGACATGCAAAAGGTAACCCTGTAGGCCTACCCAGCTAGACTTAGAGGTAATCAGGACCTTCACTTAGAGCACCACACAAGGGCACAAACTGTGACCATTGTGAACTTGATTTGAGCCTGAGAGCCACAAGCATGGGAAATACACACTGACTCAACTCTTCAAGGTACCTCTTAAAGCTTTTATCTTACTTGGCAATACAAAACATTACGTTATGTTTCTTCCTTGAAAACTGTCTTGATATTACACATATCAAGGTGAAAAACTTTCCAGCAGGGATAAAAATTAAACCTTATTCATTTTTCTCTCTATTTTCTCTACTCAGTTCATGAGGAAGACACATATGACGGCTATGTCAGTGTCAGTGGTAGAGGTCATGAGTGCAGCTTCATCTCAAAAAGGCACTTCATGCCTAAGTGACATTCTGGTGGCCTCCATAAGATAGGCCTGCTCATAAACTTTATATTAGATAAGATGGCTAAGTGTCTTTCCAGAAGTGGGAGCTGTGAGGTTGAACCCTTTTAGGTATAAAGAATCTCAAACTGGAGCTCACTTCCTGTATAAGTGTCCTAAGGTGATGGGGAAGGATTATGCCTGAAGTGTGACAATGTTTCAGCTCCTCTTCCAGAGTTAGTACTAGATTCTTTTGTTGAGGTACATACAGCCAGTGGGAGATAGCAAGTTCCAAACCTCAGCACACGCAATAGTATTTATAGAACTTTTTGTGCCATATAATGTAATTAAGAATAACCTGGATTATGGTGATTTATCCAGCCTTTGGATGGAGAAAAACCTTGCTGTAAAATAAATGACTGCCTTTTTTTTTTTTTTTTTTTTTTTTTTTTTTTTTTTTTTTTTTTAAGGAGGTCTGGACTCTTACACATGGCTGTAATGCTTTTCTAAATTGTAGTAAAGATGATGCATTTGACTTAGGCAATAAAATTGAATCCTGCAGGTGATTCTTTGATTGCAATTCATAGAAGTTTATTATAGAAATGTAAGAAGGAATCACAGCATCAATTTAGAAGAAGAGGAAAAAAGTCCTGACCCTAATCTCCTCTCTGCACTGAAATGAAATCCAAAGTTATTCCAAATTAATTTTATAGAAGAAGTCTTATCAGGTCTCTACTCATGCTTGACATTTTACCAAGTTCTTTCCCTCCTGGTGCATTTCTCACAGGACACAATGAAATTTAGCATTCATAAATTGCTCAGGGCCTTTTGTAAAATCCCAGCCCATGATAACAGGACTTTCTTTCCTCGTTCTGAAGATCTTGTTGCTGGACTCAGATCCTTCACCAGTGTCTAGCTGGGATCTGCTTGCCCTAGCATCCAAATCCCACATCTTCCAGGGCAGATAAGTTGCCAAGGATGCTGCAGCACCACACGACACAGTGAGCAATAGGCTTTTTGATGGTGGTGATAAGGGGCATACAGAGAAACATGAAGACTGGTTTATGCCTCATTGACTTCTGTGTGATATAGAATCATAAGACAGAGCGATTTATGTTGGAAAAGAGCCTTAAGAACACTAAGTCTAAACCCAACACTGCCAAGTCCGCCCCTAAACCACCTCCCTAAGAGAACATACCATATTCAGTAGCAGTCATTTACCTTACTACTGTAGGTAGCACAGATAAGCCAGCTTTACAACACCAAGCTCTAGTGAGCAGAATGCAGCAAGGCACAGATTGCACCTTGGGCTGAAGCAGCTCACACAGATCCATGCTACATCAGCTTCACCCATTAGGGGTATACAGGCTGTCTGGTTTAAAGCTCATTCAGCTCTGCCTGCATGATCTCTGCCTGCATGATCTCTGCCTTCAGTGCCGTATACCTCATGGCTGCAGAGAAAGAGTGGGAACAAGGATAGTAGCAGGCTTTGGTTAAGCACTGAGCTAAGGAATGGATGTAAGCCTTCAATTTACCCCTGACTGTTGAGATGTTCGATGGTACTGCTCATCACGTATGAAGGAAACTGTAGGAGCAAAAATCTGACCCTGCTGGAGGAAGGGGTTGTGTTGGCAATGGTTAGGTTAAACCCCCACTCTTAGGAGAACACTTAGGAGAAGTCCACTCACCATAGCTTCATGGGCTGGTTATTTTAAAAGGTTAGTCATTTACGGGGCTGGTCATTTTAAAAGTGGAGTTCTTATGTGATAGCCTTTCCACAATTTTTTTCCCCTAGCACCTGCATTTGGCTGCCAAAGTACAGCTGATGTACTGGTGCTGTTGATCCCACAGTGCCACAGTCATAACTTTTCTTCTATTGCATAACAGAACTCCTCATCAACACCTCACGGCTGCAGGGTCAGGATTTAATTAAAACATCATAAAGATGTCTTTGGGGAACTGGACACAAGATTATTCTGAATGCAGTGCAGTATTGCAGGAAAAATGTGACTCTGACTCCTTGTAGGTACCCAGGCAAAATTCAGGTGACCAATAAAGACAATCCAAAATATAGAGGGTCAAACAGATGCTATAGAGTAAGCTTAATTTCATGAAAATATATAAGGGGTGTTAATTTCCCAGTATAGTTTTGTGAGCAGCATTTGCTTGAATTCTACAAGAAAATTAAAAGATGCTGCCAAAATAACAGAGTGCTGAAGCCTGTGAAGGGAGAGAAGCAAAATCAGTCTACCTACTTGAAATCTTGTTTGAAACACCTTCTGATGCGAGGCAAATGTTGTAAACAGAACTTCCTTCAAAAAAATCCTAGGAACATAGTTAGTGACTAATTTAATTAGTTTCATTTTGCCATAAAATACCAGAGTATGAAGTGGAGAAGGACAAACTGCTACCACAGTTATCACTGTGCCTTCACCTAGAAAATTACAAGGGCTGTGTTTACTTGTGTCTCTGCTCCACTCCCATTAAGTCAGATATGTGGTATCTCCTACACCCCTGGTTTTGAGCTTTATTCCTGAAAGGCTTGGTTCACCACCAGATTACTTCTATTTCGTGCTGCAGTAATTCCACTGATTTCAGCTAAATACAGTGAAGTCATTCGGTGACGATAGAGCAGTAATTAAAAAAACAAACAAAAAAATCCTGTAAAAGTCTTATGGATCCTTTTTTATTTTAAATAGCTCATTTTATTGGTTCTGGCTCTTAAGAATTAAAATGATCTAATCAACAGATGGGCAACAATGCCTTTGTCACCTTTTTCTGGTCTGTGTGTGTGAGAGAGAGGGAGAGGATGGGGTGGAGGGAATCCCTGCATTATCACTTTCCATTATCTTTTTCTGGTTACTGGTCCAGCAGCAGTGCTACTTCACTGCCCATAGGATAAGCCATTTTATTTATGGTTTTGAACCAGAGCTGCAAACTGCCAAGGAAGGGAAGGACGTGACACTGCCTGCCATTGCTGCAAATGATGATAACTCTATTGCTTTCAATGGCATCAGGCAGCTTTGGAGACAGAGAGGATGCTTGGCCTGACAGGATTGGTTCCTGTGTGAGGAAGCACAATTTTATTCTCCCAGCATCCCTGGACCATATACAAGGAGTTACACAAATAAATGCTAAAGGAAAGAGAAGATGATGCATCAGTTCTTTGGGATTGGTGATGCATTTTGTATGGCATTTACTATTTCTCCTAAAGGAAAAAATGGAGAATAGTGTTTCCTTTCTACTCCAAACTAAGGTTCACGGCCAAGTTTTTAAATATACATATTCAAATCAACCATTTAGGAAATTCATAGCATAAGCCAGTCAACCCTCACTAAGACATATTTCCTCTAGTAGGAAAAATCATATCTCTGGGGACAATATTCCATTTATTAGGTTCTCAGGGAAAATAAGGGATAAGAACTGTAAAGATGAAGTTGGCAGCCAAGGCTGAAGATAAAGACTTGAAAGAATCCCATGAATTCCCGAGAGAATGTGCAAGTTCCTCTAATAGACCTGTGTCATCTTTGCTGGAAGCTGTTTAAACATGACTAAGATTGTGAATGTTTGGCTGTACAAATGTGCCTCTGTTAGAGGTTAACAGTGGTTTCAGTGGGTCAAATGCCTGACATAATTACTGCCTGGGTTCAGGGTGCTTGGGAGGGCTTTTCTCATCCTTCATACAACTTCTCCCATGCCACAGTGATGAATGGCTACTTGACTTCCTCAGCACCACCAGTTCTTTACTGACACCAGCCAAGGGACTTTCTCTGCTCCATTGAATCTGAAGGATTTAAAGTGAAGGCTTTTATCAGATCTCCACAAAATACCTTTCTGTTCTCTGTGCTTCTTCATAAACCATCACCGGTCTACTTGTCTTTCATCACATAAAACTCCATTCCTAGTGCATAGATTCCTTGGGTATCAAGCAAGTGTGTGCTCTGAAGCATTAAAATGCAAACCTCAGTATGGGACTCATGAGGGTCACGTGTCGTCTTGCTGTCATTGTCTTCCTTGCGCTTCTCACGCTAATAACTGTAATGGTTTTTCCAACACTGTAGATGTAAATTTGAGCATTAAATATTTTATTCACTGCTTGGATTTTGTTTTCTCCTATCTCACCTGTGGCTCATTTTCACAAGTTATTGTTTGTTGTATAAGAGATTCTGCCTTATTTTTTCCTGAATATATTGCTGTCCTAGTTAACAGGCAATGTTAATTATGTCAACATAAAGAGAGGTACATTTTTTTTTCTTCATATTGTACACATTGCTTAACTGCATTTGGCTTGCTTCTAATCAGAAACTGGTTTTATGTGTTCCTGAAGGAATAAATAAAAAGTGGGGTTTTTCTGTTTGTTTGTTTAATTAGTTTGGTGGGGATTTTTTAGTAAGCAGTAAGGAAAAGTTTTTTCCATCTGACCGGCTGGCTTGGAGAGCATGAAATCACCTGTACAAACAATGCTTCTTTATCCAAATTTGTAATTAATTCTATAGACATTCATCTGTCTGTTTATCCATCCATCTATTCTTTGCCACAATTATTTATATTGCCCTGCTTGAAAAGGTTGCTACGAGCATTTAAGTGACATGATCTTCTAACTCCACTGACAGGGTTTGTCAGTCAAATGTGGTTGGTAGTTCGCATTGCTGTGTAGAACGTGGATGCTTTGCCTTCTTGGCAGCGCCCAAGAAGGTCCGATATATTTGATACTTCATGGTCCTGCTTATTGAAAACCATCCCAAATTTACTTTCTGAGGTAATCTACTGATAGCATTTTCCCTAAGATTTTTCATTTCTGTGTGTCTTCTTGAATTTGCAGCTGATTAGTGTGCCAGAGAGTAAACAAGTCATACCTGCCTGCTCTTACATCCTACCCTTCTGTCCTACTCTCAGGATAGATTCTTTCCAGTCTCTGCTTCTCTTGTTCCATTTTGCTGATTTTTGCAGGAGTACAAAGGACATGGAGAGAAAGAAACAGGTGACTACACTTTCTGAGATGAAGAAAAAAATCTCAATTTTTAAAAACTAAGAGTGGAATAAAGGTAGTTTTTCCTCTGTATATGTAAAGGGAATTTCGGATTTCATCCATCCCTTTTGGAACCATGTTTTATGACCACAAATCTTTCTCTGGGAAGACTCCCTGAGGATAAATACAGTTCTGTCACAGGAGTAAGTTTTGTTTCTAAGCTGTGTTTTTAATTAGAACGTAGCATGACACTTGGAGTGTAAATGACACAAGGATTTCAGAGGTGATCACCATCCAAAGGTCTCACTGGCTTAATTTACTGTTCTGATGCTTCAGGGACCAAAGTAACAGAGATAGTCACCTAAGTCCTGAAATATGTAACTGAAAGCACACACATTTGAAACTTCAGTTCTTGGTGATTCCAGGTCATCAACAACGTCTCACCGCATGACATAGAATTACAGAAACTCCAATACCTAGAGAATGAGTCCAAGTTCTTTCTCTAGATGCTTCTAATGCATTTACCACTGCAAAAATCCACTCTCAGCGGTGAAACATGGAGTAAGGGTTTCCTGATTTTCTTTAATGTTTAAACTTTTTATTACTTTCATGAAAAAAAATCACAAAAAATATAACAAATAAATAATGTTGAATGTTATTACCAATTGAAATACAAAATGTTTTTATTGTACAATAAGGCACTGATAAAATTGACAAAATAACAATCGGATATAAAAGATTAAAAGAAAGAGTGTCTGATTTTGGCCAAGGACAGGTTAGTTTTGTGTAGCAGCCACGAGGGGATGGAGCCTGGAGCTGTGTGGATGTGGCCAAGACCATAAAGATATTCCATACCATCTGAGGTCATTGCCAGGAGCTGAGGGGAAAGGGATTCTTTTGCTTCCAGAAAGAAAGAGCATTCCTTTATGGTCATGGGAAAGCGTGGAGTGCAAAGGATCTGTCCACCATTTTTTCCCATCATCCCAGGCTTGGTGAGCATTTTGTATGTAAATCATGCTCTTTGTGCATTTTCGTTACTAGTATGTTGCCGTTACTGTTTGTTTTCTTATCTCATTGCTGTTTCCAGTAAATTGTTCTTATCTCAGCCCAGGATCCCTGCCTTTTTTCTCCCTCCAGAACAGGGGAGGGGAGCGACTTGTGATTTTCATTTTAGTGGTAGCAGTAAAATGAGGAATACAATTCCCAAACCAAGACAAAGAGAAAACATGAAAAATATAAATCTGGATTTGGTGAAATGTCATGGTAATCTCAAAACAAATAGTGTCACAAATATTATATTAACACATTGATTCACTCCTTTTGTTGTTATGTGAAAATATTACCCCTAGAATCCTACTGACATCCTGCCAGAGCTAAGCATATGTATAGGATGCTGGAAATCTGGTGGATGTTGTGAGAAGGGATTTTAGGAAAGATGTCTCCAGCTGTAAAGTAAAAACAAAAACAGAGAAACAGCCAGGGCAGCTGAAACACTGTTGCTTATCTTGTAGTAATTGATTCTTCTTGAAGTTTCGTCCATGTAATTTCCACCTTCAGAGATTCTACTGGAATTTTTTTTTTTTATTTTTGACAATTACTTCAGTTTGGCCAATCTAGTCCTGCTACTGTCCTGGGTGTCCCTGCACTGCATTTTGTTGTGCAGTGCAGGCCTAGGTAGAAAGTATACCATGTGCTTGATAACTTGCTTCAGCATCAGAGTAAGCTGTCTTTCCTAAATTTTCTCTAACCTTGGGGTGAGTGTTCCCAAGGGAAGTAAGCATTGGGTCCCCTGGGTGCTGTAAATTGCCTTCTGTGCACAAGCTTTCCCTGAAATGCCCTTCAAAGCTGACTCTTCCAACCAAAAGTACCTGTTGGACCCATGCCTTTAGGTCTTCCTGTCCTCATGAAGGACTGAAACTTATAATAGTTTGGCTTGAGCTTTTTGGCTGAGGCCATTACATGGTAAACAAAAATTTCCTTTGCCTTAATCCTCACAATTTCAGTGGGCTACCAAGTCAATATTATTCTTTCCTGTTATTTTCATGGCCATTTACTTGTGAACAAGGCTTTAAGTTTTAAGTACCTTAACTTACTTTTTGCACAGTGGCAAAATTTGATTTTGAGCAATGAGGGGCAGTGCTTTCACACCCACATGTCAAAGCTGGCCTTGTGGTCAGGGCACTCTCCAGCACACTGCAGAATGAAATCTCATCATCTTCCAGCCTCTCACCCAGCATGCAAATAGTACTTTTTACTGCTGGAGATGATGTATTTTCAGATGAATTTAGGGTTTCTAATAGGTACAATGTAAAATCTTATCATCCAGCTCTAGTGTGCCTGAGAAATAGGCCCTTGGCTGCTCTAATCTGCACACCCTGCCATGCACATGAGTAGGCTCCAAAGTAGGAACCATGGGACACTGCTCCATGAAGTGACAGGGCAGACTGGTTAGGGGTTTTCCAGAGTCAGGGGGATTGCAACATTCTGTGCCACCCTGGAGGAAGTCTGGTGTTTGCTCCACTCCAAAGATGAAGTGAAACTCTTGAGAGAGCAGAATTGACTTGACTTCTCCTTGTCTATTCATATAATATGAAACCAGACATTGTCTGTCGGTACTTGTATTGTAGATCCCTCAAGCAGAGCCAGGTGCCTTTGCATTCTACACAGATGCTCTGAGTTTATGTGGATAAAAGCTCCCTAAGGGGGGACCACGGCCCAGATCCGATAAAATATTCAGGTTTCTCACTTCCCACTTAAATCAATGATCAGCTATTAACTGCCAAGCATTTCAGGAGTACTCCTAGTGCCATGGAAAGATCGAAGAGGAGCAAGACCTTAACCTGGTAGTGAGATATTTGTACAAGGAATGAGTTATTTCCAGAGAGCAAGACATATACAAGGTAGAAAGATAGACACATGGAAAACAAAGAGCCATAAACTACATTTTGTACTTAATGAAGGAATTCTGTGCATCCAGACTATTGTCTGTGTGGACAGTGATTAGAAGACGAAGGAGACGAGAACAAGAGAAACCAAGAGAAATATTTCTTCTAGTTAAGTTCTATTATAGCATTCTTGCATTACCCCAGAAAATCAGTCTGAATGTGGATTATCAAAAGAGTTTAATTTACATTAAAGCACCAACACAGCAGCACCAATGATGATCATAATAATAAAAATCTGCATGTCAGATTGTTTTGAAAAACAATATAAAATACCATAAAAATTGACGTGGCTGGGATTACCCTGGTATATTTGGAAGATGCAGTAAAGAAGCTGATCTGAGGAATAATATCAGAGATTTGAAGTTTATCAAAAATGAGAAGTCTCTAGAGATAAAAGGGGAAGACTGAGGAGATGAGAGACATAAAAGTCAAGGGAGCATAGGATTTTAGGTATGTTGGAGTCACCTGAGAGAGCCAGAAGAGTGAAATATTTGACAATTGTGAGATCAATAAAGTCCTTTTTATTTTTTGTGGGCTGCTAGAGGAGGTATTGGAAAGAGTCTAGGGTAGAAATGAAGGAGAGGACTTCTGACGTTGACTGCAAGAAGCATATTTAATAAAGCTGAAGGGGAAAAGGAGATAATGAGAGAGCGGGGGTTGGAGAAGCAGGGTCAAGATTATTTTTTACTTTTTTCTTTTCCTAAGATAAGGCTTACTGTGAAAGAGGAGTCAGAAGAGACTAAGTTGCTGAGGAGTAAGCTACAGCAAGGTCATATAAGAGTTTGTGTCATGAAGTGAAGCATCTGCAGGTAGAAGGGCTGTAAGAGCAGGGGAAGCATCAGTGTTTGGCTGAGAGATGTATTTGGCTAAGAGGAAGTAAAACGGATGGTCCTATCCATGGTCAAGAGAAGTTATGAAGGAGCTACAAATAGTAGTAAAAACATGAGGGAGCAACACATGAAGTTGCAAACCAAGAAAGGTCATGGATACTGAGGCTGAAGTCTCAGATGAAAGTTTGAGATGAAAAGAACCAAGAGAATCCAGAGCTAAAACTGGAGGGCAAGGCTGATGGAGAGGAATTGCAGAGATAAGAGACAGCAAGAAGGGTAGAGATGAAAAGAAGTATCAGCTACAGGGTTGTGTAGAGGATAAAGAATGGGAAAGGGGAAGGAGGAAAGGCATAGAGGGGAAGTCACTTTTCCATCGCAGCCAAAACTAGGAAGGGAAGAGAAATGCTTTCTGTAAGTGAAGGTGACTGCAGAAAACAGAGAGACTTAATCTTTGCCAGAAGGAGATTTTCATAGCTCCTGATGGAAAAGTGGGAAAGCCTACTTCCTCAGCTCCCAGAGGGTAAAGGAAGGGAGAGAGACAGAATAAATTTAACAGTGTCTGTGAAGAACTTAGATACAAGGTGATAGGAATGTTACATAACAAAGAAGGTAGATTATTATCCTAAAGATTTTCTTTCCAAAACCCTATTAACCATATTCACAACAAAACTGTGAGAGATTGGAGCATAGAAGGGAAGGTTTCAGGAGACACTACTTTAAAATACACCTGCCAGGATCCAGCTCTTAGAAAATCATTTTAATTTCCCCTGATCTTGTCTGGATAGAGTTCAAAAGCCTTTTCAATATTGTTTTGGCTCCTGCCTTCATAACTATTTCCCATGACTTTTATCCAACTCAAACTTTGGGGGCTATTTCATTGAGCTGTTTAAAATTTAGCTGATACATTCCTTTTTTCTTAGACCAATATCTTAAATGACTGGCGCTCCATAATGGCATGAACTTTTCTGTGACAAGTGAAAGAAAACGGTGATGATGGTTGCTTACTAAAAGTCTGATGTCAGACAAGACAGTCCGACCTATAGACAACCTTCAAGCAGAACTGACAGCAGACAGGACCTTCTGTCCTGCAGGCTTTTTTTTGAAACAGTTCCACGTTTTTTTCATCTCAAATCAAGACTAAAAGCAATAAAATAAAATTTGAAACTTCATATGGCAGTAAAGTTCTGCATCACCTCAGAGCTGTTTCTACCCAAGAAAGAGCATCTCTTCCTGTGAGGGTTTGGTTCACCTCAGCCAGGGCTGGGTGGCAGAGGAGGGCCTGGGGCTCCAGAGGGCTTGGAAGCACCTGGCCCATTAAAGCCAGAGTAGAAAATTTGAGGTGACCAAGAAAATAGCTGTGCCCTTTAGGTGTTTTTGGTTTTCGTTTTCTTGGGGGTTTTTTTGGTTTTTTTGGTGTTTTTTTGGTAGTTTGTGGGTTTTTTAATGTTTTTTTTTTTTTTTTTAGTATATAAAAAAAAGGCCTGACAAGTAACTTCATTTTTCAACTCTTTACATTGACAAATCTTTTTAAAATTGGTCATTGAAGCCTACTGTAGATCAGAAGAGAACTAATGAAATGGTGAAGTCAGAAGACCCAAGTGGAGGGAAGCTGAGGAGAGAAAACACCTCAGGCAGGAAGTTTAAAATTCCAGTGGTGCTTTTCTTAATACCTATTTATCTCCAGTGGATTAACAATTTAGGTAAATGGCACAGGATCAAAGAATTACCACCTCAGTCCCTGCAGTTGTGGAGACACAGAGACCACATATGTTCTCAGTGGGCATGTCCACTTGATTGATGATACTGAAACACCTGTATCAATTATAAGTCCTGGTTTTTATTTTGGCTGGAATCTGTGTAAAGGAACTTTCCTGTTGGCACTGCATAAGTTTATTGAAGCCAGTGAACTGGTCTATAATGAACTAGAATGTTTGTATTAATGTTAGTCACACCTGCCTGCACCAGCCCGGGAAGGAAAAGATGGCTGAGGGAGGATGTCACAGTCAGTGGAGGTTGATCCGAGACTGTCTTGCCATCAGGAAGCATAAGCTTACCCGCTATGAGCTAAAGCACAACTTGTGTCCAGGGCTGAGTGCCCCTTTGATAGCAGTTTAACCTCAGACTGGCCTAAACCACTCCTGGAATCAGAGCCTCGTAAGCTTTCCTTGGTCTTTGGGTTTCTCTACATGGACAAGATCTGAGACCTGAGGTCCCCTGCTAAAGGGAAGCAGAACAAGATATGGTGTTGGAGTCTTTTTAAGGAAAAGAAGGAGGAGGAAAAACTGCCTCAGGGAAATAAATGTCCCTCACTTTATCTCATAAGTCTGGTTAGAAATATACTTAGTGGATCATCTTGGTGACAGGAACTTTCAGAAGCACTTCAGGAGCTCAGGAGCACATATCTCCTCATCAGGTCAAAAAGGCAGTTTCTTATTTTGAGGCTGACTGCAGGTTGATAGTTTTCAAAAAGGTAGGGCTTGTGTTTTCCCTCTTAAGTTATGGCATAAAGGTTTGATTTGGTTTTATCCAGATGACAGCTAATGTGGTGAAAACACATCCCTGCTAAATCCTGTCTTGAGACAGGGAGACTGCGTTTAGTACAAGCTAGCCACAGACTTTTCCTTTTTAAGCATAAAAAGCTGTGTCTTTTACCATACACAAGAATCATTCCACAATAAAAACACAGTGTAGACAAGGTTCTTAAGTTTTACCAGATGAAAACTGACTGAAGTGAGTCTCATAGGGGGTACAGGGCTGATCTTAGTCAATTTACCTTATGGCAAAACTACAGCACGTTGGCTGTGTTGTGCTTTTTCCTCTGGCTACACAAGAATGCTGCTTGGCTGGAGGTAGGTAACAGAACGGACCTATGAAAAGACACTTTAGGTAAAGCCAGCAGTCTCTCCTCACCTGTTTTATGGGAAATAAAACTGTCTTGGTCTCTGCTGCTATTACTGCAGCAGGACTGGGAATTTGTGCTAATTATCCATCAGCAAAACAGCCTCAGTGAAACAGGGTTGCAGCTCAGGCAGAGGGTAGGAAAGCGTCCGCAAGGGGATTGCTGCTGAGACACACTTGTGTGTGCAGCACGTACATCTGCATTCTTAGACACATTAAAAACGAAAAACCCCGGCACACTGGGAACTTAGTGAGGGCTAAGCTGTAATGCTCGATTTCTGCACAGTGCTGTTATCCTATAATTTTGCCTCAGGACAGGCTTAGCTGAGCCTGCATACATTTATCCTTATGAATAGCAAATATTTCATGGAAAACAGGAAGCAAACCAGGTGGGCTTGCTGGCCAGGGGACTCATGGTTTTATTTACAAGGAGTGAGTGCCTCGCTTCGTATTCCCTTGTTACTTACAAGTCCATCTGGTTTTTGCAAAGGCGCTTTCCAGGGCTTGTTGCTGGAATCCTGCATGTTTCTGACAACAGGGAGGTCTGGGATGGTGGGCCACACCGGTTTGAAGTATGTCAGCTTAGCTGCTGTTCACCCGCTACCATGGGTAAATGCACTTAGGAGCCTTCTCTCTCTTTCACTTCTCCACTATTTTTTCCCCCCCTTTTGGTTGTAGACAGAGGAGCCTTTGAAAGCTTTTGATAAACTTATGTAATTGGGTATGTTTTCCAAAGCACGTCTCTGTTCTTTCCGAGGGCTTAGCTAAGAACATTATTCCAATTCTTCTCTAGGCCTTCAAAAGTGCCGATCCTTTCAAACATGTGCAGTGTGAAGGATTACAAATTTGTTTTTCAAAGGACCCCAAATCCCTGCTGCTTTCATCAGTTCCCCTCCTTGTGCTCCCAGTTTTCTCCCCTCACCCCAGTGTCATAGCCCCAGCTCTGAGCTGCAGGATGCTGACACTCCCTCTTCTCCTGTCCCTCCACCTCTCCCTTTTTCTTCTCCTTTTCAGCTCCCCCTGCTCCCCATACTCCCCAATTTTTTTTTTTTTAATATGAAACAAAAGTGCAGAGAAGCATTGCCATGGCAGCAATGCCACAGCGGGCCCTCCCCTCCGTGTGCATGTGAGCTCTAAACTTTTAAAATAATGGCCTGAAAAGAACAGGAAGGGGACAGCTTGAGGCGGAGAAAAAGAGTGAGGGAGAGTGCAAAAGCAATGAAAAGTGGGACAAAATCATTGGAAATGCATTCAGGCTGACATCACCACCCTTTCCCACAGTGGTCATTCACTTAGGAGGCTCCAGTGTCCATTCACTGTCTTAAAGCTAGCTTTCTAGAGCCCTGGGAGACCATCTTTCCCGGCCTGAATGCCTTTTTTGTTGTGAAACAGTGAACTGTTTCTGAAACCCTGCATAAAGGGCTGAGTAATTCAGTGCAGTTGCCAGGAAGTCTGAGCCACTTGTGAGCTAACAATAGTTAACTTTATCTGCCGGCCCGAGCCCCCCTTCCAGCTGTAGGTCCTGAATTCTAATAAGGGCTTTACTCATGCCTCTGAGGTTATGGTAATATTTTATACATCTTTTTTCATTAAGACACAGTCATAGCTACTGTTGAGGCACCGGAGGCAAGTGCTGTCAAATGACGTGGGGTTGGGGGTAAAGGAGGGAAAAGGAAGAAAATAGCTTTTTATATCAGGCAGGCAGTTTGGCCATTTTATACTAGAAATATAAACTTCGTTTGGGCAAAACCGGAGATAATAATTTTTAAAAATCCACATTACAAACCCGAGAGTCAAGCAAGACCTTATGATTGCTTTCTAGCTGTGAAACAGCCTCAGCTTTTCAATTTTGGGGGTTGCTGGTTTTATTTTTTCTCTCCTTCTTCTCTGTCCCTGCACTGTGGGCATGATGGTGACAAGTGAGTGAATCATGAAGGAAATAGATGAATTTGTTTGGGTTTCCCTTTTAATCCGGATTTGGATGTTGATGCACAGAAAAGTTCTGCACAGTGACAGCACAGCTGTGTATAAGCAGTGACACAAAACACTGATTCATGCAGTGGTCCTGCAATGCCGATAACGACAGTGCGTCTTTGAAAGATGTGGGTCATCAATTTTTTTCTTTACCCTCTGAACTAGTTGCTTTCTTGAGAACTGAAAAAATCAAGTGTAAGAGGAGTTCTAAATTGTCCCTTTGGCCTCCAGTGTTTTGAAAAAGAAAAAAAAAAATATTGCTTATACCTCACTTTTAAGCAAACGATTGCTCAGAGTGGAATTTATTTCAGAGCATCACTGTGACCGTTCCTGTTCAAGGTAAAAGCACAGCTTCAACAACTCTTCCATGTCTTTGGTGTCTGTGACTTACTTGCTATGCTGTGAGAAATAGCATTGGAAATGCCTGGATGGAAATAAAAGTACATATTTCAAAGTTCCACTCAATACTTTATTAATGTTTATAAAAAGTGATTGAAAGATGCAAACAAGTTTTGTAAAACTAAACCACAGAAATGTACTTGATGTATTCCCCTAGCATAGCAATACCTTTTCTTCATCTGTACTCACGACACCATCTGATGCCAATGGGAGCTGCATATGTTGTGGATGAGGTCACTGCAGGGTCACTGCATAGTAAATAAGTTGCTTGGCTTTTTGGGTAAGTTCAAGTATTGAATCGCTTTCATATCTTCTCTCCAAGTGACCTTTACCGGGGCAAATACCATGCTCTGATGGAGTGACAGATTTGAACTGGCCCTTTTACTGTCTAACAGCAATGACTTCTGAACTTCACTGTGGGTTTGTCTTGACAAGAATGAAAAGCTGCTTTTGGCAGGTGGAGGCTCACGAGCCGCGTGTTGTGTGTGCAGGCACATAGGTGTACATACGTCCTCTCCTCCCCAAACGCTCGCTTTTCCCCTAACCCAGATGAACTGGGAGAGCAGTCAGATAGCAGATTTAACAGAGCCCACAGGTGGAAGGCAGAGGGGAGAGCGGGGATGCAGGAGAGACATTTTACAAAAGACTTTTATTAATAGTGAACTAACTGTTAAGTCATCAAAGCCATCCCTGTGGTCCTGACTGAAAGCTCTGATCTACTGGTAGAGTGGCTTTCTCTCAGCATGGACTGCTTCTGTTCTTGAGCTGAAACATGTGAGCTGAAGCTGACTGTGTTGCGTTTTGACAACCCATTTAAATAAAATTAATCTATTTGCTAATCCTTTGGGGGGGAGGGAGTATAAATTAGAGGGACTAAGAGCATATGATGGAGAGAAAAGGAATCCAGCTTTCTAATTTAGAGTGACCTTCAGGATTCACCATAAACCTTTACCGTCCACAAATGAACATTTCATCTCATTCTGGAGATAAGTTTCGAAGCATGAAAAAAATCTGTCCACTTTTTTACATGCCCAAACGCAGACCAAGCACTTTTAAAAGTCATGACCTGTGATCTGGACTTAAAATTTTTCCATTAATATATTAATTTGTCAGATGTGTCTGTATGATGCAATCCCTCTCTTCCCTTTCGGAGCAATACAAATACTCCAAGAAACTGCATGCCTCAACTAGATGCAATATGATTTCATTCTCTCACTTCACTGGGCTATCTACCCACCAAAAAGTGCAATATTGAAGAATCACCATCAAATTTGGGTGTGATATGACGCCAGGAAAAAGCCAAACCAAACCCTTAAAAAAAAAAAAAAGTAGCACTCTTGTATTTCAAACTGATAGGCATGATTTCTTCTGGAAAAAGATAGTGACTGAGAGTTTTTTAAAATTTTTTTTGATAACCAGGTCAAATATTTTACACCCTGTGTTGTGAAACCTCAAAACCTCAGCTGTGGAGTTACCTGGGATGGAATGTCTCCAGGCTTTTATGTTTTACTTGTGCTTTCAAGTTCAATAAATCAGTCTCTTTCATTTCAGTGCCCTACTCAGCCCCTTTTGGCTCCTAACGCTTTGTCCCCTGCTTTTAGTGACTTCTTTTTTTTCCTGTTTCTAAGCCTGGACTCTCTTTCCTTCTGTTCTGACAGACCTTTCTCTCACTCCCAGAGTTTTCATTATTTAGCAGGATTCTTTATCCTCTTCTGCCACCTGGACTGTGTCTCGCTTGTCCTTTCTCACTCCTGCTTCAAAGGCTTCTTTGTTTCCAAGCCTCTCCTGCTGGACCTGGCTTTCTGTTTTATTAGAAAGCTCCGGCTCAGAAAGCCTCGCCATCCTGAGAAGGATCACCTTAGCTCCTGGTGAGGATGTTCTACAGCCCTAGAACTGCTCAGAGTTACCTTGGAATCTAAAACTCTGGGGACAACAAATAGCTAAGAGTTCGCTCAGAGCTCTGGTCTTCTGACAGCCTGTGTCCTGGGAGCAGCAAGGTTGCAGGTTTGCCTTTCCGTGACACTCCCACAGAGATCTGACAGCTCTCCGCCCATCTGTGGCTTGGGGACAGCATGGAACCCCAGAAGGTGAGCAGTAAGACCAGACTAACTTTTCTGGCACTGTTGTTCCATCAGACTTCAATGGCCACCCAGGCTTTTCTACATCTGGCTTAAGAGAAATGGACTCTGAGCCAGAAATGGCAGGGGACCCTTAGCAATAGTACTTGACACTGAGAGCCACAACATTCCTCCTCACTCTCTTCCTCGTACAAGGACCAAGGAAAAGCAAGTGTGGGGAGAGAGATAAGACAGTTTTATGGATGAATAAAGGAATGTTTTGCCCCATGACAGTTCTCAGCCAGAACCCCTCTTACAAAGAAAGTTGAGGCAGGGGAAAAGGCCTTTCCTCTTTTTACATCTTTAGAGAGTAAATATGCTAAAATAAAACTGCATAAGAGACAGTAAAGCCAGTGAAAGTCTCTGTTATATCCAGCATTAGCATACCAAAGTCACCGGCATGAACCCAGCATGTGGAGTTTGCCTGTTCATTAGCTGGATTGCTCTGTTTTGATGGTGCGCTGGTTTAGCACTGATGTAACACCTTCACGGTCAAACACTGTGAGCCTGGTTTGAAAGACTGTAAGCATTTCCTTCAGGTGGCCAGGCAAGCAAAGCAAAATGAAAGCTGCTGGTGGGTGACAGGAATGAAAATACAGGATAAGAGAGTGTGATATTTCTCAGAGCCACACTGGGAACGCTGCAGGAATCCTAAAGAACACATCCAAGCTGAAAGGAGAGAAGAAGAATTTTTGGCTGGAGTTGGAGCAAACAATTACTCTGCAAGCACCAAGAGCAGGCCTGCCTCTTGGTTTTTTCCTTTTTAATGGCTCAGGGAATAGATTTGGCAACTCTCTTCTCTATTTTTTAATGCTTTGTCTGTTTCACAACCAGAAAACCTGATGGGGAATGCCACTTAAGAATTGAGCCATTGGTCCTTCATTCAGGAACCTGATGTTTGTCCAGCTATTCTCTCAAATCATCTTTGCCAGTGAAGTTTAATTTCAACTGCATGTGTGTCTTTAGCTTTTCTGAAGCAGGAAATATTAATCACTAAATCTGATTGGTCTCATTGCTGCCTACCCCAGGGCAGCTATTTTAGCTTATGAAAACTAGTGTCAGTTGGCATTGTCATCTGCATGGCTTGATGACTAAGAGCTGAAGATAGGTTATTTCCATTTTAAATAGACACTAAAGCAGAGAAGCTGATAAACACTGAGGTAGGCCAGATTTCAGCCAGGGAGGTTTTATGAAATGAAGTTTCTCATTGGTCCAATACCCACCCTATCACTGGAAGTGGAGCTGCCTATGCTTATCCTTTTAATGTTTTTATTAAGAGATCTCATCAAAAGATGGGAAAAGACTGTGCAGCCAACTGAGAAAATTAAGGGGAAGAAGGCTTGTTGTTATATAAATGTCCTTTCCTCCCACTTTTGCAGAGCTGCTCTTGATCCTTTCAAAGCAGTCTCCCTTTGAGAAAAGAAGATGCTGTTAGCTGGAATCATACAAAGAAATTACAACCGTTAGTCTTTTATGTTAATATTTTAGTCCAATAATGCTATTATTACTTATCTAGCACAAACTGAATGGTAGAGGCTTTTCAGATAGCAAACTCCAAGTCCTGGTGTATAGTGTACAGATGATATGTGCAAGAGGATGTGTGAGTTGGCAACTAATTAGGTGCCGGCATGTACCCGAGGAGACGGGCACTGGGCTCCCAGCTCTGCAGCACAGGGGTAAGGCAGACTAAACAAGCTTTTTAAAGTTGCTCTGCTCTCAGCTTTGAGGCGTGAGGCCTGATCTCTTCTCGGTGTGTTACTTTTCCTGCTGCTAATAGAGAAGCCACTATGCTTCTGTTGCTGTGTCTTTAGATTTCAGAAGGTGTCACGAAATGTAATTTCCCGTGTAGATAAGGACTACTTAGCATACCTGGGACATGCCCTCATTAAAGGCCTTCGTGCACTGCTACAGCATGATACCTCAATAAATGCATTTCTTTCTCTGCCAGAACACTTTTTGATTTTCTGTACTTGGTTCCACAAACAAGCATTGAAATTTCACCTGTATTTTTAATGAGTTTGCTCCATACCTCCTTTTATTATTTTTTTTTTTTATTTGAAGGATGAACATTTTAAATTTAACAGAAAAGAAAAGGGGTAAGATAAGTATAGGGGCAAGGCTTGCAATGCTTAGGATGCAATTTATTGTAAATTCCTCTATTTTTGCCCACAAGTGCTTCCTTGGAAAGAAGTTTGAATGGAAAATCAGGCAGAGCTGATTCTTGATTTCTCTGGATACCACTGTAGAGGAAAATTCACTACACATAATTGCCTGAGCAATTGCCTAATCAGGTAACACCTTCTGCTCTCAATAGATAGGTTTTTCTAAGCTGGTGCATTCACCTGTCCTCTAACAAAATCTCTGAAAACTGGAGATGAGTGGTTGACATGGTCCAGCATGGCTTCAGCATTTTGCGTGGGAGGACTGAGGTTAAGCACCTCCACAGGGTTACTGCCACACTTTCACACTCCAGAGAGACCCCCTTCAACAGAAGCAGCAGGTTAAAGACAGGGCAGAAAGGGAGAAGTAGCTGTGTTTCTTCCGAGCCTTCCCACTTGCCCCAGGCACTGCACATGCCAAAACAGAGGTGACACAAGGGCAGCAGGAGTGGACCCCTCTTTGCTTTTTGAGGAGGATCAGGGATGGTCCTGATGAACAGGAAAGAGCCTTTCCAAGTGCTCTGGGGCATCCTGTGGCTTCACAGACAGCAAAATGCTGAATAGGCATGTGTTCAATTCTGAGTTTCACACAGCCTTTTCTGGAGCTGAATGCCTGCATGACATTGAGCTATAAACTCTGACATTGAAGACCCTGAGACCCAAGGTCCTCTGTAGGGACAATGGTGGGCAGTCATCTCTTGCTCCTAAGCCAGTTGCCTTGGGATTAATTGCTTGCATACTGCGGAATGTGGGTTGGGTGGCCCTAAAACACCACCTTTATACAGATCTCGGAGGTATAGACATATAAACATAGAGCCTGTGCTTAAACTGAGCATCTCTGAAGCCTTTGGGTATATAGTGCAATTCAGGGTTTGGTCTAGCTCAAACAAACGGACAAACAAACAAACAGTCCAGCAAAAATGTTTGGTTTGAGACACCTGCCTATGGCTGAACCACATTATAGTTTTGACCCAGTATCTCTAACTTCAGACTAATCCTCCTTTATACACAAGTTGATGCCTGTGTGTACACAGAGGGAAATGCAGAAGAGCCTCTGGGGAAGGCGAGCAGTCATGTGGGGAATTCTGCATGTTGGGAGCCCACACAGAGCCCAGCTGATGAATAAATAAAGGAGTGCTGGCTTCTGACTGTGCCAATTTCTTAACCTTTGGGATCATTAACAACTTCTCTCTTCCACTGGGAAAAAAAAAAAAAAACAACCCAGCAGTTCCTGTATTTTTCTGAGACACAAGCAAAGCATTTAGCACCACAAATAAGCTCATAATTTAACAGGCAAAATGCCTGGAAAACTGAAAGCAGATTTCTCCCACCAAGTCCCTGAATATCTTAGTGAACATTTACTTGGTTTTCAAATACTGTTTCCTTTTTGTTTAATCACAGGTTTGGGTCAAGCCACTCTTCAAAATATCATGCCCTGTCCATGTGCATTTTCTTAACCTTAAGTATGTTCACAGTTTCCTGCTTCGCTAGCCAAAACAGACACCACACAGAAATGCCTACGCATGTCCAGAGCAGTTGCTGAGTAGCTCTCATTTTTAATTTACCTACCATCCATCCATGTATTTTTTCCCTTATGTGCAAAGCCAGCATCCACAGAGTTGGCATGACAAGTATTCAAGAAGCTGTATTTGCTACGAAACTCAGCAAAGGGAATTAGCTACAGTATGTGAACAATAACTTTAGATGGCAGGCCTAAAGAGCAGAGGCTGATAAAGGCAGAATGTTCAAGCCTCGTGAAAATGAAGTAATGCTGTGTCTTTCTCAAGAGACTTCCAGCCAATGAGCCCAGTGGATTCTCAAAAGGGCTGAGGAAGCAGGTGGCTCCCTGGGGTAGGGTATGCCTGCCCCAGGCTCCTTGTTGCAGATAAACCTTTGGGTGCTCTCTTGGGACTGATCTGAGAGGGTCATACTTTGCTGCCTTGCTGTCTGACTGCTGCTGCATCAGAGAAAGCTAATAGTTGCAGCATTTGCATCACAGTAAGTGAAATTCTGACTGAGTATGGGGGAGAAAAGATCAATGCGAGAGTGGTTCAGCACTGGAGCAAGTGCCCACCCAGGCTGTGCACTTTCCATGCTTGGACAGACAAAATTCAACTGGACAGGCCTCAGCAACTTGCTCTGAGTTTAAATTTCGCCATGCTTCCATGGGGTTTGGACTGGAGACCTCCAAGCCCCATCCAATCTAAACTGTGCCAAGATTGTATGCGAGAGAAGGACGAGTCTCCCCTTTCCACCACGCTCCTCCCCTCCCATCTCTTCTCCTTGACCTTCCCCTCCCTATACATCTTTTGGATTAGCGTTTGACTGCTTTTCTGCTAGAAAGTTTTGAAGGTAACTTATCACCCCACATACACACCTGATTTTGAGGAGAAACCCACATCCCAGTGGCAATTTTATGCAAAGTTTTCAATATTAGATGACTTACTGAAGACCATGGAGTACATTGGCAGCAGAGCATGACTCTGCCCTGGTGGTCTGATTACTAATGTTTTGTAGCCAGAGGATTCACACTTCTTCAGTCCCTCTGAGGAAAGGAGAAGGACATTTCTCTGGGCAGCTTCTGTGAGGAGCCTGTCACCTTGGTGAAATACCAGTTGTGATTATCCTGTGTAAACCACCTGAAATCCATGTGTAAAGTGGCAAAAAATTAACCTTAAAATTAACCCCTACCAATCACATTAAAGGGAGAAGAATGGCGTATTTAATTTTGCTTAATACTCATGAGGGAGAGAATGGACTCCAGCCTTTTTCATTAATGTTTAATAAAAACTTCATTAATTTTCTTAAATAAAGGTTTTAATGTCTCACACCTACTTTCTTGGATTCCAGAGGAGCTCATCTTTGTTATCAGCTTTTGCATTTGCTCTTGGGATCTCCGTTTTTCTTTTTGTTTGTTTGTTTGTTTTTTTTTTAATTAAAAAAAAAAAAAAAACCACAAAAGCTGCTTTTACCTTCTCTTCTTGCCAATGAATTCTAGAGGAGTTTTCCAGGCTGCAGGAGTAAGACATCGCTGCAGTTGGGATAGCTGTAAGAGTGAGAGCTGTGTGCTGGTTGAGTTCCCCTGCGGTCTTCGGAAGCCCCCCAAGCTGCTTACACACCCCACTCAGTGCAGAGCGGTAGCTGGCAGCACCGCGCCACAATTAATTCTGTAATTAATCGCGCCATCATGAGATGCATGGCTGAGGTGACCGCTGCCGGAGCGCTTTAGGGAGTAAATACAAAGCCAAGCCCTTTCTGCCGTGCACGGCCTCATGAATGGGGTGCCCGCCGTGCGGCGATGCCTGTGTGTGTTCTGTGTCCCGGCTTGTGACCTGGGCTCAGTCTGGGCATTCCCCCGGGCACGCAGAGCTACAGAGGAAGGGTGCAGGGAAAACGCTCCTGCAAAGCCAGCATTTCTCACCAGCACGATGCTGCGGGTCCTGCCTGTGGCCCCGCTGCCCCCCGAGCGCTGCCCACCAGTGGCACTGCCTGGATCCCGGCTGCTTTCCTGCATCCCCAAAAGGTTTTCTTGAAAAGGAGGAAAGAACCTCATGGTGGGACACCGTGGGTAGAGGGAGGGTGGGAGTGAGGTTTTTTGGGTTTTTTGATCGGTGTTAATTTTTGTATTGCAGAAAATTTATAAATGGTTTCTCGCCACTCTGAGTTTTATTTTTTCCCCTGCTTGAAGCTGTGAAATTTCCTGAGTTATGAAAAACACAGGTCCTTACTCAGGTTTTCAGGTCAGCAAGAAATCTGTGATCGCTTAAGGTGAAATCGCTGTGACTTTTCCTGGAATTAGTTTGTGATATGCCACATCCAAGGAATGCATCGCATGCACCTTCGAAACTGAAAGATTAAGTTGAGAGAATAGTTCCAGATTTGTCTGCATGTAAGAGTGGCTAATTTAGCCAAATAAGAGAAATCACAAATGATTTCTGAAATTGATTGTATTAGTCTATCACACGGAAAGGGGAAACTACAGATCCACTTCTCTCACACAGGATGTGATTAATTCCCATTGATTTAATCACTGCCGGGGTGTGTGTCAGGTGGGGACAGAGTGGGGCAGGGAGGAGAGAGGGCCCAATAGCAGGCAACCAAGCATTATCTCTAATGATAAATTTTCCTCACTGGAAGTCACTAAAAGGCCTTGGCTACAGAATAATGTTCATACACCTATTTTTTTTTCCTGCTGTAAACAACAAAACATTTTATGAACAGAGTAGGGAATATGGATTGTCATGTCAGGACTCCAGATTACTTCACTCCTTACGGTAAAGTGCCGCAAGTCTGGATTTGAGAGGTAGCTGGCATCATGCTGCAGGGTCTTGACACAGCAAACAAATCTCTGCGAAAATGGAGACACCTTCCCTGTGACAGGAGTGCCACTGCCTACACAGCTATTGGCAGTTTGCAAAGCCTGTGTAATCGGTCATGGGGATAAAGGACAGAAATATTTCTAGATGCAGCACTTTCCTGCTGATTTGAGGATCATCCTACAAAGTAATATGACCAGCCTCACCAATTCAGCCCTTGCATGTTCCCTTCTTCTTGAGAACTCTCCTTTCTTCAAAAAAGAACAGTATCTGTCAAGGACAACTAATCCCTATTGCTTGCTCTCAGGGGGTCCTTTCATGTGGCAAGAAAAGACCACAGCTTAGCTGAGTGAAAGTGGGCTGATGCTCTAATTTTGTTCTTCTACTTTCCTTTTGTTTTACAATCTATTTAGGATTAGAAATGTGCTTAGGAGATGTAATTCTGAAATGGAGTTTCTGTCAGAAAAACCCCAAAAACATCATGACAAGGAACAATCTTAAAAAGTTTGAAACTTCTTGTTTCAGCAGTCTTTAATGGAACAGGCTTAAGAAAAAAGAAAAGCCGATAAAATTGCTTTGTTTTGACATTTACCAAATGAAACTTTTGGACCTTTTGTGTCAAACTGGCATTTTTTCACTTCAAAAGTGACCTAAAATAAAAGGAAACAAAGTTTAACAAGAGAATTAAATACCTGGAGAATGAAGCATACATTTCAGTTTGAGTTGAATACTTTACTCTGAATTACCCCATCAAGAAACTCAGAATAATTTACTGTAATCAGAATGGCATTTTCCTGATTTGTCAACAGAACGAAAATAATGAAAATACCTCTCATACACCTCAGCTTTAAGCTGAGGACAGAATAAACGTTTTTTAATTTGATTTGCAGCAGCAGCAGGACATGGCAGCTGGCAAAAGAGCTGCCTAAGATGCTTCTAATTTCTGTGGTGAGTGGGAGCAGGTCAGTTGCAAAAGCTCAGCAACAGCTTACCCAGCCCCATAGCTTTTGGTGATGTGAGAACTATAGCTACAGATAGTAAAGCGAATAGTAAAAAAAATTAGTCTGCAACTAAATTTCTGATCCAAGAGCCACTGCCCCTAGCCACCAAATCTTTTCAAGTGTTGTCTTCTCCCACTGAAACACAGCCCTAAGAACTTTATTTTTGTTGTTGAAGCCCTGTGTTACTGACCTGGCCGCCTCAGCTTCTTTGGAGCTGTTACCACATCCCCCTCAGTGCTGTGGCTGCTGCCCATGTGCACTGAGCCTGGGGGCTAAAAATACCCATTACAAATGCTACAGCATAGCAGGAGCATTTCTTTCTCTGTATGAAATCCCTCTGTGTGGATTGTGTTACCATCCCACCTCAGCTAGCACATACTGTCTGGGATTAAGTGGCCCACGAAATTGAGTCCTGACGGGGACCAGTGCAAACCCAATTCTGCCCCCGCTCCAGAGCTTCCCTCGAGTGCATGTGGGATGCTGAGACATGCTCTTCTCAGGTGTCTTTTTTGGGCATTGTCCCACAAAAGAATCAGTATTTATTTTACTTCCCCTCTTCACGTATAGTCCAGGCTTGGTAAGAGGTGGCCATCAGTGTCCCCCTCCCCAGTGCCCACAGTGACTTCCCCTTCAGCCTGTCTGTCATTTGAGCTCTGTTGTAGTTCCCCTGCACAGTGCTGTCACACAGACTATCTTTCATATGAAGATTTTTCCCCTTCTTTCCTTTGGAAAGCCTTTCACTTCTTTGAGGGGATGAGAAGGGGACTAGGGAAGGCTCTGACAGAAGTATGTAGATAGAGCAGGGGACAAGTGTGTAGGAAATTTAACTCTGTGTAGATTATTCCATCCAGACACTTTGTCACTCCTTACCCTGTAAATCTAGTGCAGTCTTACCAGTATGAATAGAGGTTCCTTTTTTCATCTACGCATGAGGTCAACGTTTGTAATGTCATCTGTCCTTGCCGTTGTGTGTATGTGTGTGTATGTATAAAAGAAGCCATATAGATGCCTATAAACTAATGAAGTTCAGTAGTTCTCTGAAATTAGGAACATACATGTCGCTGTAGTAGCTTGAAAAAATAATTGATGCAAGGCTTAGCCCTTTCTTGTTTCAACAGCTTCTGCAAACAGGGTAGCAGAAGGGACTGGGTGACTTAAGAAGTTTGTGATGAGGCATGAAGCCCTTCAGCCTTGGCTGTCGGGTTGAGGTGTGGCTCCATACAGCAGGGAGATTGGAGCAGCTTGCTTTAATAAAGACCCCTCAGAAACTATCAGACCTTTTGTTCTGAGCTGAGGTTCCCTTTAGAAAAAGGTTTGTGACTAGAGTACAGGAAAGATGGTGTTTCTTTCTTTTTTCTAGTTTAGGGCCAAGGTAAACTGGCACCAAGAGCACAGCTGCACTTCCCCTGGCCCATGCAATGAGGGCTTTGGGATCCTGGATATATTTGCAGCATATTTCATGGACGCTATCACTGGGTGTATAGAAGTGCACTTTATTACAGCAGAACCTCTGCTGATAGCATGGTGCTCGCAGTGAACTCACAAGGATGGCTGGATTATCAAGGGATGTAAAAAAAGCCTTTTAGAAGTGTCACTCCTACACACTAGGGTACAGCAGGAGGTGCACAGCGGCAGTCTGTGTGTCTTTCACAGCAGGGACTGTTGGCACAATGGCTTCTGTTTTTGCTGCCTGTTTAGTATTATTTGTTTTGTGTTGATACTGTCAGTGCACTTAAAGAGATTATATATTTTTCCCATGGCATAAACAAAATGACTTGCATTTTGCAAGGAGAGTAATGGTAATGAGAAGTCAGGTTTCAAGGAGAAATGATAGTAAGGTTGACGGCAAGGAGAAATAAATCTCATACATTCAACTTATTCTGAGCTGACTGTCATTTCCTTAAATAAATTAATATAGTCAAGTCCCCACGTTCTTACCTTATGAGGATTGGGAGAAGAGGGAATGAGCTGTGACCTTGTAGCAGGCAGTGTTTTTAGTAGGTGATCTCTTACCATTAGCTCGAATCAAGCTTCAAGCAAGACATGAGTTTAGTGGTTCTGCTCAGGCCGATGTCAAACCTTTGCCCTCCCCCTTCCATCTACTACCTTGCAGCAGCCCAGAGCTAGACGATTACAGAGGATGATGTAAGGACTCTTCTGAAGCCAGCTGGGCTTAACAGGTCACTTTGGAAGCATCTCTGGCCCTTCGCCCCCACCCACTGTCACCCCTCCCATCCCCTGCTCAAGTGTGTAGCCATGAGCTAGATTGAAATGGGGACAGGGAATCGTACTATTAATAACTCTAAATCACTGCTCCCTGGAAGATGCTGAACATTTGTTTATCCTTTGTTCCCAGGGGACAACATACTGTATGTTACAGCCATTTGTTAGTTTTTTTTTCCCCACCCAAATACAGAACAGTGACAGCTGAGCCACTGTATGAGAATAGCATTAAAATGTGTAATGCACCATAAATAAACAGAAATAGACAGCCAGGAAGCTGTGGTAATCACTGCTTTGATGTAGCATGAATTATGATGTGTGTATGTATGTGAGCGAGTGTGCGGGGGCAGGGTTTCAGCGTTTCATGTTTCTGGCTGTGCTTGTTTTGACTCAGCCGCTGTTGCTCTGGGAAGAGAGCGAGCCCAGCCTGTCATTTACCTATCTCCACCTTCGCACTGACAGCTATGCTTGTCCCTTGACTCAGGGGAAAGGGATCTCAACCTCCACTGCCTGCTCCCTTGGAGTCCCTCCCTCCTCCTCCTCCTCCTCCTCCTTGTCCCCTTTGCCCCGGTAGCAGGGCAGAAGGGGTAATCCTGGCTGTCTCCCAGGACCGGGTCACTCCTCCTGCAACCTAGAGAGGATCCTCTTACATCCTGGGCTTCAACATCACCTTCCAGGAGTAGCTGATTTATGTTTCTTGGGTCTACGTTAGGCTGTTGGGGTTTTCTTCTTGCTGATTTCCTGCTGCTACTGGGATAGTGAAAATGGCAATGGTTGTGTTAGCACAGACAGGTGAGGTTATTAACAACTCTGTGTCATGCTTCCCTCAAGATACTGGAATTAAAAAGGTGGCTGTTGCAGCCTAGTGCTCTGAGATCAGCAAGATACACACAGTAAGTGGAAAGAGAGGAAAGCCAGCAGAAAAATTGCAGCACGGGTGTCTCCTTGTTGATTATCTCCTATCAGCTTCCCAGGGACTCCTTTAGCTAGCACAGCAAGCTGCTTGTTTGGAATTATCTCCTGCCCACCTCTGCTACAGCAGCAAGACAGCTTATTAAAGCAGCCTAGCTTTCTTCTTGTGCTCTTTGCATTAATTTTTTACCTGGAGCCAATAGCCTCCCTCTGAAAAACTTGTTTGGTCTGAATAGCCACAAATGAGTCTAATAGTGCTTAAGTGCTGCTCGGGTTCAATGAATTCTCTGACCTTATGATAATTTAGGTGTCACAGGGCACCAATAAATGCCAAAAACTGTCTGCCAGTCTGTAACTAGCTGCAGAAGCACGGCCGAGCGCTGCGGAGCTCAGCCAGGCTGCGAGGCCAATTAATGAGCCTGGAGCAGCAGAGTCCCTCCGGCCCCGCGTCCATCCGCGCCCTCTCGCGGCTCCCGGCCGGAGAGCGCCTGCTGCACATCATCCCTCCCTCCTGGCTCAGCTCCGGGCTCTGGGCTCCACCCTGGGCTGAAAACATCAACTAAAAGGCTCATTCTTGTGTAAGAAGCGCCATTTCCTAGTCGGGGCGAGGCAGGGAAAGCGCGGGGTTTGGCTCTGCTGACAAGCAGTTGTCTCGAGCAGGGAAAAGGTTTTAAGAGCCCAGAAAACTGAGAACACTTAAATACCTAAAATTTTTTTGGCCGAGTCAGTCTGGCTATTAAGTCTGACCGGCTTAGATAGTCCTAATGAACTGCTCAGCAAGGACAAAATTTTCTTGCAGTGGTGATATACTGACATAACCAAAGACCACGCAGAAACTATCTGAGTGAAGGAGTGGTTTTTAGCTAAGACAGTTTCAATGGGAATTTGGCGTCAAAATATCTCCGAGCATCCAGAAGTACGGATTTTCTTATTGTTGTCAGTTAGTACAGTTGCACTTTATTTTATTATCACTTTTAGCGAAGAAGAAAGATTGTATATTGAAGTCTTTCTGCATATAGGGACAGCAATACATAAAAGCAACAGGCAGACCTGCAATTTTTCTCCGAGGAATAAAAGTGCACCTCGGTGGAGCTGAGCTAATGCTGTAACTAATCTGTCTCTGACTCAGCAAGGAGCTGAGGGGTGTGCTTAACTTTATTCGCAAACTTTAAGAAGTTTGTGAAACAGATGAAGCCTTGTTGCTGTGTGGCGTAGCTGCACGCTAACGGATGCATTAAAAAATGCTGTCACAGCGCACCTATATTGCCACACACGGTAATTAGTCAAATTGCAACACAATTATCATTCCAGTGCTGAGATTACTGACTTGCACTTGCTTCACAAATGCTGGAAACACCTTCCTCGTTCAGAACTAGCAGGCCTAATTCTGTATTGTGTTGTAGCTCCATTGCCCTCCAGCAACACAAAAGGCCTGAAGAGGCTAGAAATAGCCTCTGGGGAGCAATCTCTGACATAAGATGTTCATCCCAGCCCATCTGTTGGCACACCACAGCTCCTCAACACTAGCTCAGTCCAACTGTCTCCCAAACCTCTGCCCGGGGCCCTTGTTGGGAAGGGGCCATGTGTTTGACTCGTGCAAGCAGAGAACACTGCCTAGCAGCAGCTCAAAAGCAGCTTAAGGTCCTCAGGGCTAAATTAAACTCAGTTCAGGAGACAATAACAATTCATGAAGCACCCTGTCCCTCACTCCTATCCACCAAATAGCATCTTCTCCTCCTCTTCTGTTCACTGGCTGTCCCCCAGGAGATCCTTGCTAGCCCTTCTTCCTGCAGAGAGGTCAAGTCGGAGCAGGGGGATGGTGCAGGATTGGGCAGGGAGCCAGTGATGGTGTATTTTGGAGATGGCGGTAAGCAGGAGAGAGAAGAGAAAGGCAGGCTGTGGCTCCTTCATCTCGGTGAGCATCTCCATGCTCAGAGTGAGCCAGCCCCTGTTTCTGGAGACTGCACAGTAAAGTGGGGCATCTCTGCCTTCACTGCAATGTGCCAGCTCACAGTGAATGCGCAGAGGGTTTTGGGCAAGAGGTGGAACTCCTTGTTTTTCAGAGCTACCAACCACTCCCTGCCTTTTGCTCAGGACAGAAATGCTCTCCTGTCTGGTCTTTCAAGTTGCCTGTGGCCATGTCCTTCAATGGGAATGGAGCTATTCGCTCTCTCCCACCATGGGGCAGTGATGGCCCTGGGCTTTCCAGCCCTGTCACTGGAGTACAGAGCAGAAGGTTGCCCCACTCTCCACCCACCAAGTTCAGACACTGGGTACCCTCGTCTTCTCTTCCTTCATTTGGATGTTGCTCTCAGCAGAAATCCTACTTCTATTATGCACAACATTGTCAAAACAAAAATTGTATAAGCATGAGAAATATCCACTGCCCTTGACTTGAGATTGCTTTTCACTCGTGGTAAAGATAGGACTTGATAATGTAGCAATACAAAATGGCTTTTCTTAAGTCATATCTCTTTTTTTATTAGCTTTAGAAGCTCAAACCACCCAAGAAGAACACGAGGGTTTTTAATGCTCTTTCTTGATCAGAGGGAAAAATGAACATAAGGGGATTCTGCAGTGCAAGAGTTATTTGACAATGCAAGCCTGATATAATAAATTATCCTGCTAATTTCTGTGTGTAAAGCATATGTAAACCAGCCCAAACTGTAGTATATGCAGACTTCTTAGAGTTTTAAATTTCTTTTGCATTGTAGAAGAAAAATAGATTTTTTTGTTAAATGAGAAATTGTTGACACTTCTGTTCTCACCAGCTGAAATTAATGGAAGGTTTGTCATTGTCTTAAATGAAGTGAGAATCACACCATTGCAGTCCTGTTTAGTGTCATAAAATTGTGAAGCTGCCAGTTTCCTGTTGGCATGTTAATGGCTTTTTTTTTATGATATTTAAAGTGGATAAATCATTTGTATAGTGATTTATTCTATTTTGCAATTAATTGGAGTCACTGAAATATGTTTTATCTGACACTGGGGTTTTATTTTATGTGTGAGGCCATTATATTTCCATTTTTTTGGGGGGTATTTGAGAGCTTTACATTTGCCCAAAAGATGTTAGTATGGCAGTTAATGACTGGATGCACATTCAGTGTTCTGCTTTCAGACAGTTTATGACATTCCGTCAGTGTCTTTGCTGAGCAGATGTTTACATTTTAAGGCTTTTGTTTTTTTAAGTCTTCTGACATACTATTCCTAGGATTTCAGATAAATCCAATATTTTTGCACTCTGCAATTTTTTTTGTTCTTGTTTGCTCGTTTTTTTTCTTTTTTTCATTTTCAAGGAATAACAAGAATGAAATGTGTATATAAAACCACGATACATCATAAAACACATCACATTTGCTTGAAGATACTGCTAGCATGGAAATATTAGTAGTTATAAATCCATCTTCAAGAAAAATGACTGTATTTCTCTGCATTCAACCAGCTGTTCATTAAATGGAAAGCGATTTTTTTCTAAAGTGTCTAAGTTTTAAGGTCATGTATCTCCTTGAAATGGCTCAGTCTTTGAAGGAGCGTGCTTCCAGTTAAACTAGCTCTCAACATAAAGTCCTTTCTACTGTTATATGCGTGCAGACGAAATCTGTATTCACACAGAGAGCTAAACCAAGGCTTATATTCTTTTTCCTGTGAAGATGTGCTCTCCCACCTTTTAGATGCTTCTGCCTTTGAGGTGTGGAAGGATGTGTGAACCACAGAAATTGAAAAAGCATCCAAAACTGCGGATTTCTGGTATTTCTCTGTCCTTCATATTTTACAGTGCTCATTGGGCTCCTGAACTTGACAGAAGCTTGGCCATTCATACTGTGAATACCTGAATCTAGGAAAGCTAGAGAGCATGAAAGATAAGATATCCTATCCCTGGAATAACTGCTTGTAATGTGTGGATGGAAATGGAACATTACAAGCACTACATTGTGGGGGAGCTTTACTAGAGTTCCCAGAGGATGGAGTGACTGATCTTAGATTTAACTCAATACCATTGGCATTGCAGTCCTGTTCAAAGTCTCCACTGGGCAAAAGCTGTGCCTCTACCTAATGAAAGACAGCTCACCTGATATAACTGCAAGCACTCATGCTGATGTAGGTGACACAAATGCAAAAATACTCCTAGTTCTGGTTGTTAGTGTCCTGGCTATAACCAATCTAGTGTCTGGGTTTTAATTTAATGTGGGAGGTTTTGTGGTATTTTTGTAATAAATATTATTGAATGACAATTTACCCCCAACAGTAAGATTAGCATTTATTCAGGAAAGCTCTTCTATTCAGTAGTTTTTAAATGAACACATAAATTATTAGATAAGCTTGTTAACAACTCTGAAATAAAATTAATTTGTTGATGTAAATTGTTACTCTGCAGGAAATTCAGGTCTGCAAAATAGCTGCAGTTTTAGTTGCTGACAGTCATAGTGCCTTAAATAAGTTATTTCCACAAGTTTCATGAAGCAGCTTATAGATGCTTTTATTTAATGCCATATTTTCTATTATTCTGGTGGTAACATTTGCTCTTTGTTCATAAAACAACTCCTCCCAGACACCAGACTCCTGGGAAAATTGGAAAGAAAAACAGAAAAAAAATTGCTCTGAAGCACCCACTCATCAGCCCTATATCACAGGGTTAAAATTCAGAGATGATAATAAACTTTGTTAAAAAATTATTGTCTCCAAGCTTTGGCAGGCAGAAATAGTAATTTGTATATAATAAATCAAGTTTAGCAATGTGACAGCAAATGATGTTTGAACACTGTAGCAAGTGGATGATCTCTGAGTTATAGAAATTAAAGATCAGTCATTCAAATACCAGTTATTTTATTTGACTCACATAATTAGTAGCCATTGCTACCTATTTCAACTGACTGGTAAATGTTTATTTACTTTTGCATCATGTACCCAGAGCAGCACAAACTGTCTCAGCACCCTGATGTGTCTAGAAGCAGAAAACGCCCACACTGACATCAGAGGTGTCATTGCAGCAAGGACAGAGACACCTCTGATGGGGTTAGCCTGGGTGCCGCTAGAGGGATGCTCTGCAGTACGGTTCTAGTGCATAACAGCTGCCTCAGCATGTACTCATCATTTCTAGGCAGATCTGTCCAATTTATCCTGAGCTCCCAGGGCCACAGTGTGCTGCTGCCACTGCCCAAGCTGGTTTCCTCAGTTCTAGCACAAGTGTGTCTGTGCCTGCTGAAATCATGACTCTTACCTCCATGAACATGCCCGTGGAAACAGAGATGCACCAACCCTCCCTTTTTAAAATGCTCGTGCAAGATTTGCAAAATCTGTGCGGTGGAGACCATTGATGAAGGAAATTTTCTGTCAATGGAAAGAGCAAACCATAGAAGCATAAATGCAAGTGCAGTAGCTGCAGCCTCACCTATGCTCTGGAGAGTGCAGTGACTTCCCAGCTGTCCATACAAGATCTCTCAGTGACTTACCCACTGACAATGGGACTGTGCAGATCCCTGTTTGTGAAGACAGTTCAATAGCCTCAAATGAGACTGCTTGCACAGAGGGTGGGATTTTCCTGATACAGACTGCTAAACTTTAGCAACTGAACGGGGTCCAAAGTCACATGAAATAGATGCAGTCAAATGTCCAGTGGATGAAATGGTGTGAGCTCAACTGCTGCTCTTGGCTGGTGGGAACTTTCTACAAGGATGGAAGGGCAAAGCATAGAAATAACTTGTACTTTATAAAAATGATTATTTATTATTCATTGCTTTTATTTTATTACGAGTACAATGTAAGGTGAAATAAACGATTCATAAAGCTCATCTTCCCTTATCTCTGCAATTCTTTCTTGGGCTCACTGGTGATATAATTTATGCTTGTTTCTCCATTTACTGCAATTGCCCTTTATCAGAATTCAGGCTATACTTTGCTGGCTGATTCTGATAGCTGGAAGTAATGCGAAGGGGATGTTTTTAAAGTAGGATTATTACAAGGAAAAGAAAGATTTTCTATCACTGTGATGGTGTTTGCAAAGGGGATCTAAATTTTCTTTCGAACAATACTCCAACTGCTTAATCCTCTCACCTCTATGAATATTTATAAATACAGGAATCCGAGTTACCTTTCCTGACACCCCAAAAGAAAAACATATCGATAAGGCAATACGAAATAAAAAAGCAGTTTTGACTTGAGAATTTCTCCCCTTAGTCAAACACATGAAGAGAAGCAGATATGAAAATAAATAATAAGCTTAATAAACTCAATAAGCTTCAATGTCAGGGATGTATCTGCGCCTGGTGCTAGAGGGGATAGTATTTGAGGGTGACAGATGAACACTCTGTTTTGTTCTGGTCTTAAAAATCTATGAAATCAGATCTCTCAACTCTGAAAAAGTGCAGGCCTTTGCTCTGAGACAGCCAGAGCTACAGAAAGTATGTCAGACCCAAGTCCTTTCAGAGCACCTTGAAAGGGACCTGTGGTAATACCATAGTGGCTCAGTCAATGGGAGCACTGCTAACATGATACTTGCAAAGTGGCCTTTGAAATCAGCACAGGGAGAAGCAGTCCTGAGTATTTTGTGAAAATTTCCTTCCCCAGCTGCTGCTGGCCGGAGTCCTGTGGGTTGGGAATTGGTCTGGCTATGAAGCTTCAAGATGAGCAGCTGCCCTTGAGCATGTTTGCATTTACACTTCCCTGCATCTGACTTTGTTGCTCTGAAAAATATGGAGATGCATTCAAAGCTCAGCCTCCCAGCCCAGGACGAAGTGGGAAGTGATCATGGTGCAGGTGGATATGACCAGCAACAGGCTGGGGAGGAGAGGCTGAGTGGCTCCTGTCCCAGACTCTGCACTGAGAGCAAGGACCTCCCGACGGAAAGTGCTGGCCACCTTCTTCCTCCTGGCAGGGCACAGAATTGCAGACATTATCCCCAAGCAACAGGAGATGAGATGAGCCAGATGAAATCTGGCCAGTTCAGGTGATAAAGCACTTTGCTGCTGCAGAGCTCATTATGAACCTCACAGCCCTTCCTGGACCTAGGAGATAAACAAGGGGATTCATTAAATGCCTTGGCTTATTAAGGGTGACTGACTTACCTTCAAGATTTAGTCTACTTCATTTGTTGCTCATCATAGGCAATTGTAGATGATTAAGGATATGAGGGCTATCAATTTTCCAGATACTGGGTAAACACCACTGTCCTTGTGTCTTGTCCTAATTATTTAGATTTGTAAGTTCTGTTTAACAGTGACATACAGTATTTTTTTTTTTTTTTTTTTTTTAACTTTTTTTTNNNTTTTTTTTTTTTTTTTTTGCAACTTAGTTGTCAAAGACACAGGAAAGCAATTTTATTTCCCAAAAAGATTCCAATACAGCAAATTTCAAATCTTAGTTTACTTCCAGTAGCAGAAAGGTCTCTGGAGTTTGAGGTACAAATCCGAGAGTCAATAAATAGCTAGTTGTTGGAGCAACTAACCCAAAACCCCCGAAAGGAGGAAAAAAAAAAAAATTACTCTGAGCAGTTGAATGGGTGCTGTGTCAACCTGTAAGTATTTACGTTATCTGAGCAGGACCAAATATGTGAAAAAAGTTAATGATGGTCATGTTAAAGTTATGAAAATGAAAAGCAACACAAAAGTGAAGAGAAATAGTTAAAAGGACTGGGAAAAATAATTAAATGCTTAAAAGCCAGCAGGTTTAAACAACAGAATAGAGAAGGCTATTAGAAGTAAAATACTCATCCATTTGAATGTGGAAATCCTGTCCAAACAAGGAAAATAAAAGACAAGTTAAACTCATCCGGTTGAACATAGAACTCTAATGAGGCAAGCCAAAAAAAGATTTTGAAGAGCAACTTCCTACAGGCATAAAAGTGACTAATAAGAACTTTCTCAGAAACAGGAAGCCTTTTGGAAAGTCAATGGGCTGAGAGATGATTAAGGTGCAAATGGGATACTCCAGGAAGCAATGCTGTGGTGAGAAAGCTAAATGAATTATTTGCATCAATGTTCTCTTCAGAAGAGGTCAGGAAGGTTTCCACACCTGAGCCATTCTTTACAGGTTTAAGCTTGAAGAGCACTCAGAAATCGAACTGTCAACAGAAGAGATTTTCAGAGCAATTCAATAAAATGAACAGTAGCAAATCTCAAGGACCAGGTAGCATTAAACCAAGCATTCTAAAGAAGCTAAAATATGAGACTGCTAAACTACTAATTTCTGAAATCACTCCTGAAAGGAGAGAAATAGAAAGTTGCAAATGTGATTCCATTAACAAAAAAAAAAGTTTAAGGAGCAGAACTGAAAAACTACTGACCAGTAAAATTGATTTCTGTACCAGACAAATTGGTAGAGATCATAGAAAATAGAATTGGTAAACACATCATTTTGTAGAGAGCAAACATGCCTCACAAATCCATTATCATCCTTTGAAGGAGTTAATGAGAATCTGACTAAGGGCATGCTGCCTGATACACAGTGGACCTGGGTTTTCAGAAAGTGATTCACATCACCAAGGGGCCTTAAAGAAATTCAGTGGTCGTGGGATAAAAGGGAGGTCCGCTCACATGGTTTAATACATGACTAAAAGAAAAGAAACAAAGATTAAGGATAAACTGCCATCCTTACAAAATGGAGAAATGGGGCCCAATTGAATCCCACACAGCCCCTGCTGGGACCCATGCTGTTCTGAATTAGATTTAATACAGGAATGGGGATGGAGTCAGGCTATGCTCCAACTCTCTAGCTTTCAACTGTTTTCTTTGATCAGGAATACAATTTAATGTGAGTACAGACTGAACAGGTTGGTGCATAGACCTTTATGACCAGGAGACCATTGTCAGGCTCGTGTTGCTGAGATATTGTGGACTGGCAAGCAGGCTTGCAGAGAAAGGAAGAAAGTCTTTCTTTCTTAGGTTAGAAACTGCAGTGATGGCAGGCATCAGGGAATATGTTGTGTATGCCTTGGACTTGACAGAGTTGGCAGATATTCCTCATGTGTATGTCAAGCAAATTAAATGCTAATATTGACCCACCACCAGCAGAGGTACTTGTTGATTGAGGATGGGAGAAAAGAAAAGATTTTCCAATCTGTAGACCAAGATGTCAGAATTATGATACTACAACAAGAAGCAACTTTTTATCATTGAAACATCAGATTTTCATAAATTGTCACACTTACGCAGTTTTATTGCCCTCTTGTACGAATCGAAGCTCTCTCTATGTTAAATTTGGCCATCTGAGAAATCTAGGTAACTTTTTACTGCAGGTATATGGAGATAATTGACTGTCAAAAGCTAAGTGGTCACAAGGAAAAATTATTTTCTCTGCTTTAATTAGTGATCCTTTTGAGACACTCCAAATCCTCAACCCATGAGAGCCTTAGGACAAAAACAACCTTTGTATTGGCAGGTACACCTCTATCACCTTCCTTTGATATGAAATAGCTGTAACATTTCTCCTTCAGAGATGTTATGGTCCCATTAAATGAGATGTTGTTTCAAAACTTATCTTTCAAGTAAACTGTACTATAACTGTTGCATACAATGATCGTAATTCTGAATTACGAATCTATTCACAAAGTGCACTGATGATACTTAGGGTTATATTTTTAAGACTTTTGCTTGCATAACGGCTGTTTTGGGGCATGGTAGTTAGTGTAGATGTGTAATTTTTACTTCCAAGTAACATAACAGCCTAACAGCAAGTCTCTTGTGTAAGAAATACCTATATGTCACTTTCAGGGGAGCCATGAGTATAGAACATCAAATAAACCTTTGTATGATTTGGTATAGCTTGCATACATACGCACTCCCATAGCTTCATATATACTGCAGATCTTGGGCAGCAGGACAGGGTGTGGGGTATAGGGCAGGTACTACACATGTGCGGTGTGTAAGCTACCTGGGAAAACCCCTGTATGGAAAAATAGTGATTCACAAATGTGAAATTAGTGAAACTCCAAGAAACCATAGCACATAGCTATGTCATGATAGCTGTAAAAATCTACTTTCCCACTCTTACCATTATGGTGAAATTAGTGGAATTGATGAATGTCATGGTTTGAGCCTGGCCAAATGCCAGGTACCCCCAAATTAACACACCCACACCCAGGGCTCATAAGTTGAGATAAGGAAACCCAGGAGAAGACGCACTTAAAATAGGCAAAACAGGACTAACTTAGGTTGCAAAGTGATCTAATTTATTGCTAACAGAGTCAGAGGAGTGAATGAGAAGTAAAATAAACCCTTCAAGGCCACTGTTTCTCCGCTCACCCCCCTCCCTCCTTCCCAGCAGCTGCACAAGGGAACAAGGTATGGGGGGGTGGGGTAGGTCAGTTCATCACCCAGATCTTCTTCCCCTGCCTGGGGAGAGGCTCTTTTCCTCTGCATAGCCATGGGTCTCACTGTCGGCAGCCCGCCCGACACTGCTACAGTGATGCTGGTCCCCACACAGGCAAGCAGTCTCCCCAAAACTGCTAC
>VZRN01003031.1:885539-935217 GCA_013397935.1 Dasyornis broadbenti
CCCCCATGGGCTGCAGGGGCACCCCCTGCTTCACCATGGCCTCACCACGGCCTGCAGAGGCTGCAGAGCTCCAGCGCCTGGAGCTCCCCCTCCTTCTCCACTGACCTTGGTCTCTCCATGTTGTTTTCCCTCACATACTCTCACCTACTCCTCCTCCTCTGGCTAAGGAAAAGTGCGTGCACCCATTGTTTTGGTTTCTTCTTAAATATGTTTTTCACAGAGGCGTAACCAACATCTCTAATTGGCCCAGCCTTGGCCAGCAGCATGTCCATCACCTCAGAGCTGGACATGGTGAAGGCTTCGAGAAGCTTCACAGAGGAGCCATCTTTGTGGGCCCCTCTCCCACTAGAAAAACCTGGGCCAAGCTTAACCACGACAATGAATTTAATTAGATTGTCTGAATGTGCTGTTTGGCACTGCCTCGTGCTTTGTGGAATAACAGGCCCAGCCATCAAATTGCTCCAAGTTCTGGTTAGAGCAAATCAGTTCACATCAATTGACATGAACAGTGCTATGACAGGTTACACCACTGAAATGTGGGGTTAATGTGCAAGGCAATGCCAGTCTGATCTGACAGTGTTTTATAGAGATGGTGAGCAGCTGTCAACAGCACACAAAGTGCATGGAGACAGAAAGCCTGGAACATCCATCAGATTCTTCTTTACTTATCCTCCTTTTGTACTGATTCAGTGAAATTGCTTGCATTTGCAAGGATTCCAGGAAAAAAATTAGGTCAAGTAGCACAATATTGTACCTGAAGTACTTCCATTGAAATGGGTAGAATGATACCCACTTCTTTCTTTCTGGGCTAAATTCAACCCATTATTGTTTCTGGTGCATTTTGCATAAAATGAATTAATCATTTGACCGGTTTAGAGTAAGAAGAAATTAAAAAAAATCGCAAACTAAATCTGTTTCATGATGTTCCTAAGTTTGCTTTAGGCTGAAATAAACTTTTGTGAAGCCTCTTTCTATCTTTTCCTTGTTTGTATAGTCTTTCACAGATACCTGTTGTCAATTACTGTTGATAACAGGATGCTGGAGGAGCTGAGTTTTGGGTTGAGCTGTTAAGTCCATTCCTATATGTATGGTGAACGGGCAACACCTTTCCCCCACACAGAGTTTCTGCATCAAGGCAAGGATACTAAAACCATATGATTTCATGCAATTCTGCTTATCTTTCTGAGAGATTAGGGAACAACAAAATGACTAAAGCAAACAGCTGCCTGAACTGAATTTTTCATTTTTCTTCTCTTATTTATTAATTCCTGTTCCAGCAAGACTACAAATGAAGCTCAGCTGACCACTGGAAAGTGAGAATAAGCACTGAGTTTGTAGAAGATAGGTGGTATCTAGAGAACAGATAATTTCTTCTGCTGGGACAATGCTCTTACCATCTGTGGGATGAGGTGAACAGGTAGTAAGTACAAATCTTTGTTAATGTAACCATAAAGTTTTACAGCTAAAATTGAAAAGGTCAAGCAGTGCAAAAATCAAGGTTTCTCTAACAATCTTTAACTTGGCTTCATTCCACAGCTGGAGTATTTTCTTTTTTTTTTTTTTTTTTTTTTTTTTTTTTTTTTTATTTTTTTTTTTTTTTATTNNTTTTTTTTTTTTTTTTTTTTTGCGTTGTTAAATCTGTCATGTAATACATTCTTCTTTGATGCTAAATGTGTATGGTAAGTATACAGGGCATGGATTGTGGTAGAAATAACTGTTGCCATGGGAACTCTAACTTTTGCATATGCCAAGTTTGAATCTGCAACAGTGAAATCATAAGAGTGCAATGAATGGAGGTGTGGCACATCCCTCTGACCCATCTCTTTGAGGCAATCCCTTCTTATGTACCTCCCTGCCAGCTCCATGCTCCCACATCTGATCAGCAGCAAGTCCCTACACCAGGCTGGGGAAACATTGGAATATTCCTCCGCCACTCTTTCTCAGAGAAGCTATTGAGTTTCTTCCTGATACTGTCCACTTCCAGGTGTGCTTCTAGAGGCTTGTGAGCAGGATCAGATCTGACCTATGTTGTCTTGTTCAGTGAGTTCATTAACACATTTTTAGCAACATTTATCAGTTCTTTGGCAGTTCCAGATGCATTTTCCTTTAGCCACTCACAGCTACAGAGTTATGGACCTATTTTATATTGTGAAGAGCCAGGGTATTGATGGTATGGCAACTTCTACTGGACCCAACCCAGAGCCTGGAACCCTACTCCAGGGGCTTGAACAAAGTTATTTGTTCCCTGCGCTTGTATGCCCTCAGTTTCTTGGAGGAATACATTGCACAGAAACATTCTTCTTTAGGCCGTTTCTCTAACCTAGTCCTAAAATGGGAATTGATGTCTTGCTGAAATTCTGATGCAGCAGTGTTTGTTTACTCCCAGACAGACTTCAAACCCTGAAATATCAAAAGTATGAACAAAACTGTTCAGTCAGTCTCTGAAGAGGCTTGTCACCTTGCGGGGATTCTTTTCCAATTTCCTGTACTTTTTTGCTTTCCTGTGGCCCAGAATCTCTGACTGAAATATAGCTCCTGAGAAATCTCAGTTCATAGTGGGGAGAAGCCCAAACTCTGTGTCCATTGCATAGTTCCGTGGGCCTCTTCTGATGGGAGATCCAAACAGAAGTGATATAGGAATACAGTTTCCTGGGGAAATGCCAAGCCACTGCTGAGACATTTTGATACAGGCTGGTGAGGTAGCCTGGATGGCTCTGCAACCTCTGCATGTATGAGCAACTTTGCTCTCATCGGTTTTCTGTCCAGTGATTTTTTGTAGCTTTAAATTCAGTAGAAAGAAGGGGAGAGGTGTGGAGAGAGACAAGGAAAGAAGGAAAGAAAAAAGAAAAGAAAGTTAGTCTGTCTCTCCTCCACAATACACACAATTCTAAAAGGAAAGTGACAACAGGAATTGAAAGGTAGCTTCCCAAACAGCAACACTGTGTGCCATCACTTGGTGAACAAATAGTTTATTCTTTCTTTGTTGGGATGATCACCCATGCCAAATATTCTGGCACATTCTTGAGCCTGCTATCCAAGTAATATTCACTTACTATCAGGAACATTTATCTGTGGGTAATGCTTTAAGTTATACTGCTGGGGGTTGCAGGGCATGAGAATTTTCAGTGCTGGCAAGAGCTTAAAAGGCCACCTCCTCTCTCTGCAGGCAAGCAGAGACTCTGCATTCTCTCCATGTAGGCTCTTTGTCTTTAGTCCAGAGATTGTCTTAGATCCAAGTCAACAAAACAAAAGCTGATTATCTCACCTTTAAATAGAGGGATTACAGAGGAGAAGTTGAAACTGGGTAACCGATCTCCCACTAGAGCAGCTGAGGGGCATAACCCTTCAGATGAAACAAATTTGAAGGAAGAAGAGGAAAAAAAATTCCAAGATTAATGCAGAGCCATAACTCCAAGCGTCACGCCTGACATTTGACTCATCATTCATAGTTATTTGTATCTGTATAAAAAGGGAGCACAAATAAATAGCAAATTTAATTCCCTCTGCAGCAGCAAACCAGCTTTTCCTCTAAAAAGGTTCACCATAAGGGAAACTTTCTTGAGAAGCATTAAAAAGAAGAAAAATACCACTGTCAGTATTGACATCTTTATCTTTTCTCTTCCCGCAGTCCCACAACAAATGTTTTGGGTTTTTTGTTAGCAACATATATTTCTTCCTACTTATTGTGGATGCCTTGAAACTAAATGGGCTGCAATTATTATCTTGAAAATACCCTCCCTAGAACAACTCTCTTCCAGGAATACTGTGGAACAGGTCCCAAATTAGTACAAAGAAGCGCTCAGCAGGATTCAGATATTACATCTGTGCAAAGTTAATTTTATGCAACCCTTTAATTTTCTCAGTTCTTGTTTACTTATGCTGATATCCTGAAAAGTACCTTTCCTCTTTGCTGATAAAACACAAGGCAAAAATGCTGATGGCAGCCTGGGCTTCCTGAAGGAGATTTGGTGGCTCCTGGGTTTCCTTGAGGCACAGGAACACATGCTCTTTATCTCTGTCTAATCATAGCCTCTCCACAGTCTGTGTTGGGGGAGTTTTGGAGTTGTCTGAGCACTACTGTGCTCACAAGGAGTTTTCCCATGCTGGTGCCAGCTCCCTGAGTTACCATGTTGTTTTGGGCTAGCAGAGAGGTGGAAGCTAATCTTTTTCTGCAGAGCGCACTAACACTGAAAACAGTTTTCTGGCATGACCACACTAGCACTGTTTTGACTCTGAAATGGTTATATTGGTGAAGATCATACACCTCAAGAATCCTGGAAGTAAGATAACCCAGACTCTACAGGAGTTTTTTCCTGTTCTCTATCTAACCCACAAAATTTAATACTTGGAACTGTAACTGCTGAAGACACGTTTTTCACAAGACCAACACATGTGGAAATGGGCCTGATTCTGCTTTAAGCTGGTGCAATTTCTCAGTTACCTGATTTATACTCAGGTAACTGAGAGGAAACTCAGTTCTATTATATCCATAAGAGTGCTCGTATTTTAAAATGGCTAGAGTTTTAAGCTGTCATTTCAGCCAGGACAAATAGATTTTTTTGTCACCCATCCTCAGAGTCCATGACAACTCAGAGCTCCTTTAGATGGATTTTTGAGTTGGAGGAGGATAGGAACAAGCTATGAAAACACCACAGAGTGTCTTTCTAGTATATTACCTTTTCCTCTGGTCTTCTTTATACCATCATAATCTAGATAAAACAGCAGTGCACAGCATGAATAGCATTTTGATGTCATTCAGGCTACCAAAGAAGTGGAAGATACAGCTTAGTTCAAAGTGCCAGACATGCACCAGCAAGATTAATTTACAGCAAAGTCAGAAATCTGAGTAGGTTTGAATTATGCTCCTCCATAGTACAAAAAAAGGAAACTAAAACATATTGCACTATGGAAATTGATGTGGCACAGTGCACAGGGGAAAGAAAAAAACATTTTCATTCTACTTTACAGATAACATCAGAGTCTAGTATTAAGGCAAGCTAGTGAGAATATCTAACACTGGTGTTAGAAGAGAAAGGTATTTATCTTCGCAAGTCAGGCCAAATTCTACTTTTCTTAATTGCTGTGGGGAAATGCAGATTTACACCTGAACCAATAAAAGCAGGATGAACTCCTTTTCAGCATGCAAGAAGAGAGGAGACACAGATCACTCTGCAAAGCAGAAGGAAAGAGTGCAAAGTGATTTTTACCACCAAAACACATTTCCCCCTCCAGTATGAAGCAGTGGGGAACAGCAATCAAAATTGATTGTTCCAGTTAAAATTCTACATCGTGATGTTACTGAAAAAGAAACATGGTGAGCTCAGCTTTTCTACATGTCACAAAAAATATAGGCAGGAGCCTGTTAAGATTAAAGACTCCTTTGGCACATCATACATTTTCTTGATTCATTGTACATCATTAAAATTTCTTTTTTTAACGATGTTTTGTTCATTTCATGGACATGCCACTAAATTCAAATTATGTCTTGAAGGAAGTTCACTTCATTGGGTCTTACCATGGAAACCTCTCATGTGTTTGTATTTCTAATGTGGATGAATGGGTCAAATCTTAATAGCAGGTTAGACAGGTGTAATAGTCAAGATGCATCAAAAGCACTACACTTTTTTGCTTTAGCAGTCCACTTCTACCTTTTCTGTGCAGAAGCTCCAAATGTTTATGTAGATATGTAAAGCAAGGTGATAAAAAAGATAGAAAATCTTTTTTTTTCCTCTGGCTCCTGAGTCATAATTTTATGTTTTATTGCTGATTACAGTGATGTTAAATAGTCAGTAAAACAAGTATATCTGCATCACACTGAGCATAAACAGCATTTTCAACGACTGACTAAATTATTTAGAATTTTTTTCAGTGGCATGATATTTAGAATTGTACCCTTTCTTAGAAATGTCTTTCCCTTTTTGACTTCTCAATGGCAGTGATTTTTATGAGTAATAGGCTAGAACTGTGTAATCTGATTCATTACCCCTACATAGAAGGTCTTTATTTGCCATTAATTTGAAAATAAATTATATCACTAAGTCTCTCCCTTCATTGAAAAATAAGTGTTTTGTAACATTAAATAAAGTGCAAAGGTGAGTACCCAACTGAAGGCTTGTGCAACTCTTGAAAGTCTTCTAAATATGATCACAGTTTCTCTGATCAGTTTCTGGCTTCTGGCCCCCGTGAATTCTCCTTCTCTTCCTTCCACCCTTACGTTAGGATTTGCCTTATGCGAGTAGGAGGGCAGATATGCCTAGCTCAAAAATGAAAGCAGGTTTTGTAATTACATTTTTTTTTTACAATAGAGTTTCTAGTTGGAACTCATTCAAACCGTTGCTGGGTTTTCAGAAACAAATGACAGAAATGGCTTCTGATTCATGGCCGTGCTTTGTTATCTTTCAAAACATTTGTGCTTGTAAGCTCTACTGCTGCTGGCTACGTTAGTGTTGACTACATGCAGATGCCATTGTGAGAGGTGTTGAGCTTCTTCAACGTGGCCAGGAGGAGTCTAGCATCTTGGAAGACATGCACAGCATCTTGCAGGATCATGTCCAAACCCTAGAAACAGTCTTGCTTCTGCTTACACACAAACCATTGATGCTGAGTGATCTTTGTGAAAATGCTAGGATTTCATTTTAACGTGCCTGTAATTTTTATTTGTTTTAATGTTTTGCTGTTTGCTGAAAGTCCAGGGAGATTTTGTGTTATAAAGAGAAAACTTTCTCTACCATTATATGGCATTATTGTGTAAGGAAGGAAAAAACATTCCAAGGTTGCTTTCCAAGATACATCAAACTGTTGAACAGGACTGCATGTGGACTACTTATTTCATTGGATACATAACCAGGATGCCAGCTCAGCCTCAGCTAGTCAGGGCCTCTGGGAGAAAAACAGAATTACCTGTACTTATGCAAAAATGTTCTGGAGATCACCTTCAGTAGAGCCAGTAGCCATTTTGGAAGAAAAGTAAAAAGCATTCTTATCCTTAGCTAGTAGACTCCTCTAGCGAAATTATGAAAATACATGAGTAACTGTCAGCCCAGAAGGTTGATAAACATAGCAGTTCTTCAGATAGACACTGATTTTCATTCTGGCAGAGAAAGTCAAGCATATATTCTCCAAACTGTGACTATAACGTGGGTATTAAAAAATACCCACAGTATAGTCACAGATACCAGTTTTCACCTTAGCCATGGAATGGTGACTCTTCTTAGAATCAGCCTGGTGTATCCCAAGCAATTTAGGAGCAGTAGGAACACAATTACTACCCTTGACTTTAACCACTATAAAAAGAGGTTTCTCCACTGAAGCACAATCACATTCATTTTATACAAGATGTATTTCCACCTGGGATCTACTAGTAAGCCTGTCTTTCATAGTACAGAAGATAACATAATCTCTGGAATGTGCTTGTAGTCCAGGACAACACTTCAGAAAGGGCATCTTAAATGTCTATAGCTAGGCAGTTTATCATAGTCACAGTATTTCCAGACTCCACCTACATGAATGCTAAGAACTTTGGTTTGTTGCTTCAGAGAGAGCTTCATCAGTGCTTTTCTTGTAACAGCCTCATCTGCTCCAGAATTCGGCTCTTCCACATCCAATGACAGACCTGGATTCTCCCTTGACACAGAGGTCGGGGTATTTGTACCAACCTTGATGTGCTTGCAGGAGATTGATTGTGACATCCCCATCAGAACTAGATCCTGTGGAAGGCATTCTTCTGACAGAGTTTCATATGCCTGAAGCCTTGTCAATGTGGCCAGTAAAGAAGGAGTTTGGCTCTGTTGGGCACATTTTTGTAATAAACTGTCTCAGTGGGATTACTGTCTCCAGTCAGCTTCCCAAACCACAAAGGAAAAACCATAACCAACCTGCAGATCTGTATATGTTTTGTTTAACACTGTGAATAAGTAAGAGATCTGAACACTTCCTGAACGTATGTAGGGCAAATATTTCTCTTCTGGGGAAATACAGACTTACAGTTTGTATACCGAAATTGCTTTTCTTGGTACTCAGGAAACACTTTCACTGTTGATCATACTTCGTAAATTGTGCCTCTGAGATGAGATGCAAACACCAAACTATGTCAAGGTAAACACATGTTTAAGCAAAATTGAAAAGGGGGCTAGTGTTTGGGGAAAATGATAATTTTAAATTATGATGTGCCACTGGCACTGATCTGGGATATCACACCAGAGTCAGTCCACCTGCTCCCCCTGAGATTCATTGGATTGGTCCTCTTTTTCATAAAATCACAATTTGTATTCCTTCATAAGACCATCATCTAATACATACATTTCAGTAAAATCACCAGATTCTAAACACTCAGAGAAGCTTAGAAAAAAACATAATGGCTTGTTTCTTGCTCTTAGATTTTCCAAATGTTCTTAGTTTCCTTTTCCAGCACCCAGAATGCACATCTTATTTTACTACTAACTGTTAGTCAGCAATGAGCTTTTTTAATTCAATGGGCTTTTTTACAAAATGTTGGAGAAATACTAGACTGTTTTATAATACTTATACTATGGCATAAATATTTTTGCAAATGTACTAAAAAACAGATTGCTTCTCCTCCTCTCTGAGGCTTCAGAGAAAGTTTTCTATATTTTTCTGAAAGTAGTAGTGCTTTCCTATTGTTTCTGAGGCCTATGGTCACAGCCATAGTCACTCATATACACACACACTTGCAGATGCAGTCATACAGATAGACTGTCATAGACAGCTGTCCAAAAACATAATCTGCATTTAGGGGCCTGAATTAAAGGCCCTTTTGTGGAGATTGAAAACCTAAGTAGTAATTAATCAAAACATAACTAGTAATTAATCAAAATAAAAGTGAAAACCTCCAAGTTGTTGTAAATTCTGAGAAATAATCCTTATCCAAGTCAAAATTAGAAGTTAAAATCTGCTCTATTTTGACTATCTCTCATTCAGAAAAATAATAATGATGTAAACGTCTTGGTTTTGAAAGTACAGGTTTGATTTATATTTGCTAAAATCCTTTTAAAGAAAATTAGCTGGGAAGTCAATGCTGTCCTAGAAATAACTCCAAACTGAAGAACACAATGTTTCCTTTAGTGAGGTTGAGACGTGGGGTTGAGAACAGAGTGCTGCTTTCTGAATTAGACTTCTGTTCAGAGTGAGGATTTCTGTCTGAAGGGATACCAGAATGGGGATGCTGGTTCCTCACTCCAGACTGGCCCCTGCCTCTGTGGCCATTGATGGCTTGATGAAAGTGCACACACACTGTAAAGAATAGATGATGAAAGTCCAAGCTGTCCCCATCTTCAAATGCCCTATGCATGCATTTTGCTCTCATGCCTCATGTTCTTATTTATGCTGCGGTTCAGCCCACGAGTAAGGACTTAGGATATCCCCTGGCCCACAGGATAAGATCCATTCTCAACACACAGGTCTGAACCTCTCCTAGGTTTTATTTCCTGGAAGAAATCCAAGTCCTTCTCTTTTTCTGAACATACTCTAGCACTGGATTACACCTCTGGTGAGGTGATAAGACCATGAATTATTCCAAACCTTGCAGAGCTGTTAGGGACACACTGACAGAGCGTTGCCTCAACCCCTGTTGCCACAACCTAGGCTATACCAAACCTTTGACAAGAAACATTGAAAAGGATGTGCCAGCCCCACTAGACAGGCATATATTAGTGAGATTGGAATGCCATTGTGTAGTGTTCTACAGTGGTTTGAGGTGTATAAATGGTTGTTAGGCATCCCTGCCCTGTTAAGGCAACTATGGAATGGTACACCTTTTTCCAGAATTTGATTCAAAGACCGCCAAAGTCAGTAGGAGTCTCAGTGTTAGTTGAGAGATTTAGATCTGGCTCACTAGGTGGTTTTTTTCCTTCTGTCTGCTTGGATGTGAATTCAGCAAAACTGTGTGTCTTTTGCATTGGGAAATCTATTCTCACAGCTAGAGATGTTTTCTGTTAAAAAAAGAATAAACTTGGAAGAGGAGGAGAGGCTGGTCTAGAGAGCAACACAAATTCTGCACTTTTTGTGACGTGTTCAGCAGTGCAGTGCATGTTTTCTTTTGTTAGTGCCAAATGTGTGGTCTATTGCACAAAGCAGGATACGGCCCTCTGCTCTCCTTTTCTAGAGGAAATTACCTGTAAGGTATGACACTTCCTTATTTTCTTGGAAGCCCTGGCTTTATATGAAATCAAACTCCAGACCGTATCTTTAGTATACGAGTGACATGGGAATGCTAAATTCAGAGACACGGTGGAAGGTCTTGATTTCACAGGAAGGAGGATCAAGCTGAAGTGATCCCGTGCTAATTGCTGTGATAGCGTGCAAGACACCTTGAAATGTCTTCGTAATGCCATTTTGTTCCATCAACCAAAATAAAGTTATCATGAACTCTCACAGCCATCTGTAGCATATTTTTTGGTGACTGTGCATCACTGGTTATGTATTCCCAGAAAGTGTGAAATATAATAATTAATAGGCCTGATTCCACACTAGTGAAGTACCTAGGAGGCTTTCCATCAGCTTTAATGAGAGTTGAAACATGCCTTAGCTGAGCTGTTTGGGGAAGGAGAAACTTTCTAAATTACATATTTCTCTAGCTCTGCAAAAGGTTCTTTGGGGTCAGTGTCTGCTCTGGGTGAAATGCACATTTCCAGCCACAAACAAAAGGACTGCTCATCCCACCTGACAAAGCATGTTGGCAAGGTAAGGAGAAAATAAACTTTATCCTCTCCAGTTCTCAGACTATCTGTTCTGCAAAAACCAGGAAAAAAAGGGGCGTAGTTTGTGACATAGCCAAAAGCTTAATAACCTAAAACTCCGCAGTCCCAAAAGCCTTGAAGACAAATAAATGCCAAACTCAGGGATGCCTACCCCTTCAGCAGTTTCCTGCTTTTGTAGCAAAGGAGCTTCAGCCCAAAGGGATCATTTAAAAATAGCTAGGGGTGCAGGGTCCCTCAGGCTGTAGAAACCACGGATAAAAGCAACAATAGAGTCTGCAGGGGGTTATCAGGCAGGATTGTAGCCATATCTCCAGACAAAAGAGATGCAGATAGTAAGAGGAAAGTCTAACAGGAAAGAGACTTGTGTCTCCTCCTCACACAGAAACTAAGATACATTTTTTTTTGACAATGCTCAGGAGAAGAAGTTCAGTCTCAACGCACACCTAAACTCTCCATCTGCCTCACCAACAGCAGCTGCACACTCCCTCAGCGAGCAGCAGGGATGGAAAATTTGGCAGGACTTTTCCCTGCCTCTGTTCATCCCACCAAGGTTGCCTCAGTCTCTTTGAGGCTCATTTGCAAATAGCCAGCTCCCCTGAAAGCTTCAAGTGTGTCTAGACGTTGGCTAATCCCTTCCCTTGTGCCAGCTGGGTGACATCAGCATACTGAATATCGCTACAAATCTCTGCACAAGCCAGGTCTCCTGGCACACACAGCATGCGCCTTTCCTGTGCTACTTTTCTGGAATCACGGCAGACAGAGGAACAATGCCAGTGGCTACCTGTTAGGGTCTCTCTGGAGCAGGAAGGTGACAGCTTCAGAGAGCAACTCTGTGCACTGATTGGGGACTGAAAAAGTAATCAAACCTCATGGTCATGGCTATCCTCCTCATGGAACCGCTGTGGATTCTCTTTCTTTGTCTGTACTTAGTGGGAGTTAATCTAGATCTTCCAAGATTTTCATATCACTATTGATTTCCTTTTGAGGTCTATAATCTTTGATCCCGTCCAAGTAGACCTGAGGATTCAGGAAGTTACCACTTGCCACAGTGGTAAATTCAGCGATTTCCTGCCACTTGGCTGATTGCTTACCACTGCACAAGGCTGTCAGCATCAGACAGGCTGCTGAGCACTTGCTTCCTAAAAGATGTTCTGAGTTCAATGACATTTTCATTCTCTAATATGTATAAAAGAAACAAAAGAGCTCGTCAGAATAAAGCCATTTAGTGCATACTCAGAAATACCTTTAATTGTTGCATGGCACTTAAATACTTAGAAAATCTTGAGATCAATAGATTGATCTTACTGAGTCATCTGTCTCCCACCTATTCAAATGTTCATGCTCAGCATTGTAATTCTCTCAGCACCTTTAAATTGGCTGTTAGGAGTACCAGAGAATCACAGAGTCACAGAATGGTTCAGGTTGGAAGGGATCACTGGAGGTCATCTATTCCAATCTCCCTGCTCATGCAAGGTCCCCTAGAGCTCGCTACTCAGGATTGTGTCCAGACAGCTCTTGAGTATCTGCAGACAAGGACACTCCATGACTTTTCTGGGCAAGATGTTCCAGTGCTCAGTCACCCTCACGGTAAGAAGCTCTTCCTCATGTGCAGAAGACCAAAATGATAGCTGCATCCGTTTTTGTAAATGAGGGTGTTCTAGACGTCTTTACTGAGCAAAGTGCAGCAGGGAGAATGCTGCAGAGGGGGAATGCTTGGGAACAGCATCATCAGCTTCCACAGGAATAGAGTAGGTCTCTGCCCTTCTGCTGAACCAATAAAGACTGCCTTGTTTTCCCGGAGATTGTGTTCATGCGCTACATGCAGCACTTGTGTGTTACACAGGCAAATGGAACTTGCCACTGTCTGCTCCACACATTGATCTGTCTCTCGGTCTCATGTCCTGGCTGCAAACATTGACAGTGTTCAAACCTTTCGAAGATGAAAGATCCCCACGTTATGGATCCTCACCAATTACGAAGCAGTGCATAACGAGATAAAATCTCCTAGCTGATCACCTACCTGGTCAATTCATGCCTTGGGGCATGAGGTTTAATTGCCTTTAACATTGTTTGTGGTTTAAAAAGTATACTTTGTGAAAACGGTTTCAGCTTTGGTCTTACTCCACACTGAGAAGTGGTAGACACTAGAAACAGAAACAACATTCAAACACCAACCTCTGAGTTGAGTAAATTAGTTTTTAAATGTGTGCCATTTTAGTCAAATAAATAATAGCTGAATTTTACATCCATGTAACAATAAAACCAGATTTTATATCATCTTCTGCATTGTTACACCAAGCAAAAGTCACACAGATGACTGAACACAGTAGTTTACAGCATTAACAAGTTTTTCCCCCTCCCTTTTTTTCATATCAGGTTCTCAACCCTGGTTATCCAAAATCTCCAAAGTAATATATTTTATCAAACAAAATTAGGCAGATGTATCTTCCACGGTGGGATTTGAACCCATTGTCACCGGGGAGAAAGCTGCAATTTAATAGATGAAGATGTCAAACCATGTTATAGAAGCTCTTGTGACTGCATATTTATCACAGTGTCATAGGGGTCCCTGGCAAACTAAAAGATTTCACTGTTTATTCACAGTGAAGACACTTAATTAATGACTAGGCCTAATCAGCCTGTTTTATTATTTACAGGGATTCCAACATGGCTTAGCTCAACTGATATGCAAACAAACCACCCTCAGCCTGCTCTAATTAATAATTCTGAACCAGACTCACAGAGTGGCACTGTCAAGTAGCTCTTTGGTGATTTACAACACCTCCTCTGTGAGATTCACATTGCTGCATGCAAATGAGCTGCCACCCCTGTGAATCCTTCATTTTAAAATACAATGTGCCATCTTGTTGACTACAGGAATGCCCTTATCTTCACACATGACTTAATGGAGACAAATGTCTGACTTGGGCAGGTTTGTGGAAACCTTCATGGACACACACCTACACAGGATGTCATTTCAGAAATGTTTAGGAGGTGAGGAAGAAAAATCCTCTACTGCCTCTGGCATGCTTGCTGCAGCTGAATTTTTCCACCAAGTTTTCAGCCTCAACTTCCCCAAAAAGGGAGGGATTACCCATTGTCTTGCACTTGCTAAATTATTTTCTATTGCTTCTAAGTAGATGAAAGGCAAGGAAAATGTTTCAGAGAGGTGAAAAGTTGTTATGGAATAAGTTGACTCCAATGTCACACATTGGTACTGAGTGATCTCTCTAGGTGATTACATGCCATAGTGGTCTGAAGATGAAAAGACGCAGTTTCTTCTCCAGGAGCTTAGGGACAAAATCACCATAAAAATACAAATAGCAATTAATAGGGAGTAATTTGCGTCTACAAATTATTGAAGAATATTTCACATTTTTAGGTGAATTTTGTATTCATGGTGGAGAAACTGAGAAAAAGAGAAAGTCAGAGAAGGTCAGGAAGATATGCTACCAGCTGGGGATGGCAGCAGTGGATTCACATCAGCAGACCTCATTTTCTCTGAAAAAGACTTCTAAATACAGAGGGAAAACATTTTATGAGCGAAGCAATATAAGCCCGATGAAAATAGCTCATGAGTGTGAGTCATCCTGCTTGTGACTGCTGTCCTATCCCATTGTGAGCCACACTTGAGAAACACTGTGAAGCAGCACACCAGGAAGAGAAAAGATTGCCCTCAAACCTATTCACTGAAATGCAAAACCGGTTGTACTTAGCATCTGCCACATTTGCTCAGCTCAGTGAATGCATGTGGGCCTGGGTCTGAAAGGTGCAAGTTCTGTTCCAGGAGCACATATGGACATGCTTATGGTTAGCTAAGGGTGCCCATGCTTCCAGAAAAAGCTGGCTTTAGTGCAAGGGCAGGTGCATTAAATTGTTAACGCCAAATAAACTTCCTATTACACAGTGCACAGCTTCCCAGCCCTGGAAGGCAGGCAGCTCTGCAGCTCATGGAGGGCAGATGTTTCTGCAGGCTCCACGTTGCACCAGGAACCTCATCCTTCACAAAGATGGTGCTGAAAGGAGGTAATTATTAAGGGCTCACTGTCAGTTTGAAATGATGCTCCCTGTGCTGGTGCCACCAAGGTGTTTCCTATTCAGTAATCTCATTAATGAGATGGATAATGGAATGGATTGAATTTATTAAACATGGAGACGATACAAGCTTGGGAGAAGCTGCAACACAGTGGAGTACAGCATGAAAGCTCAAGTTTATCATGACAAATTGGAGAAATGGTCTGAGAAAGAAAAAAATCAATTAATTCACTAAAAGTAAGTGTGCAGTGCTACATTTAGAGTACTGTACAGGAATAATGAACCACACCAGTACAAGGTAGGAAATTAATTTCTCTGCAGTGATTCCACAGAAAAGGATCTGGTCCTTATAGCAGACTGAAAATGAAGCAATATTAGCTGCAGAAAAGGAAAAAAAAAAAAAAATGAGGAAAGGAAAGGATCATGCCTTTCTAACTTCAAACTGCTAATGATTCCAGACCTTTTGTCCAGAAGACAGAGCTTTACTTGGGAAAGACTCTCATGTGTCACTAAAAACGTCCTTTGTTTGTGCTATTGATGGCACAGTAAGGGTAGTATTCCAGGACATATGAGATGGGATTCCTTTCCCACAAGAGCCAAGGAATAAGAATGAAAGATACTTGTAAGATAAAGGTATTGAACAAAATTACAAATTGCAACAACATGAGAAAAAAGACAAAAATAAAGAATGAGGAAACTATACATACTATGTTATTTTTATTCAGAGGCTCAGAAACACTTATTATAATAAAATATGTGAAAAGCATTGGGATTTCTGGGATTTTTAAATAGCTTTTTCCGTTAGTCAACCTATGGACAGAGTTTCCTTAGATTTAGAAAGGAAATGGGACAAAGCTGGATAAAGCAGACAGGTAAATGGACAATTTATCAAAATGCTATGCACTCAACTAGATAAAAAATATTAATTTGTACTCTGGCTATTAAGAATTGTCAAGCCTCAAGTCAGGTTGGCAATTCTGAAATTTGAAAATGCAATTTGTAGCCTGCAACATTAAACTAAAAACTCTGTCTTTGTGTCAGTCTTTGCTAACGTTTGTAGATGTAGCCAGGACTTCTGGCATCAGTGAGCCTGCTTCTCAGTTACTGCTCTTCTTGGCTTGCCACGAGGTTGAGAAGGAAGCAGAAATGCAAAGGTATCTCTTCTGCTTGAGGTTTTTGATAATCTGACACACGGCAGAGGGCTGTCTAAGCCCCCAGTCAAACTCAAGGTCTGCCACGCTCACAGTACGGTTCTTGGACACAGCTCTGTTCCTCTGCCAAGATAAGACCTGACAGGGTGACATGGGCATTTCTCTGCTGTCAGGGATGTCCAGGATGTAGAAACAGAGACCCAAAACTTTCCTGCTGTTTGTTGTGAAGAGCTAAATAGCCACAGGTCCTCCAAATCCAGTGTCAAAGGCAGTTCCACAGATACTGTGTCCTGTGGGTGAGGGGGAGCAGAAAGGAGGAAAGAGGGAGCCTTTCTCCTGCATGACTTTGCGATGGGTCCTCCTACAAACTGGTGAATTGTCTTTAGTAAAGTTTTGGGCTCTCAATGGACCCATTAATTCTTCTTGCATAGTTGCCAAATGATTTATCTCTAGGTATACAGAGTAGATAGAGAGTTGCAGTATCAGCATTGCTTGCATTTGTGCAAAATATGGCATGGCAGCTCTAGTTTGTGCTAGCTTTTGCAGGGACTCTGGGAGCTTTTAATACTTCACAGAAAGGGAAAACTCTTTGGTGTGTGCAGGGATGGCTCCTACCTTGGGAATAATGGGTCTATCCCCGCTCACTGCTTTATAAAATTCTCTAAAGTTTTTTTTACTGTTTTGCCCTAACAGTGCTGTGTATGTGTTTAACACACGTACCCAGTGTCAGCTCAAATGCTTTTTATCCAGTGCATATCTCAGCATAATTTTTTTTTTTTGTAAGTGTATTTCTGTGCATGTTTCCACATATGCTTGTGCAAATAACAAAATGAAAATTTAAGGGAAGACTAGTGCATAAAACAAGAACAATGTAAGGTGTTCAATACTTAAATAATATTAAATTTACAAATACTCAATTGTTATACATTGAAAACCAGAAAAATGAAATTGAAAAGATTGCTATAATTTTTTCCACTGAGAGCACATACAATAATTTCAGAGTGAGGTTCCCTACCAAAGGAAACTGGAGCAAGTACACCAGTTTTAATAAAGCCCTTCCACTTAGAACCAGCAGGCTTTTGATGTATGCTGGAGGAAATGGTGAGGTAGAGAACAAATATTATTCTTAGTTATTGTGTAATTTCTTACATCAATATCCAGGTTCTACGTCCTCACACAGACAAGAAAGCTCTGTGTGAAAACACCTTCCTATAAACTTTTAATTCAATATATGAAATATCACCATCACCTTTTTCTACCCGGCTGTTACGTATCTGATATGATATACAGATATATAAATATATGTAAATAATAAATAGGACAGTTGTCATTAAAATGTATTATTGATTATAATAAAAGTTAATTTCCAGGGAAAGAACATATTTAATATCATACTAGTTAAAATATGTAATGCAGTTTCCAAAAATAGACAGAGGCTGATCTACAGGAAATTCTGAGTTAAGGTTTTCTCTCTCAATCTTTAGAAATCAGTTACTCTTTCATACATAAAATTCAATATTAGTATGAAAAGAAAAATTACATAGCAACCACAACTGAGACTGTATCAATTCTGTATTCTACTTTTCTGTGCAATGCATGATTATAGTTGCTTGATTATGCTTAATCATTCCTAAAGAAATGCTGTCTTAAAAGTTATATTCTTATGGAGCCCTTCAAAATTGCCCATGTAAAAATAGTAAAAATAGTCACCCAAAGAAACTGCTGTATCCAAATAATCCCACAAAGGATAATAATGCATAAAATGGCTGGTGAAATCACAAGACTAATTTCAGAATTCCTTTCGTAAAGATTAAAAAAGACGATGATAATTTACATTCGCTCTTTCAAATGTAGGCAATACTTTTATTTTTTACGTGATTGATGACAATTTAAATGTCGTTTCCCAACTATCCACAATGAACCGTGTGACGTCTGACTTTCCTTTTGAGGGATTGCCCAGAGGGTGGGAAGGACTGAGCAGCAAAGCTTGAGCAGGAGGCAGAATCTCTGAGGAAGCCTTGTCCTCTGAGGGGGCAGTTCCTGATGAACTGTGGAAGACCGAAGGCTAGAAAGTGGGGTTAGCAAAGTGCAAGGAGCTGCCAGGCAGAGCTGGCAGAGGCATCACAGAGTAAGATCAAGAAGGCTTGAAAGTGGAGGGCCAGGAGTGAGGAGCAAGCAGGAGAAGTCAGAGGAAAGAACAGGCTGTAACAGCTCAAGAGCCTGATTGTGCCACGCTGAGCTGAGGGGCAGCATCTGCACAAATCAGTCCATCAGCAATGGGCCAGTAGCCAGATAAGCCCTTGTCTCCTCCCTGCAATGGGAAATGGTTATCAGACCTGCGTGACTGTGATGGATGACTTGAAAAGAACTTAGGAAGAAGATGCTCTATTCATCAGAAAACCTGCTGTCCGGGACTGCTACACCCAGATGCTGGTAGCACTATTCTCTTCAAACTGGGAATTGTTGAACAATTGGGACAACTCCCAAGTGTGAGTTGGAGAATGCAGCAATAAAACAATTTTGAAGAATATATGCTCCAAAGCTAGGAGTCAAATGGAACCCAGCATAAAGAAAAAAAAAAAAAAACCAAAAACAAAACCCACAGGCGTTTATACCATTTTCAAACAGTTTTGGTTTCGAATCCATGTGAGGCAGTCTATTCACTGTTTTGCCCATATTGAATTGGATCATCACTAGCAGGTGGTAGGAAATGTGGAAATTTTTGTTATAAATTCTATGTATTAAACTCTGATTTAAAGCACATTTTCTGCCGTGCAGGCTAAGGAGTTATGACTGCTTCAGAAATGCAAGTTTAGAAAACGATGGAACATTTGGATGTGTGTGTAGTTTATTGAAAAAGGCAAAAAGTAGCCTATTTTAATAATTATTCCTGAAGACCAAAAATTGAAAATAATATTTTAAAGAAAGGATTCAATTAAAATAAAATTAACATGGAGTGAAGTAACACGTAGTTATACAATACCCCAGGCTTTAACCTTGCCTCTTATGGTTCATTTCGTCAGTAGAAGGGTAAGTGCATTATTCCATGGTAACTCATTACGTTTTCTATCTCCCTCTGTTTTTCTGGACTGTGAGTGTCATTAGTTGTGCTCTCCTATGCTGTTAGACACCGAGGGTGGGTGGGTGTGCAAGGAGAAGGTTGTTAATTGCCCACGTGATATTTTGACTGTCCTGTGAGGAACTGAGAGTAAATTGCTAGAAGGAAGCTGATCACAAATATAAAGACAGGCTGCAGGATTTTCTAAGTCTCACTTGTGATGAGAGCCCCTCAGAGGAGAGAGGGTGAGAGAGACCCTCCTCCCTGGGACAAGTGCCTTTTAGAAGTTGGCTAAGGAGTTGATCTTCGCCTCTGAAAATGCTGCTAATGGACATGGGATGTGCTTATAGCTCTGAAGCTGTTGCTTGTAGATAAGGTTTAAGTTACTAGCCCCAGGACAAAGTGCAGACAAAATGTTTTCACTAGTTGGCCGTATGTGCTAAGGAGTCTCTCTTTTCCTTCCAGAAAGGCAATATCTCCCATGGTCTTGTTGAGACCTTGAAGTGGCAGAAGCATTTGAATCCCAGCTGGGAAAACATCTAATTGTGAATACCATACAGGCACCGGTTTAGGTTGTGATTTTAAAAGAGTTTTCTCTGAACAAACAAGAAAGAAATGCGATTTTGCACGTACTTTAATAAAGACGAGGAAATAGGGTGCAAGGTCATTTTTTCTTCAGCAAAGGAAGAAGACAGAAAATGTGTGAATTCTTGAAAAATCACACAGCTGACAATGACATTGCTATTGTGCTGGCTCCCAGTCCAAGTAAAGTTCATTGTTGGCTTTATCAAGATAAGCACGATGAGTTCCCCGGAGAGTGTAAGAGAAGTAACAGGCCAAGTCATCTATATATCTAGCTTTGGACATAACTAAACAGCATCAGCCAATTTTGCTTACACAGATCTCATTGGAGTGCTTCAAGTTGAGGATTATACCTTTTGGGACACATCTTTAGTAGATGACAGTGACCTCTCTTTGACGGATAAAATAAGTTAACTCTATAGAGAGCACCCAGCTGTGCATATTGCTGATGTTGGCATGTTGAATACATCCTGAAGCACACACAGGGTGCACTGAAGTGCACAGCGCACTGAAGTGCATCTCACTGCCTGTGAAAGACTGCATCAGCCACGAGTTTTGCAGGGGGAGGAAAGATGTATACTTGGGATAGGACCTGGGGAACATCTCATGGAGATTTTGACTGATGGGAGTTATCCCTACTACCAGAACCCATGGCTAGACCATGGATAGGCCAAGGAAGACTAAAGACTGAGCAAGGCTGGGACATGCCATCTGTGGGAGGTGGCTACGATACCTAAAAACAGCCCTGAAAAGGTGGGAACCAAGCTGGAGTGCCGGAGGTGTTTTAAAATGTGATTCATTATCTACACCGGCATCAAAACAACATAGAACTAGATTTGAGGGTCATGGAGAAAACATGATTGAGTTTGTAAATTGATAAAGGTGGAGAAGGAAAATACTGTGAAAGGAAAGGTCTCGTCTCCCCATAGAGAACACAACGGGTTTTATTAAGGCTATGAATGTCAGTCATTATTTATTTATACATGTATTTTGTTAAAGGGTAAATACAGACAAGTCAAGGTCTTGTTACCATTAGTGGTATATTAATTGGAATATTTTGTTTTGCTTCTGTTTGCTGTCTGGATTATGTGGCAGAGAGCTGTAAACTTGTGCCAGGATGTTTGATGGGCCATTGAATTAGCTCAGCATTACAAGACAGCAGCATCCCACCGTTCTTAAATCTTTCTCCTTCCTTCAGTACTTCCTGCTACATTTGTCTGAATCTGCTCCTGCTCAAGGTGTTGACACAGAAAAGCAAGTTTTGCCAAGGTTATTTCTCTACACCTAATAAATCCTAAAACCTTTAAATGCTTCATTCTGTAGGTGAGTTTTCTTCAGGTTTAAAGAGAAAAAAAAAAAAGGCGTTTCAGGAACAAGATCCTTTATTCTTGTTTTGTGTGGCATTAATTTCCTTCTCAGATTAAATCTTTTCTCTAACAGCTCCATCCCACACAGGCACCATCAAAACTGTAGAAGACAGTGCATCTTGAAGGACTCAGTACCTCCTGCTCTGTTTGGCATCTACATGCCTGAGCAGAGAGGTCTGGAAATTTCTCAAGGAAAGGAGTTTCATTTGAAAATGCACATTCACAGGGAAATTACTCTGAGTACCAGAATGTCAGCTCTGCCTGCCCCAGAATGATTTCTGCCACAGCTGACATCTTTGGGAAGGAGTTCCCATTTCAACTCTCACCTTGTTTAATTCAATTGATGGTATGGTAAGCTCAATTAAGATATGGCAGGCCTCCAATTTTGAGATAAAAAAGGAGTTTTCATTCAGGTCATTACAGTTCAAGGGAATGGATCTCAAAATCTGCCGCTGCTCTGGGTGCTCAGAAAAGGTTGTTACAAGTTCTGCAACCTTCATCCACAGTTAGCATCACACATTAGCATCCATGGTCCATATAAGACCAATTTTTTCTCCACTTTTTTAAGGGAGAACAGGAAAACACTTCCCTTCCTTCCATTCCCCTCTTGCAATCTTGCAAGGTGAGACTCTGCTCATCAATCAGATGAGCTACTGGTGAAAGTGTAGTCATATTCACCTTTAATAAAGCTATACTGAATCTACCAGGAATCTGACTTCCAACTGCATTTAGATAGTAGAGTTTTCTGCTGGAAACAGTGACTTTTGTCAGTGGAAAGTACAACTCTGACAGTTATCAGACTGTCCTTCACCTGGAGCTTGCTTTTTGGAACTGATGGACTCTCAGGAGTCTCATATTATCCAAAATATTAGATTTTGATGATAGAGAAACCATGGCAAGAAATGGAAGTAGGTGTAGCAGTGGGATATGTTGCAAACATAAAGACATGTTCCCGTGAGCACGGTCTGACACATGTACATGCCTTGACTGACATCCCAACTAAAATGAAATCAATGATAAAGTTGCCTTTGTTTGCAGCACGGGATAGTTTTCATCTCTTCCTGCTGTATATCATCCATTTCAGTCCTCACTACACATTTTATTGCTGATTTTATGTTGAGAGAATATGTGGCCAAGCTGTATATCTATGTTTTTCAGCCTAGCCTCACAGATTGTAGAAAATCCATTTTTGTAAAAATATGAAAGATTATAAGTAGTCAACATATCTCAGGAAAGAGATGTTAAAATTACATATTTAACATTACTGTTTAGTTAGCCAATCAGATTAACATTTCTACCGTGTTTTTACGTCTAAAAAAAGCCACAGGACTCAGTTTAATACTGATCAAAAGATCTTATTCCACAACAAATATCAATATGTGGACTGGAATCAATGAATAGGATTAAGAGAGAGGATTGTGATTCTGAAAATCCTGTGCACAAGAGCAAGATTGTTCTTTCAGCAATGACCTTTGCCAGCTGGACTATGAGAAGACACAGAACTTACTCAGTGCAACAAAGCAAAAGTCTCCAGAAAGCAATGACAACTCCTGAAGATTAGAGCAAGTTTCGGGTCTTGTTCCCATACGCTCTAGTAAATTTTTGAGAGACACTGTTAACCCTCAGCTCTAAGACGTTTTTTATGGCATTTTCATTGAAACCAGTGAAGTGTTTCTGAGCCTGACCAGATGCCCAGATCTAATGCTGCAGAACAAAGAACGGGGCCAAAGAAACCCGGGAAGCATGAAAAGACCCTGCTTTTAAGGAAGCTCCTTTCTTTAAGAGAGGTGTTCATGGGCTGTCTGGGTTTTTTTGAATTCCTGGTGAGAAGTGGAAACTACAGCAGAGCAGGTTATCAGGAGAGAAGCTGGTCCCTTCACAGTCAGCTGGGATTTTTCTCGAAAAGTCGAAATTAGGACATTTCAGTATCTACACAGGTCAGTAAGTGATGGGTCTGGTCGTGGAAGGCAATAAGCAGCCTCATGCTGAAGGAAGGACAATATGAATTATTATTCATCTGCTTTGAGTAGAGGGGACTGGAGCAGAGAGAAAAGGGACCTATCATAGATTATTTTTCTATGCTGTTCTTTTTCTCTTTGTTTTTATTCTCTCCCAAATCATATGCTCTTTGAATAAGCCTGTTTGATTCAGTGGTTGTGAGCAGGGAATATATTGCTCACTAAGTGTTCTGACAGCTTGGTTTGGTTTCTCTCTTGTTTTGGATGATGTCTCAAGATGATGTTAAAAGTGGATATCTAGATGCAGAACCTGGTGCTTGTTGCTGCCAGTTGGGGCCTGGCAAATGAGTTACCCAATTAAGCTGTATACATTAAATGAAGCTGTCACCAATGTGCCAGCCAGCTATACTAAATGTCCAATTAGAAATCCATCCAGTATCTTTAATTCCAAGGAATATTTTACAAACACATTCTAATACACAGGAAAGAATTCACCTACTGTAATGAAGTCGCCTTTGGGGTGAAACACGGGAGCTGTAACCATGTGAAACTGCAGGAGGAGAAAATATATCAGCAACACACAGCTAATTCCTCTCATTTTCTATGCAATACCATGCCAAAATTTCTACAGCTAAACAAATAATTTGAGACAACATTGTATGGCATCTCCTTCACGTGGGTGGCAACAAGCAGCATAGCATAAGGGTTATTATAAATATTGTGAATCTGTTTGAAAAAAAAGTCTCTTGAGTTAATGCTCTGAAACATGTCAAGTTAATATGACTATTAAATTTTTTCAAATACCTTTACAGCATCTTGAGAAAGAGCCAAGAAATTAATTTTTCTCATTTTGTAGCATGTGTCATACACCGAGGTCTGCAGGCAGTTTACAAGAAATATCCTCATAAATATTGACAGGTCTGAGTGAAGACTCTGTGGAAGCAGAGTTTGCAACTACAGCACTGTGAAATCCTGCGCTGGTTTCACACAAGCTTTCTAGAGTGGCCCCACTGGTCTCAGGTCTGCATCTTCATCAGCAGGCTTCAAGCAGCCTCAGTAAAAGTTAATTTAAATTAGGCCATTTTTCTCTCAACCTGCTATTGTCAACACACAGCCCAAAAAGCTCAGTTCTACATTTTACTTACTAGGACCTCTTAGATTTTATCCTAGGGGCCTTTTAACCCCTCTCCTCAGGTATTGTTACGACTGAGATTTTCCCACAAATGACTGTCAGTCCCATCCTCGTGTGGCAGTGTGGGTTGGGAAGGACTTCTAGGCTTTATCCACAGCCCCAGAGCCACCACATTTGCTTCCTATTTCTCTGTAGGAAAAGCAGGGATGGGTCCTGATGCAGAAGTGCCTAGTTACCACTCTTTAAAATTTCCCTCTGAGGTGAACATATTACTTTGGGTAATTTCTCTGTTTCTCCACTATCTGTGAGTCAGGTAAAGTCAGTGAACCTCGACTTTGGTGTTAAAAATCTCTAACTTACAGAGTGTCAAACAGGGATTTTGTGTAAAGTTAAAGCAAATGGACAGTCAGTGATAAACATAGTTAGTAGTATAAATCAAATGACAGCTTTGCCTTTCATACCCCTTGTACGTATAAATATTGGGTTGGGGAAAGGAAGGGAAAATAGTTTTGTGATAGAATTGGTTTAGAACATCTTTCCTGATTAACACTCACATGCAAGTAGCATTTAGGTAAAAGAGCCACTTGCCCTCTAAAAGCAATGTGCTCTCATTTAATAAATTTATCAGCAGTACTGAAGCACAGTGTGTTTGCTGGAAGCCTTGAAAACAGCCCCAGCTCTGAACTGAATGGCTGCTTTTGTCTCCTTTGGGAGCAGAAGGATTTTCCTTATCCAGGGACAGAAAGAAGTTCTTTCAGAGAAAAAGACTTTGTGCCAGGTTCTCTGCCAGGAGTCATGGGGTTTTCTGAACAACCTGGAGAGGCCACATTGCATCAGTAAGCCTAGCAGGTGGTGAGGACTGAGAAGACAGGGCACCTCTCTGCAGCTCCAGGCACTGGCATCCACATTGCCATGCCAGACAAGCTCACCATGCGCAACAGGTTGTTCCTTCAGGGGACACCGAATCCTCCTTTGTTCTCTTCCCACTTCTTCCGTTCACTTTCACCACCTGCTCCAAACATCTCTGACAGTCCCAGATTAACACCCCTGCCCTAGTAAAGTCCCGCTCTGCAGGCAAAAGAAGCAAATCTGAACTCTCTCCTGAGCCCAACAGCACTGCTTATTAATCAGCCAGACAGTTCACGTCTGAGAGAGACAAGGGCATTCCTCTTGGGGGGAGAACATGCTGCTTCCAGGGAGATCTCTTCCACCATCTGCCCGCATCAAATCTGGGAAATAGAATATAGGAAAGCAAATTCAACACAGATGTGTAACATGTGAAAGTCTGTTGACTTCAGGGTATATTTGTATTGCATTTAGCCTCGGGAATCTAAACCAGAGACAGCCTTTCCTCCCCTCCCCATTGCCACTCTGATGTAGATGTCAGTAGACACATACTGTGACACCTAATCAGGTTTCAGTATGATCATCAGTGGAGTTGCGTTATGTTTTTTCCTTTGTTATTTGGTTGTTTGCTTCTGCAAGGAAGTAGTTTACATGGTAATCACGAGACAGGGGAACATTATATAAACTGTGTTATTTTACCAAATTGAAATTCCCAGCCACCCGTGTGACTTGGGAGGGTCACTGAGCTCTTCATGACCAGAAAATGTGCATCCTTAATATATAACTTCTGTCAAATGTATTTGGAAAAGTGTTTCTAAATGACTTCTTCCTCCATGTTTCAAAGGGCCATAAAGCATCAGCCATAGCAAAGTCAGGCTATCGTGGTTGGGTTATCTCTGGGTTTGATGTCCAGAGTGTAAGAGGACTTTGTTAACTAATGCTAGTTTGGAAGAAGAATGAGGAGGACTGCAGTACCTTCCCACTCTGAGGCCCTTCCTATTCAAGAAGTAAGAAGCATCCAGCAGAGAGTGCCTTCTTAGGCACTGCTTCAGGAAAGGTTTCAGGGCTGTGTTCATTTAGACCACCACATCTGAGTCTGTGTACATTTACCTAGTGCAAATTGTCCCTGTTTTGTCTGCCCTTCTCTCAGACAGAGAGGTTTTTAAAAAACAAATAAAAGAGAAAATAAGATGTGTTCTTCCACATGCGCCTGTCCTGAAGAAGGAAAAAACCCAAACAGCATGAGAAAGTGTTAATTGTGTTGTCAGATACACTTCTGGAAGGAGCTCAATATGACAATGCTGAGTATGGCAAGAACACTTGAATAAAATATACCAGGAAGACTAAATTTAGGCAAACGTGTATGGAAGGGGTTTTTTTTTTTGAAACATCCTGACCGTGCTGCATTTTCTTTGATTAGCACCCACTGAATTAAAATATGTGAAAACTAACTGGGAAATACTGTCTTTCTATTATAGATTAAGCCCCCTTATCCTTGTAATTAAAGAAAGTGCTTTTTCCACTTCAGCAATCCTTCAGCAAAAACAAAGATAGAATTCAATATTCTTGATAGATCTTGGATAAAATGAAGACAGGAAAGAAAACCTTTCAGACCGGTTTTATGGGCTGGAAAGAAACAGGACTGCATATCTTGTCTTATTTCAACTCTTAATGGCACATTGTGACCTCTGGCAGAGTCTGCTGAAGTCAATGGAGTTGCACCAGGGATTGGTACCAGAGCTCATGCTCTCAAACTGCCACTAAATAAAAGGCAAGATCCATATTTCTTCACTGTTTTATGTTAAACAAGCTCTTGTGTATGGCAATAGAAGAGGGAAGGAATCTTCCTCTTACGCATTTTCCTGCAGGTTCCTACAAGCGCAGAAGCGCAGTTTGGCAGATGTTCAGCCTGCTCTCTCAGAAGAGGAAGGGTGAGGGGCTTCAGGCCTCTGCTGGGCAGAACAACTGTCCTTGGTTATTTCTCGCTCTGGAGCAGAGGGAAGCCAGGAACCAGAGTGCAGATGGGCACATGGTCACACAGGGAGCACATCCTTTCCAATGCCTGGGACCATCCAGCTCATGCTGAATATGCACCAGCTGTACATGCAGTCTATTTTTGTGCCCCTAACTCTAAAATGCTGGGGGTTTTTTAATATGATTTCTGGCTGACTGGTTAAGAAAGTGGCACTTGATCTTTAAGAAAAGGATCAAGAATCAACAAACGGAGTTTAGCTTCCAAAGTTTGTACAATAGGGATAACTCTGGGCTTTTTTGGGGAAGCGTGCCATTACATTTCCAGAAACACTGGGAGTGGCACACTGCCCGAAACAACTGTAAAAGGCAGCAGAACAAAAATGGACTTTCAGCACCTGAGATTTATGTCAAAAATACCTCAGCCCTTGTACATGTTTTATGAGCGTTAAAATAGAAAGTACAGTCCCTATGTGTCAGGTGGTGAACGAGCAATACTTCTATAAGATTTAGTTCTTTGCAGGCAATTCTTGAAATTCCTTAAGCCCCTGAAATTCTGAGTGATTGCTCCAGAGGGGTATGAAACCTATATCTGGACTTCAGGCTGAGTTTCAGTTGTTGGCTGTAATTGCAGGGGAATTTCTGGTGCCAGAGAGATCCTGGGAGGCCATAGGGGAAAAGGAGAGAAATGAAAAAGGTAGTGGTATTTTGAAGCGCAGTTGTTTAATAAACATGCTTTTCCAAAAAATAAGTCTGGGAACATCTCCTGCTATAACAGTGCCAGTGTGGGTAAGCCTGCATTTACACACGGAGGCTTGGCAGCATGGGTGCTTGACTCACCAAATATACAGTATAAAGTCTGTGAAATGCTGAACGTGCCAAAGTGAGACGCAGATTCTGTCAGCTTTGCTCCCCATGAGTAGGACTGTGCTCTGCACCTGACTGTTTGGGAAGGAAACTACTACACAGCGGAAGAAGGTTGTCAGTGTTGACCAAAATAAGTATGGGTCTTTTTTAAACTGCTAACGTGGGCCGTTTCCTTAGAGCGAGGAGGTTTTTCAATGGTCTTTGAAGATTCTTTCATTTTCATTTGTTTCCCACGTCATTTGTTTCCCACGTCTATCTCATTTTAAGCAAGAACCTGCTTGCTGTTAATCTTTTGCAGCCATATTCTTAAACACCCTGTGTACAACACTTGTCACAAGCATGCTGTTCCGGCTATATCAGTGCGCATGACCACGCAGAGATTCATTTTTAGAGCAGGATGGTACTCCAGGAGCTGTTCTTTCAGCTGCATGCGTGGGCTTAGCAGAGAATATGCAGGCTAAAAGAGGAGGGAGGGCTCAATTAACTGCCTCCAGGGTTCTAATATACACCATCGCACCCATTTACAGCAAGTTTCTCTGCAGTTAAAAAGGAAATCTTTTCCACAGTTTTGTTCAAGCTCTTCAGTAGAATTTTATGGAGAATTAGATCTGTGGTTCAGCGTTTTAAATATCAATTTAAGTTCTAATTTTAACAATACAGTGTTGGGTTTATTTCTGGTAAGGTCTATAGCACCTTTCCCTAGGATTCCTTATTCCTGGTAAGTGTAAAGGACTGTTAAGAGAAAGCGTGGAGAATCCTTGTTAAAAAATGTGTACTGCAGCTTCATCTGAGGGGCAGAGGTGGAGGGAGCAGGGGTTTACCCAGTCTGAGTGACTTCGTCATGAATGTGACTCATGCTTACTTAGGATGTTAGGATGACTTTCTGGTCCTACTTCAGAAAGGATGGAAAGACAGGATTTTCAAGACTATTTATTTTTCCTTAATGAGATACATAGAAATAAACCAAGTTCAGGCTTCCTTTTCCTGGGTCCCAGGTGCAGAAGAGAAGACATCCATCTTTCCTACTTCCTCTCTCCTCTTTCCTTGGGAAACCAAAATCTGGTTAGGGTCAGTACTGCAGCAAGTGGTGTTGACTTTAGCCAGATCTGCACATGAGGTTTCTTCATCTGTACTTTTTCAGACAATAACAGTTTCTCACATTTACAAAGATGTGATGACGCGCCCTTTTGTTTGTATGAGGTGATCAGCAAAGGAGACACCTCAATTAATGAACATCCACTCACTCCCACACTCAGGGATGCACAGGTTTGGGCCCTTTTCTGACTGCAACTCTTACTGTGGGGAAAAAAAAAAAAGGAGGCTTTTCTTGCATGTAGAAAAATGCGTCTTCTTGTATATTAGTTATGCTTAGATTGAAGGGCCTTGGAGATTCTTTATATTCAAAGAGCAAACACTGCCACTATCATTATGAATTACTATTCCTGATGAGTCTAATTCTTTTTACTGCCATTACAGCAGATGCTCACATATCTATCCTCAGTGGCCAAATCAATCTTTCCAAACTCCTAATAAATATTCCAGGAAGAATGCTAGATATTATAACAGCATTTCATGGCCTTGGCAGGAGAAGATAGCATTGCCCCTTCAAGTCAGCTTTTCACACAGCTTACCTGCAAAGCCTAAGGGACACCTGATAGGGATCCCTGGCTGAACACTGGTGTTACACAGGCAGATATTCACAGTGACAGTATTTTTTCCTGCTAACAGCCTTCAGTACAGTATTTTTCTCTCTGTGGCTATGTCTCTTCTTTCAGCTTCATCCATCTTCAAGAGCATGAGCTCTGTTGTGGTTAATTATAAACTTCAGGGACTTTTAACATGGGGAATTTCTCAGAACACAAATCAAGTGAACGAACAGGCATCCTCTGATAGAACCTGGAAAATAGAAAGCCTGGTGAAATAAAACATATGGCTCAAAACAATAGATCTTGTAAACAAGTCAGATCCATAATCTCTCAAACTAGATGGATTATCTGCATATAGATTTCTTCTTACCTGCTAATTTCTTTCTCGCTGTCATCTAGCAGGTTAGCAACTTTCAGTTGCTAATCATCACCAGTGTGTCTTCTAGAATGGCTGGTCCTATTTTCCTTGTCTCCTCCTGGAAATTCTGTTCCCTATGGTCTTGTTTTATTTCGTAACAAATTACAGAAATTAGGAAAAAAATGTTTCCCGTAAATTTATGGCTTTGTGACGTTAGTTACCCTTCCTGTAACTCTTCTGGATGTCTCTTGGATCTCATGTTTCCTCTGTTCTTATATTGGCTCCTTTTTTCCATTGCCTTGAGAAACAAGAGGTCTGATAGGGAATAAGGGTTGACACACACTTATTCATTAGGAGTGAACCTATGGACAACAGGCAGGTACATGAGAACAGGCAGTACCAGCCCCAGAATGTTGTAAGCCTGTGTTGGTGAGTCTGGAAAAGAGTGGGACAGGTAAACCATGGATTCCTTTAGCATGGGGAAGGCAGTTGCTGAGTGGCTGAGTCAAGCCCTGCTCTTAAGTGAGTTTATTGTTTCCTATGCACTAGACAGAATTGCCTCTGAAATGCTTAGGGATAAAATGGATGAAATGTTGCCTTTTGGACCAATTTTTTGGTATGTATCTTCCATGTTCTTCTGGTTTTAAGTGTTTTTCAAGGCTTCCTGAAGCCTTGAATTGGCTGCTTTTTGGCATGGAGTTTGAGCAAGACTGAAATCGAGTTAAAAATATAACGAGATTCTGAAATAGTTGAGTTATTCTTAAGATTTGCTCATGTTTAGCTATCATTCCATTTATAGAACACTTGTAAGGATTAACACACAGCACACCAAAAAAAACATATATCTTATGAAATAGTGTGCTTTAGGTCCCATAGTTGCTGCTGGGAGATTTCCTCTCTTGATATCTTTTTATTTTGCTGTACTTTCTTGCAATCCAAAGCGGGGCTTTGCTGGTTCCAATACAGTGTTCAGAAAGTAATCTTACCCCATGTCCTCCTACAGCAGCAAAGCACAGCTCACACAGCAGGTGTGGTTTACACGGGCATGACACTACGTGCAGCAAAAAGCATCTGATTTCTCTCTTTATATAACTTTTAATATAAAGAAACATGATTGGAAAGCAGAGAATTAATTCAAAGATTGACTAGGCCAGGTTGGATGGGTTCTTGGTATAGTGGAAGGTGTCCCTGCACATGGCAAGGGAATTGGAACTTGATGATCTTTAAGGCCCTTTCCAAGCCAAACCATTCTATGAGTCTATGACTTCTGCCACTGTTAATATGTTCCGAGGCCTATACATCTGGAAAGGTTTGGATGTGGGGCAGCAGGATGAGTACAAGCCCATAATGTGTGTCCAGTGGGTCTCATAAGGGTGACTCTAAGTGCCAGCTGCAGCACATTGCAGTTTTAGGAATACTTTTAAGTCACCAAATGAATCACAACTCCAATTTAAATATATAGGCTTATTATGAGATATAAAGACCTTTCTTGCCTGAGAATTAGATCCACAAAAGGCAGCATTACTGAGGGGGGAGCAGGACCTGAAACAAGAAAAGCAGGAAATGTGACAGAGGAGGTGGCAGGGGTACCTTTCTCCTGATAAAAGGGCTCTGACAACCAGAACATCTTGAGCCAGGCATATTTTCATTCTTGCATGTTTCCTGATTTGAGCCATGCATACAGAACTCACAGAGGGAAGCCCCTTCCTGCCAGCACATGTACGTGTGAAAGAGCATGAACTGTCATAATTAAGGCAGGTTTGCTCCTAACTGTATTTTGAGGGATAAAGTGATTTTGTTGCAAAGATTGGAGAAACCTCCCATGGCACCTCTAGTTAGCTTAGCTGAAGTTTTAAGAATTTCACATTTAGACTGAGTCGCACAGAGCTGTGTGTTGGGCTCCTCAGTCTTATCCAAATCTCTATGAATTCAAGCCAAATCTGCAACCTTTCTCCTCTCAACAGGACAAATCTGTGACATGCAGTGCAGGTCAATCAACATGGCTGAGAGGTTTCAGATGGTGTAACCTGTCACAGGATAAAGAAGCATGCCAGAATGTCCATTTCAAGGAAACCATCTGTAAATCATAAAAAACCTGGGGTTTCAAATCAGTATTTCACTATTAATTTCTCAAAAAGGAAAAGTGAATTAAGACTGCAGATCCTGGAAATTATTCTTTAGAAACTCATTTCAGTTACCATCAGCATTATGGTGTAGGTCCACTTCAAGCTATAGCCTATAATATAATTCAGACAATTAAATATTCCATAGCTGAACCTTATCTTTCTGAAGACTCCCAAACCAAGCAAACGTGTTTCATCAGGCATGTAACCAATTTCACTGTATGTGTGCATGTAGGCCTCTTCCTCATTACTGTGGCAACCTTATAATATCCTAAAGCTCAGAGACTAATTATAGCTGTCCAAAAAAGCAGCTGAACATCTTTTATTCAGTGAGTTTAGGATACATTTCCTTGGCTGGATATTAATAATAGACTCAAGGAAACACGTTGACTTTGTCAGAACCTCACAAATAGTTTCCAAAGGATATCCCCAGCAATGCACTTGATACTTATTTACAGGAGGTATGGCATACAAAATTCAGTATCTCTTGTGAGAGATCTTTCTTATTTCTTACTATTTTTCCTGGCCTTTTTAAAATTCCACAATTCATAAAAAAGAAGAAAAAAGCCAGTCTGAAATAGCATAAACCAACAACAGGTTACTCATAAATTTCAAAACATTCTCACCATCCAAAACCTCTTTAAATTGGGTCCATTTTGAGCCTTTACTGTCTCAGTCTGTTGCTGATCATAATCCTCGTCCTTGTATTAATTTTCCAGGAGTGATGCTCCTCTTCTGTGAATCAGAGAGTTTGAACCCCAAGAGGTTATTGCCAAATCCTATGGGGCAAGATTCTTCTTTTCTTGCAAAAGCACAGCTCCTTATACTTCTCAGTAAAGTTACAGAAGTCAGTAGAATAAAGGCCAGGTCCCTGTGTTTCCCTGGGTCCAGAGTAAGGCCCACAGCCTGCAAATGGACTTTTCCATACCAGCATGACAATGAGGAGGATAGATTACATATACATCAAGTGTCCTATCTAAACAGATGATTAAATTAAAAAAAAAAAAATATAACAATAACAATACATCTGTATTTTTAAACCAGTAGATTGTGTGTGGTTTCAAATTCTTTTCATTCAGTTGTTCATGGCAAAATAATGTTTACAGAACAGATAAAGGCAAGCAGGAAGCTGTAAGTAATGGATGTCTAGAAAAGCTGTCTTAAAAACAAGTGTACCTGTGAGGAACAATTGGCAGACTGTTGGGACTTTTATGGATAATTACATTACACAGGCTCTCATAATGGCAGATGCAATATAATAAATAGGCTGCTCACTTTGGTGTTCCCTGTAGTCAGCTAGAGCTATCTGGAAGGCAACTCTTTATTTTTCTGGTTTGTGTGAAAATTATGCCTTTTTGTCAGGAGCTCCTTGCTTCACAGAACACCACACCGCCCAGCAGCTGATCGTCATAATTGTAATTCGATTGTACCAAACTGCCAGTGTGGAAACACTGGGGATTGTGTTGTCTTGCTCAGCTCTAACTCTTTAGCCCCCCTAGAGCCCTGAGCTTGCCACAATGGTGCTTGCTTGGGATGGACCCTACCCTTGAAGGTCTTAAATTACACTAGTCATCACCTCTCACCCTGTGGCTGCCCTCTGTGGTTGGTGGTGCTCTGCACCTTGCAGAGGGAACTCAGGATCTCTCAAGACTGGGTATCTACTTTGTTATTTTTTGGGGGGAGATTGTTTGGTTGCTTTTGAGGGTATTTTTAGCAGTACAGGATTATTAGTCACAAAAAAAAAAAAAGAAAAAGTAAAAGAAAAAGATAAAGAGAGAGAGAGAGAGAAATATATGTTGAGCTTATATGTATTTTGCCCTGCCTGGAGCACAGATAGCTCCTCGGGGCTTTCAGGAAAGCATCAATAGAAAACAAGTGGCAACTCTTGAGCCGCTCTGAGGTACGAATAGTGTTGGAGAGGCAAATCTCAAGTCCATGCTTCTCATTGTATCCTCCCCTGCATGCCCCAGTGGTGGACAACCATGATAAAAAGATGTTGCTGGTCAGCTCTGCACACAGCTGGGCTCTCCTTCTTGCCTGGATGCTAAAGGCAGACTCCTGAAGGGATGCCTATCCCTGCAGGAAGGAAAGTGCAGCATCCAGCTTCAGCTGGAGGTCAGCCAGTATGTGCTCATGCTTGAATTGCTGCTCAGACAGGCACACAAAAAAGACAGAATTTGGGAGCAGAGGTTGGGGTAGGTTTTCTCTACAGCACTTCCTGCTCACACAAGACAGGAATGGTAAACAGACAAGCACAACTTGCATGTTCTTTTTGTCCCTTCTCCAACATGGTAAAAATAGCCATGCCATCATGAGGTGGAGGATCAGCTCTTTCCTATCAAGTGTTTCCATCTTTTTGAAATGATGCTGCTGAGTCTGATGGATTAGAAATAAGATGGACACTTAAGCATGGAATATTTTACTTCATTTATGGACACAATTTGGAGAAGCGGGTTTTTCAAGCAGTGGGGTGAGGAGAGTACTTGTGAAGTTTTATTAATTGGGGCTTTTATTTCACTTGTGTGCTTTTTATTCCTCCCCCATGCACCCTGTCCCAAATCTACAAGCCAAGCTCTAGTGCATGGGATAGACCTGCATATGGAGAAAGCTCCCCAGTTTGCTCACTATTTACTAGGAGCAGAATCTTGCTCTAGGCATTTCTGGTTGTCATCTGAGGCAGAGAGCAAAATAAATACAGCCATCTTTCAGAGTCTGCTTGAGGAGCGAGTCATTTTATGTTGTAATGACATGTGCATTTAATAAAGCTACAGAGTATTCTGAGGAGAGTAAAACTGCACTCTTATCTCAGAGACATATAGACATTAAGAATGAAGATTTCATTTAATTGTGGCTTGCCGCTGTGCACAATTTACCAAAATGGCAGTAAACTGCTATTGAACTGTAACATCTAAAGATGTCTAAGTGCTTGGATAATTTGTGGTTTTTTCCTCCTTTGGAACATAGTAATAAAATAGCTTAAAAATTAGGAAGAAAATAGAGCACCAAGGCCTTCAAAGCAAAGAGAGAAGTAGTCCCATACTCAAGGGCTCTAATACAAGCATCATCCCCAGGAGAGGCACACCTTGTCCCCCTTACCTTGGTTCACAGAGCCATCGTAACACAATTACCATTACAAATAAATAAAATGATGGGCTTGTATCCCAGAGAGATGCAGACCAGCAGTACTGGTGTTTTTGTTAGTTTGTGAGCCCTTTAAGAAAGTTCCCACAGGTAAGTTGTGGGCTTAGCTTTCCTTAATTGGATTTCACAGGCCTCTTAAAAGTAGTGTGGGATCCCTTCCTCTCCCTGGCCCCTTTCCACAGCCAAAAGTAAACACCAATGGCTGTGACTGCACAGGATTTGTGTCCACACTTGAATCCCTTTATTGTCTCTTAATGCAACTCTGAGTGTCTTGGTTCTACTTGGGTGGCCCAGGGAGCTCCCTTCACCCATTGGTGGAATCCCTTGGGAATCAGACCAACACCCACTGACTTGGCCATGATGATTATCTGACTGCAGCACCTGAGCCCTGTGGGACTGGCTTAAGGGGCATGTCTTAAGTGTCTCCAGCAGGGTTTTTTGTTCAAAATGACTAAAATGAGAGGTAAGTTGATGGAGCTGACAGGGCTCTGTTTAAGTGCAGAAGAGACACTTCATAGCCTGGCATAGCAAAGAGAGCCTCAGCTGATGATGAGAAGGCATGACATCCATGCCTAACTGGAAAGCATTGGCTTCCTCAGTAACAGAAGTGGTTCCAGTGCTAGCTCCAAGGTAAGAGTGGGAGAAGATCCAATAGGCACCCAGGAGAGGAGTTTGGGAACAGCACAGACAGCAGAAGTGGGAGAAACCAAAAGGAAGATTCCTGAAGGATGGAGTGCTGAGTTTCATTCAGACTTTTCTTATCTATGAGTGGTTTTGTTTGTTTGGTATGGGTTGCTCTTTTGTGGGGTTTTTTGTTTTTGTTTTTTGTTTGTTTGTTTGTTTTTTGGTAGATTTGATGCAATCTGTGGTAATATTTGTGTCCACTGGGCATAGTGAGGATTAGACCTAGCTGCAGAGATTTTATTAGGCTAAGCAATGGGCTTCTGTTCCTTGGATGGATGGGTAAATGAAGGATACCCAGCAGTCACCTGTCTGCAGGGATGAAGCATGGGGAGCAGAGATTTTATAGATTGCAGTGTTACAGCATCAGTGCTGAGCTACCTGCTTACAGTGACAAAGAAAATTGGCACCTGGGTAATGTTTATCAAAAATATTGTGTTGAAGCACAATCGCAGAACTGTCGATTATTCTTATTAATAGAAAGGGTAATCTACCTCTAGCAGATAACAAATAAGTAAAGTTCATTGCTATTATTACCTCCAGATACATGCAGTGTGAGTATTTCACACTGAAAGTTTTCTTGCATTCATATAAATTACACTGACTAGAAAACACTAATGCTCTCCCCAAGATAACAAACATATATGTGAAATATTCTAATCTAGTGGTGCTAATGTGTCTAGGGAGGGTTTATTGCACCATGAAATTTAGATGAATCACAGAAGTGGAATGTTGGATGAAATTACCAGATAGTGATGTCTTCAGCTGTGTGCCCAGGCAGGTGGATGGCAAACTGCAGAAATTAAGAACTCACTGGGTGATGAGAATCCCTCTTTCAGCTGCCATCCAGAGACAGGACTGTCCACTTTCCTCTGGATTTGCCTGTGGGGTCAAGGAAACACAATAAATTCTTTCTTTTCTTTCTCCTTACCTTCAGAATTTCATTTTGCGTATTTGTTTTGCTATTTGTATTGAGTTGCTCATCTCTGACACGTCTGCTAGCAAGTAATGAATAAATAAAGCCAAATGAGCTGAATGAGTTGTCTAAAGAATAGTGTGAAATTTACTTGAAAAATCATTCAGCAGTTGTTTGAGAAAACAAAGAAAACTGAGAAAAGTCAGTTGCATATTTATAGAGGTGTTGTCAGCATCTTTTAGATCGGTCTGCAGTGCTTCTCCCATTTTGCCCACATGAAAGTGGGAGAGCTTGTGATTTTTGCCAGGCAGCTGTGCAGCCATCCATTACCCAGGAAGGCTGCTTCAGAGCTCAGTGGAAAGATTTAAAAATTATTTTTATTAGCCTAACATGCTACTTTCTAAAATGACTTTTTCACTTACTTTACCCCAGGGCTTGAGAGTTCAGAGCTCACATGCCCTGGCCACATTGTAAAGTAAAATAATGCCCAGCCAGACTGCTGAAACTGACTCTTTGTGTGCAACTCGCTGTATTTCTAGTGGAGGTGAAAGGTGCTAGGCTGGCATCCTTGGACAATAAAATCCTTCACCAGTGCGCTGGTTTGCCACTAGGTTTCATACCAGATTCACCAAGGAACCACATTTCTGGCCAAAGGGGCTACCCCGGAGGTGCCAGAGTGTTTCTGTCAGCAGCCGCTTACTCAGTCCTTGGCCACCTGGAAACTCATAGCGTTGTTAATGTAATTTCGGGTGATACTTTTTATATGGTAGCCAGCATCTGCCCAGGACTGCACTGACCCCACCGAGTGTTTCACACAGACCCCAAGCACTGTCAGATGGTGACAGTGCACAGTCACTGCTGAGCTTGACCAGATTTGAGAAAATAACCTTGAGAGATAGGGCTCAGTATGGATTTGCATCCCTGGTGCACAGGAGACAAAAATATCGAGAGTGGTAGAAGAAAACTTCTTTTAGCTAAGAATGAAAGGCAAGTGCCATGAAAAATGTCTGAAAACATTGATTCCACTTCTAAGTGCTCACTTAGTTAGCAAAAATGATTGTTCCCCTCTCTTATTTGATGTTCACAAAGTCATTTTCTGAGCTTGGCCTTGTATCAGAAGATACAATATCTGAATTTTTATATCAGCAAAATGGCAAAGAACAAGGACTGAATCTTGTTCTGTTGAAGTCAATGGAGTTTTGCCATTGACGTTCAATTGAGGCAATTTTCTTCCTTTTGTGGATCAAGAAAAAGGCATTAATCCTCTGGTTTATTTTTTTTTTGTCATCTGCAGTTTATAAAATATATTTATCAGTCTGGGACTTTAACCAAAAGGAAGAGGTTTACAAGCAACTAAAGCATGTTCTTTCAAGATTTACAAAATGAATAAACTAGCAAAAGCAGTATTTATCCATGAATAATTTTAGCTAGAAAAAAGGATGAAACAGGAAAACAGAACTGACATTATTTAAAGGATTTGTCTACAATTTTTTTTAAACACTAAAACAAAACTTGCTTTAACAGCAATAATGTTTTCAGGGTTATTTATATGGGTTTCTTTCCGAAAAAGCTGACTCCATACAGCAGACATATATAAAAGAAATAAAAAGAAGTTTTTATTTCTTTACCTTTTAAGCTTTATCTTACTTTTTGCCTTGAATCATCAATCTATCCTTCAAAGTTTTTGATGTCATTAATAGTGGAGAAGAATGAAAACATGGTTCTTGAATATTATGTTCATTCTTAAGAGCATATTTTTTTAAAATATGTTGTATTGCAAGACTTTATTTTTCAGTCTTAGGCTCTTCACAGATACCATTTACTTTGAAGAAGCCTCTAATCCTTTCTTCTCTCATTTTCTGTCTCTTACTGTTTTGGCTACAGAGAGGGAAAGAGGTTTCTTCTTTCCATTTTCCTTGACTGACCCATGAAAATGATGCATGATAGAAGCTTTAAAAAGAAATATGTCTGTTAGTGCCTTTGAAAATTAGTCTCTTTGTTCTTATGGCTGATGTTTTTGTTGCAGAGCCATGATCTGTTATGTGTGCTCATTTTAAAGATTCGGTTACCTTCCCTTATTCCACTGCAATTCTCAAAGTCTGTAGTAGGAGCACCAAACTTGAGAAGTGGGCCCATAAGAACCTCAAGAAGCTCAACAAATCCAAGTGCAAGGTGTTGCAGCCGGGTCAGGATAATCCCAGACTTAAGTACGGACTGGGGGAAGAGCTCATTGAGAGCAGCCCTGCAGAGATGGAGCTGGGTGTTGTGGTGGATGAAAAGTTGGACATGAGCCAGCAGTGCGCACTTGCTGCCCAGATAGTCAACTGCATACTGGGCTGCATCAAAACAGCGTGGCCAGCAGGTCGAAGGAGATGATTCTCTTACCCTACTCTGCCCTTGTGATACCCCACCAGGAGTGCTGTGTCCAGCTCCAGGGTGCTCGGCACGAGAAAAATGAGGATCTGTTAAAGCAGGTCCAGAGGAGAGCGACAAAGATGATCCAAGGGCTGGAGCACATCTCCTGTGAAGGCAGTCTGAGACAGCTGGGGTTATTCAGCCTGCAGGAGAGAAGGCTGCGAGAAGACCTCATTTTGGCCTTCCGGTACTTAAATGGAGCTTCTAAAAAAGAGGGAAATGGACGTTTTATATGGGCAGATAGTGTTAGGACAAGGCAGAACAGTTTTAAATTAAAAGAGGAGAGATTTAGAGAGGAAAGGAGATCCACCACTACCTGTAAATTTCTAAATAAGAACAAATAGGCAAAGCAGAGTAGACAAATGCACATCTGACTGCACTATGTATAAATTCAAGTCTTCTTGGGGCAGTTATCAAAACAGTCTTTGGTCCACCACAAAGTCTGTATTAGTTACAGGAGCTATAGGAATAAATGTACTATATCTGGATTTGTGCTTTTGAGCCACCTTCAAATCACCATCAGCTGATGTTTCAAATAGGATATTACCACATCATACTTACTTACAGTCTATTTAATTTTAGTAGAAACCCATACCTTGCAATGAATCTGCTTTTATTGCATTCACTACCTGTTTGTCTTGAGAAACATCTATTCTATTAGTCTCAAGAAATCCTTTGATATCAGTAGGATTCAAGACCAATAGAGAGTGAACACCTGAAATTAACAGATACTGAACAATTTTGATACCTGTTGATAGGCACTGATACCTTTCAAACTTGCCAGGCTAGGCCTGTAGGTCATGGAATCATAGAGCATAGAATCACAGAATGTTAAGGGCTGGAAGGGAGCTTAAAGATTATCTAGTTCCATCCCTCCTGCCCATGGGCAGTGGCACCTCCCAGTAGCCTAGGCTGCTCAAAGCCCCATCCAAACAGGCTTTAAACACTGCCCAGGTTGGGACATCCACGACCTCCCTTGGCAACCTGTTCCAGTGTCGGATCACCCTTACACTGAGGAATTTCTTCTTAAATTTCCCCTCTTTCAGTTTGTACCCGTTACTCCTTGTCCTGTTACTGACAGAGAGTCCATCTCTGCCTTCCCTGGAGGCCCCCTTCAGATACTGGAAGGCTGCTGTGAGGTTTCCACACAACTTTCTCTTCCCCAGGCTGAACAGCCCCAACTTTCTCAGCCTGTCTTTTTAAAGGAGGTTCTCCAATCCTCTTATCATTTTGTAGCCCTCCTCTGGACTTATCCAACAGTTCCATGTCCTCCTTCTATTGGGAGCATGGAAACTGTACACTTTACTCTAGGTGGGATCTCACAAGAGCAGAGTAGAGTGGCAGAAGCACCTCCTTTGACCTGCTGGCCACACTGGTTTTGGTGCAGCCCAGGGTGTGGTTGGCTTTCTGGGCTGTGAGCACACACTGCTGGCTCATATAGAATTTTTCATCAACCATCACCAAGTCTTTCTCCTCAGGGCTGCTCTCAATCACTTCTCTGCCCACCTGTGGGTGTGTCTGTGATTGCCACGGCCCAGGTGTAGACCTCGCATGCCACTTTATTGAACTTCGTGAGGTTTGCATTGGCCCATCTGTCAAGCATGTCAGTCCCTCTGGATGGCATCTCTTCCCTCCAGCGTGGTGACTGCTCCACACAGCTTGGTGTCACCAGCAAATTCCCTGAGGATGCACTCGATCTTGCTGTCCATGGCACCGACAAAGATGTAGGCATTGAGATCTAGAGATAGTATTTTGATGTTCATAGACATCAATGCCTTTCAAGCCCGTTAAGAATCCAAACCCTTTGTTCTGAAGAAAATTTTTGATACTGGTAGCAATCAAGACCTGTTGATAGTGTGCCCATTTGATATAGATAGGAATTGAGACCAATCAATTTTGACAAATATCTAAAGGTATATTTATCAATAGGTTATTACCATATTCATCTCAACACTCATTTATTTCCTTTGGTCTCAAGAATTATTTTTTTTCATATTGGTACAAATCAAGACATAAAGATAGCAAGACCTTTCGATATTGGTAGTCTTCAGTACCTACCAATGCTACAGAATGTTAGTGATTGCCTTGTGGTGTACTAGAAGTTAAAACTAATACTGTATGTTCCCCAGCTAAATAGTGCTGCAAATTGGTATTTCCCCAAAACTGAAGGGCTTCATAAGAAATTATGAGAAATAATGAAAGCTATTCTCGGACTAAGAAAATTACAGAATATATTCAATAACAATAATTTTTCATGAAAAATTATTGTCTAAGTGCACATGAATTTCCTGATAAGTATCAGTATAATTGTATATATGTCATAAAACATGTAAGAGTAATTGTAATGTAGTTAACCAATGATGTCTCCATTTCTTTTCCTCTGTTATGTATGTGTACAGGCAGAACAGTTAAAAAGTTGTAAAAGAGTTCACGTTGATTTGTACAGCTCAAAGCAGAGCAAAATCCCATATGGGCAGCAAAATTAAAATTGCACTGTGGCAAAAAAAAAAAAAAGGTATTAACTTAGTTCCATTTTTTTTGCCCTACTTTTTCTGAAAGCCTGTAAATTAGCTGCTACTTAGGGTTCTAATACAGAGCAAAGCATTTGTTATCCACTTAGCAGTGCTACTCATCTCTTCTATGGAAAATATCAATGTTAGTGCACTTCCACTAAAAAGCACTCAAGAATTTAAAAAAAAAAGCCAGCAACCAAACCAGAAACAATTTAGCTTTGATCTAAAATCTAGCACTTGTATATAAAAGAAATGTAACTTGAAGGTTACTAATGCATTTTCTATGACACTTCTATTTGTATAGAAATAAAGTCATTTAATACCAAATGCACTTATTAATTTCTGCTGTAGCTGTGTCCTTTTCAGGAGGACAGAAATTTCTTGCTGTTGTTAAGGTTTGCATTTGCTGGGATTTACTGAGAATGTTTCAGTGAAATAGTACTGCAAACTGAAATAGCACAACCTGGCACTCACAAGTTGTTTTGCAGGCAGGATTGTTCTTTTATACGTCATTAGAACTTGTTACTGAAATACTGAAAAAAACCTAGAAAGTCTCACATGCCTAGATATACAAGACAGTGAGAGAATTAGGTTGGGTCCTGAAAAGATGGGATCTTCCACAAGTGGCAGGGCTTTGTAGGGGCTCAGCTCTTTCTGGCTTCAGTCAGCTCCCAACGCACCTCTTGGTATGTGCATATATTATTCACTGAAACAATTGTTTTGTTCACAGAAAAACACTGAGTTTTAGAAGCACTTTTTTCTTTTTTTTCTTAAGTTCAAGCTATTTTTTGAATGGCAAAACTGCATGTGATTGAAGAGAGAGGGCTGAAATAATCTTCTGAGAGTCCTAAATCTTGACCTGGGTTTTCACTAGGATGTACTTCACCATTTTTCTTCATTTCACTATAGATATTTATCCTTTTAATTAAATTATATACTTGCTAAAGCTTCTTAGCTTGAAGGTTTTGGCCCCTAATATGTTACAGGAAATGTAACTTCCTGCTCATTTTCCCCTCTGCTTCCATGCTGACTGGGAGAGACTGCATGCAGTGACCCTGGTTTATGGTCTGTGAAGGCACCGTTTGCTCCTGGTGTCAGCTGTGGCAGCTCACCAGGGACGTGCCAGCAGGCAGCAGTGCCAGGCACTGCATTCATGCAGGCTCTACAGAGATTTTCAGGGTGCTCCCATGAATGTGACTAGACATCAGATATCAGCCTTTTAAGTCACCATCATGAACTCAGCGATTCAGACCAAGATGAGATGTGTAGTCATCTGTCATCCTCTCACAAACCTCTTCCTCAGGATCCTTTTAACGTTGAGGTACCATGGAGGCAATGTGTGTGGCAGCAGCTAGCTGTTTTTCCTAGGAAAGAGTTTGTTCTCCATGGTTATAACAAGATCATCCAGGCTGATCTCTGCAAGTTCAGCTAACAGATCTGCCTACATGCTTAAACCAAGTGAGGTTTGTTTTTTTCCCTTCATTCACCTGTGCCCATTGTGAATTGCACATCACCCTTATTCTGTACAAAGAGTATCAAGCATTTGTGTATCACTTTGAATCCTGAGTGGCTGGCTCCTCTGAGGATGTTACCTGTTGCTTATTCCTCTGAGCCATCCTGTGTCGCTCATTTTGTCACTTGCTAATTTTGACTCACAGAGTGCTCCAAGAGCATGGGTAAGTCAGGCTATGTTTCTTTATTTTTCAGGTTATGTATTCTTTATTTTATTTGAACTACTAAAGCATGATCTATTTTCTCTCTCTTTATACATTACATGGCAAAGCATAAAAAAAATCATAAAGTAATAAATTGAGTATGGTATCTGAATGTCCTCTGCAAAGTTTTCCCAACACGTCAAGAATGCCTCTCCATTTTTTCTGATGCATTTATGGTTGTTGTAGTTCTATTTCTTAGAAGCTGTGGCAAAGTCTGTACAGCAGAAAACTGTACAGACTCCAGCACCTGGAGATGATTGAAAGAGAAACGTTGGCTTCAAGGGCCTGTTACTGAATGTCTGTACAGCAGAAAACTGTACAGACTCCAGCACCTGGAGATGATTGAAAGAGAAACGTTGGCTTCAAGGGCCTGTTACTGAATGTGCCTATCTAGCAAGTCCCTTCTATTTTACAGAGGGTCATAAATAATGCAGATCCCCCAAGTGCACATTCTCTGCCTCGTGTGCCATTTCAGAGTGAGGTATTCATACATGTAATACAGAGCATGCTGTGAAAATACAGTCTCTAGCTGACAGAAATGGGTGGCTGTAGCGTGGTCAGCATCAGAAATCCAATTTAAGTCCTGTTTAAACGTGTTTGCAGACAGCCCTCAGTCTAGACCTGATTTTTTCCAGTGGTACAGATGCATCCAAATGAATACATCTCAAGTCTTAACAATGCACGTGGGCAGAAACTTCCTAACAGGCAGGTTGCCTTCTGGAGCTGTCACAGGTCACACACATCCCCCTTCTGTTGGCGTATGAGGACGTGATAAATCTGAGCTTGGCAGGACATAGCCCTCAAGGAAGAGGAACAACCCCTCAAGCTCATCCTCTAGGATCTCCCAGCAAGAAAGCCCATAGGTAGTGAGTGACTGATTCCCTCTCCTTCAGACTGTTTACAAGGGAGTCAAAATATATACTCAGGACTAACACTGAAGAGTCCACATGGTCATACGACCTTCATTTGTTGTTCCAACGAGACTCATGGAGCCTTAATGTGGCAGATACAACTGTGAATTATGGTTACTTAACTGGCACACCAGAGGATCAGCTCCTGTCTTCTGTGGAGCTTGGGAAGCAGGCGCTGTTAGGTGCCGTACAAACACCTCAGGAAACAAAGTCCCTGCAACAACTATCTCATTCAATGGGGATAAGTCATGTTATGCCTACAAGCTGAAAGCTACAGCAGCAGTTTTCAGCTTTTAGTGCTCCAAATTTTTTTATTGCTAGTTAAATAAAAGCAAACTGAAGTTTTCATCTCAATGAAGCCTATAATTTTGTGGGACCCAGTGGCTACATTTTTCACATGGTTGTAGGAAGGGAATGAAATCTCTGGACAGCACTTATTATCCATTCTCCTAGGCATTCATTCTGTATTCTGATAAAGATCAGCCTTGGGCTTTCTGGTTATTGATCTCAGCCAAAAGGCAGATCTCTCAGCTCCAGCAAGTGTTTCTGCTAATATATTTTCCTTCCAACATTAATACTCTTTCTAATTTCAACCTCAAGAAGCAGCAATAAATTGCAATCTGTGGCTTTAGCCTGTAAAAGCAGAGTGGACCATATGAATATGTGTTGGACAGCTTGTCACAGACTGCTGAAAAATCCAATTATTTCTGAGGTTATTATACTTTCCTTCACTACAGCTACTCTAATTGGGGGGGGGGGGAGGGGTGGATAAAGTTGAATGTCCACCCCGGCATCAGAAAAACACTGAATCTCAAATAACTAGCTGAGATGCCATCAAACTTGCCTATACTATCTGATGAAATGCACTGGGTAGTTTGAACTTGTAATCTAAACTGATAGGCAGAAAATACTGATGTATTCTTCTGGAAGTCAGTAATTCTGGAAGTTACTTTTAAATACAATTGTGTGTCTTCATTGCCTTGATTGGGCCGAGTTCTGGCTTCTTCTTTGGGTGGGACTGTTACAAACTTGAGATTTTTCTGGTAGGCTATTTCCTCATAGACGTCACAACCGTGAGTGTTGGCTCAATCACCCCACAGACACCTGCCAGGAGAAATGGGTCTGTACCCTGCGAAGGGAAGGTGCAGCCTTGCACCCAAGGTGGGGCAGAGATGATGTTGGCTTTAGACCAGGCTACCAAATTGAGATATCCTTGTTGGCCTTCTCCTGGCACAGTACACCCATGTGGTCTCTTCCTTGGGATCCTGTCTGGATACATGGAGTTTTACTCCCTCTCAAGTCTTAAGCAAATCAATTGAGAGTACATAAAGGTGGGATAGGAAGGGAAAGAGCATTGGGCCTGCTGTTCAGCCAGCCTGATACAAAAAAAGGACAAGCTCTTTTTCTGTTTTTAACTTACAACTTTCTGAATTAATTCTTAAATATATGGAGGAAGGTGTTGCAGTTCATACAGACAGATTTAAGGAGTAAATCACACTTTGGCATACACAAAGTTAGGGTTAGGGTTTATTATGCAGGAGGCTCTGTTAAAATCTCAGTTAATTACTGTGAATTATTTGCTTATTGTGGTTCCTTGGAATTTATGGGACAAAGATCAAGTTTAAACAAATCTTTTTGATCTTTTAATGGATTTTGTAAAGGCAAGGGTAAGAAAATCCCATCTGTATTTCTACATATTTGAACATTATTAGAATTGAGGTTTTCTTAAGCTGTTGATGTAGAAACGAAAAGCAAATTTCATTTGCATAAGCTACAGAGAAAGTATCAATCCTAGCATTAAATGTTGTTACACAGCTCCATGAATGATAATAACCCTTTGTTTCATTATAGAACTGACATCAGTTTTTCTAGATGATACTAACAGAAATGTTTCGGAAGCAGTTAGTGTTAAACAAATGGTCTCGCTCTTGGGTGACATTAGCTAATCAGACATAAACGAGGGCTTGAAAAATAGCATAAAAACAAATTCATTCGTAGACTGAATATAAGTCAAATGGATTTTGCTTGCCCTTTATAGTCTGGAGGAGTTTACTCTGAAACAAGCTAGCTAGATGAAGAAAGAAGATGGTGACATTTGTCTGGATCTGATCATCGTCACTTGAATTTGTATGCACCATATTCAATCTTTATTTTAATTATGTAGTTCAAGTTTACAGTCTGAAAACAACTGAAAGGCTGGAGCTAGCTTTTGACAATGGGCCACCAAGTCAGCTCATGGCCATGCAGGCAGCCTTTAATTAGCCACCTCAAAACTGAAGGGCTGAGACCAGACCAGCCCTGGACAATTTCTGCTGTGGAATAGAAGCGGCAGTGGGCAGAAACTGAAACACAGGAGGCTCTGTCTGAACATCAGGAAAAACTTTGTTTTACTGCAACTGTGACCAAACTGGAATATGTTATCCAGAGAGGTTGTGGAGTCTCACTTCTTGGAGATATCCAAAAGCCATCTGGACACAATCCTCAGTAACTTGCTCTAGGTGGCCCTGGTTGAGCAAGAAGGTTGGACCAGATGACCTCCACAGGTCCTTTCCAACCTCAACAAGTCTGTGATTCCATGAAGAGGGGTAAGGACTCAGGGAAAGAGCCTGCCTCATTTTATATTACCTGGGAGCTAGAGATATAAAATGATGTAGCTTGGCAGAGCAGCTCTGTCAAGAGTCACAGTGCTGTTGCCGTAATCCATAGTCTGACCTCTTCCTCAGCTTGAAAAACCAGCCTGGATATCAACAGGTCTGAAGCTGGAGCCTTTGACCAAAGCAAAATTTATTGGCATAGGCAAAATTCCAGCAGTCTGCCACCCTGAGTAGTTGCCTACCCTGCTCATAGCTCAAGACATTCCAGTCTACATCTCCTTGAGGTTATGTTCTTATGCATCCAAATGCTGTTTCTCCTTGACTGTTTGCCTTTTCATAGCCCACTGAAGCTCTCCTCCAATTGCACATTTTTTAGTAGCTTCAGTGTGTCTTACCTGAAAGGTCTCTGAAATCCGTTACCGGATAATACGTTTTTAGCAGAAGTACAACAAGAAACATATTACTATGAGTGACACTTTTTAAAAACTAGAGTAACTACAGTGAATGCTTATCCTGAAGAGGTTCAAAGGGTTGTTCAAAGCTTTTCTGTAACCTGTAATTGGTATCATACTTTCCACAAGCTCATTATTTTCACTGCATCTGTGAAAAATGATTTGGTGGCAGACTTGGTAGTGAGAGTAACACTTGGACTTGATGATCTTAAAGATCCTTTCCAACCTAAAAAATTCGATGATTGTATGATTTTGCAGCAGGTAATGAGTTCCCTTCATGCTGAATCCACACATACTGCAACAATCTCAGTCACAGCACAAGGTGCTTCAACCAACAGAATTTGTTGCTGATATTTCATGGCAAGTTGAGTTCAGATTTGTTGTGCAGTGTAAGAAACTGCTAAAAAATGTGATCATTGGGCAGATGTGACCTCAAATTGAGCTTACATTTGAGAATTTTTTCCACATATTTATTTACAATTCTAAGGAAAGAAAGAGTATAATCTATGGAAAGCTGCCAAATTGCTCAGAAGATTGTTAATAATTAAATGGTCACACAAAACCAATTTCTTCATCTCTTAGACCCCATGCAAGCTTAGGATTCCTGACAGCTACTTTTGTCTGATGATGATAAACATGATAAGAAATATCCTTAAACTGGTGACATCAAAAAACTTCATAGACTGTATGTGGCATCTCATATGTGCACTTCATCAGCTTGGGACTGTCAACACATCTGCTTCTGATACATTTTCACATTGCTCTCAGCATGCCTTTCATGCAGCAAAAGGATGTGAGTGCATCTCAGAGGTAGAGAAAGGGCTAGAAAAAGATTGCTGTGCTTGCACTGTGCTCTGGTGCCCAAGTTCACTCATGCCTCTCAAGCTTGCTTCCATAAATACCTGAAGTTTCACAGTGAAAGTCCTCACATAGTCAAACTATAAATCCTGCCCTTAGATATTGTAGACACTGAATATTTACATGGGTTCAAAGAGAGGCAGGCAAATTAAAGCAGTCTCTAAATTCATACCAACCATGGACACATTAGGAAGCCCATGTGATATATAACTACTGGTGATAGGTGAAAAAGTAACTGAGAAAGAAAATTCAGATTTGAACGTCCTACTCTGCTTCTCTTCCCTATGCATCTGCTGTTGGCTATGGCAAAGGCAGAGTGGTGGCTTAGCTGGCTCTTTGGTCTGACCCAGTGTGTCTGTGTTCATGATAAAGAGCTTCATTTATTCAAGATGTTCCTTACTTATGTACTTGGAGTTGTTCCCCGGTGAACATGCAGAGGACCTGCATGCCTGCGTTAGACGACTTAAGTCTGAAAGGATGCCTCTACTTCAGGAGCCTTGGGAAATGAAGAACCATCATAGCAGAGGAACAGACCAGCTCAGTGTGGCCTATCAGCCTGATGAAAGTTTACAGGAAATGATTTATCCTGACTTTTAATTGGTGACATGAGATATTCCTTCCCTTTGTAAATTATCTCATGCTCCTCTCTTTGGACGTGCTGTTAAGGAGTATGAGAGGGACCTGAGCGCTGGGTCTGTTTCTGTGACTCAAAACTGCAGGAACATTATTCATCAGAGCGTCACCCAGAGCAGGGACTGTGATGTCTTTTGCCTCCAGCCAGTATATCAGCTCCCACACCCGGGTCAGAAGCAGGTTCCCCCACTGATGTGAACTGATAAATGTCATCTCCCTTCTTTGAGGCTAGACAGCAATGAGCCAAAGTTTTCCAGCACTGGAAATCCAGATTTAGGTATCTGAGTTTGAGTGTTTGTGACTCAGTCCTTTACAGGAACTCTCTGTAAGAAAATTAATTCAATTTTTAGAAAAAGTTAACATCCGAAGGTAATGAATAGGAAAGATTTAAGCAAGATGACTTGGATGACATTATTCTGGGAATAAAATTCCACTTAATTGTGATTTGTGTGTTTAAATAGGAAGACCTTTAAATCATGGTTAATCTGATATAAAGTTATATTGCCTTTCCCAAGCACTGCGAAATGTCGAGGCAGGCTCCAAACATCCCTGATGTGGTTTCAACCGTGGATTGCTCTTTTTTTTCCCTTAAAAAAAGGTTTATCTTTTAGTTTGTTTTCTCTTTGATTGTTTTTCCCTACAGAGATCATGTTTTCATGTCCTTCTCTGATATAAAGAAAGTGAGAAAAAAAAAGGCCTAATTCTCATATTGGCAGCTGGAATTTCTTGGGGGAAAGAAGAAGAAAAAAGAAAAAGAAAGGTAGAGATTTCCATGGAGAATATGGCGAGACTTGTCATGAGCATTGAAAAGGGTAAAATATTAATGGAAATCTGACCGTATATTTCTCTGAAATGGAAAATTTCATTTTCTAATGCTAGTCTAAGTTCTCTGAGGGGGTGAGGGGTTTGCTTTTGCACTACAAAAAATATTCACAAATAGACCCCAGAGAGTGCGAGAGAGTGCGAGAGAGAGAGAGAGGAAGGAAGGAAGGAAGGAAGGAAGGAAGGAAGGAAGGAAGGAAGGAAGGAAGTTAAAATTT